>OX578279.1:73463130-74063130 GCA_951217055.1 Gerris lacustris
ACCTTAAGTTAAGATATCCTTTATTTGTAGATACAATTGGAAGAATAATATGTTTTGAGTAATCCCTTGTGACCTACAATACCACGTGCCTTATTTCTTACGTGAATTGGAATTCTAATTACTAACATGTAAAGTTTTTTATTATTACCCTTACTAAGGTACACTATAAATTTAAAAAAACTCTTAAGGGTTGAATGTTTATTTACCTGTTAAGTAAGAGACCAGTTGGGATTGGACTAATTATTTCCCCAAGCTCCACAATAGCAATCATCCAAGAACTCTCTTCTGGGGACATAGGTACTGGACTAGCTGGAGACAGCAGGTCATTAAGAATAGGTGTAAACCAAACGAAACTTGCTGCAACCATCATTGTGCAGAAGTTACCTGAAAGTTATAAGTATTATAATTATTATTTGAGGATTCCGAAGATCAGTCAAAATTAGGTTGTGAACTATAGTAGCAGGTCAAGAGGCCAATGCCTCTTTAGCCGACGGGGTGGTTGGTCAGGGATATGAAGGGATGCCATGGATTTGACTAAAGGATTAGGATGGTGATTTAAGGTTTCATGGAATTGTTTATAACGGATAGAAGCAAGGTCATGTACAAAAGGAATTTTAAGGTCGTGGTGGATTGTGAGGTTAGAAACGTATGGTGGGGAATTGGTGATATTTCGAAGGATCTTTAATTGAAGGGATTGGAGTCTATAGGAAATTGAGCGCTTGGTGCAACCCCAGAGCTCAATTCTATAGGTTCAAATGGGTTTAAGGATTGAATTATAAATAAGGATTTTATTATAAAGGGATAGGTTGGATCATTAGTCAAGGAGTCGCAAGAGGAGTTTACAGCGTCTGTTAGTGTCCGTACGTTTAGTTTTGATGTGTTGAGCCCAAGTCAATCGTCGATCAAGATGTAGGCCTAGATATCTTACGGAAGAGGATTGTGAGATCACTCCTTGGTTGAGGATGACTGGAGGACAAGTTGAATGCCTGAAAGTAAAAGTGACATGGACAATTTTCTGCTCATTAATTTGTATCCTCCATTTCCTCAACCAAGGTTCAAGAAGGATAAGGTGGTTTTGGATGTTGGTTTCTGCTATGTTTGTGTCGTAGGAGGTGGAAAATTTACATTTGTCATCAGCAAAGGTAGCTATTTGGGTACTTGGATATTGGGGAATATCTGATGTATGAAAGGAGTATAGCAATGGACCAAGAATACTTCCTTGTGGTACACCAGCAAGTATAGGACTCGTAGGTGAGCGAGAAGAGCCATAGCTTATATGGAAGTGTCTTTCATGGAGAGATGATTTAAGGATAAGGTAGTAGGTAAAGGGAAGGACGCCCTTTAGTTTCCACAGAAGACCCTGGTGCCAAGTCCTGTCAAAGGCCTGGGCCTCGTCTAGGAAGACACCAGTGCTGTACTGTTTTTGCTCAAGGGAGGACGAGATGGAGTCTACAATGCGATGACACTGTTGGATGGTGGAATGTTGAGAGTGGAAGCCAAACTGATAATTGGGAAGGATATTGGATGACTGGTATATTTTTGAGATAAGTCTTAAAAGGAGTTTTTCTAGGATTGGAAGAAGGCTAATTGAACGACAGTAGGACAATAGGATGTGGCAAGGTGGTGAGGTTTATTAGGTTTAGGGAACATTTTAATAATGCTGTATTTCCATAGCTAAGGAAAATATGTAGTGCGGACTACAGCATTCTTAACAATCTAACTGCGATATTTCTAAAAAGGCTGCGTCTAAAATTACCTCGAAACCCTAAAAATAAAACAACTCGGTAGAATAATGATTGTTTTTGATGGATCCAATTACATAACTTCATGCAAATTAACTTTTTGCACTGATTAATTTACTGGAAACTTGTTAACTTTACTGATTGTCTTACTTGTAACTATTTAACTTTAATGATTAACATTAATTATTTATTTGTAACTTCTAACTAACTATGTGTTCGTTTTAGATTTTTCAGCGAAATCACATTTATTGCTAAATACTCATTTTGCTTTCGAGCTTACCGAAGGTAACGGAAGCATTGTGTTCACTTTTGAGAATGAAAAACTTTTATGTCTCCCATATTAAATCTTCCAAGACAGAAACCCGTTTCAGACACCAGTGAACATTTTTGGTCTCGTGTCTGTCTGTCTGTCTGTCGGTCTGTGTGTCCGCGAATTATGAAACGTGTGACGATAACTTGAGTAAATGTCGACCGATTTTGATGAACTTTGGTAGACATGTTCATGTTCATTTTACAAATGCCCAGGACAAGTTCGTTGGACAACGTTATCCGTCCATGCGTTAACGAGCAACGCTGTAACGGCTGGTAATCTGGGTCAATTTTCTATTAACATTTATTGATTTAAATGTTGTGGAAAATTGATCAGGTTGGCCAGTTATGATATTTTTTTTGTAGGTTCATTATTATTTTGATTTCGTGGGTTTGAAGAAATCCCAATCACTTGTTTCTTTTTTTTACCATTTTAAGCTTTTTTTTATAAGTTTATTTTCTCTAAGCTTTAATAATTTTTATTAATTAGGCAGTATAGTTTTTTCCGTGGTCTGAGGACGCCCTGCTGGCTTTGACCCAGGCAGAGGCTCTTGGAACGGCGTGGTGGCCGGCGGCTTTGGCCGTGGGGCCGAACCTCCCGTTCATTTTATTAGTTTAATTTGTTTTCTCAAAAAAAAAAAAAAAGAATCTTTCGTTTGTCAAGTTTAGTCTGTGTTTTTCCTCTCAATTTTCTACATGTAGAACCTCTTCAGAACCCTTCAAGTGAAGGGTGGTTGGTCCAGGGCCGAATTTTCCAAACCAACACTTTATTCATCAATCATCTAACATCACCTATTTTTTTTTTATTTCACTGCTAAGACCATTGTATTCTTAAAATTAATTCTTATAAGTATAAATGTATGTAATATAATGTTGACGGGGTTGGTTCTTCTCCCCATTAATTAAAAGAACCTGGCGCTCATACAGAAAATATATATGTTCATTTTATTTATGTTAATTTTTTTACTTCAATTCAATCATAAAACCCACCCCAACTACCAACTGAGCTGGGCATAATTTTAAATTAAAGTGCTTGTCACAAAAGTGTCGCCCAAGAGCGTGGGGCTTTATTAGTTTAAAATCAATGGCTGTAGTATTAATTAATGTATGTTTAAGAAAAGTTAAAAAAAAAGACAAGTACTTACATGTGAACTCAGTTTTATAATTTGTTAAAATTATTTTTTGTAAGCAATTAATTGTATAATATTTAGTAAGTCATATGAGCCTTTAAGGATTGAAAGACAATTAAAGACATTTCATATTAATATCTGAGCATTATAAGTTATGATATTGGATTTATATTATAATTAAGAAAATGTATTAAGACTTACCTTGTTTATAGCTTTTATTTTGTAGTAAAATTAAATTCAATTGGAAGAATTAGAAACTTACATAAAAAGAAAAATTAATTGTAGTAGATTGATAGACCTGTTGTTAAATTTATTTTTTTGACCAAATTTGTGTGACAGTTTTTGGGTCAATAGATAATTTAAATTTATTGGTTGTTAGTAATTATGTTTTAATTCTTTTAAATTATATAAGTTTCATGTAACCTGAGAGGTAATGTATTTATAAAAATTATAGTATTTGTAACTGTTAAGGTATATAATTCAGTTCATTTTTCTTTATTTTCAAGATAATAATTACTTATATTAATAGAATTAATATAATAATAATCTATGTAACTCATTATTTTATTTCGTTTTATTACAAGATAATCAAGATTTATGTATTGTTAATACAATAAATAATGTATGTAAGTCAATTTATTTACATTTTTCTTTACAAGAAAATGATTTAGAGTAATTATATTAATATGATGTTAATCTATGTAACTAACTATTTAATTTCAAATTTTTGTCAAGATAATTAATTGGCATTTATGTACAACTTAACATGTATCATGTCATTATTTACAGTGTAAGTAATTTTATTTTAAGATGGTTGGCTAGATATTTCACTTTAACTAGGAAATTCAATTTTAATTTGGCAATTTTAAATTCTTTAACTTAATTTTTTTAACTTTTAAATTCACTTTATTTTTTTTTCACCGCACATATTTGTTTGTATCCGTTAAGTTAGTTGATTTCTTCTTTGCTTCGTCCTGATTTATTTTCTTGTAGCCTGAAAAGTCTGAGAATGGTTTAGATATAAAGACAGAAGAATAAATTATTAGTTTTATTTCGATGTTGTCCAGCTGATTGGTAAAGAGTAACTGATAGATGATTTCGGACTCTGGTCACTTTGAATATGGGTTTTGTTTTAACGATACTCGCCGTTATCTCTCAGCAGGTGTGTTGATACTAGATTAAATAATCCGTTATTTATGAATAAGAAGAATTATTAAAATAATTTATTTTTAGATTCTAGTTCTTTTTACAAATCTTCATTCTTCCAACTGTTTTTTCGGCCCTGTTCTACATTTTTTTTCTCTCTCTTGTAACTTGATGTACCACTTCAATTTCTGTTTCTTCTCTAAATTTCATTTATTGCTGTTTAATGATTTTATTCAGTGTAATTAAGTGAATAATTTAAATTCTTTTTATCCGTAAAACTTCTCTCTCTGTATGTACCACGATTAGCTTCATTTGACCTCTTTCATTTAAATCCTCCGTTTAATTTTAAAATTATTCTTATTTCTTAATTTTTATTTTTGCTTAAGTTTTAATTTCTTTTAATTTTTGTATAGATGCGGTCACCGTAACTTTATATGGCTTAGGTCATCTTGTTGGTTTTTCTTTGTTGTTTTTTTAATTTTGTGACCGATCTGCCCCGTCGTACGTTTTATCGACGGGATTATTATTATTGCATTTCTTTCCCATTTTCTAGTAGACAACGGTTCGCCGGATCTATTTCTCTGCTGTATTTAGAGAAGTTCATGCTAGGAAATGATTGTCTTTTAATTTCCATATTTGATGTTCCCCTTTTATTTTAATCTTTATCTTTTAATTTATTTTAATTTTTGTATGGGTTCGGTTGCCGTATTTTGACTTTGGGTCACCTGTTAGATTTCTTTTTGTTTCTTTTAATTTTGCGGCCGAACTATGCCGGTGTATGTTTTAGCGCCTGGTATTATTATTATTCATGTTTTTTTATTTTCTGCTGGGACTTTGCGGTTCGCCGGATTTTAATCTCAATATAGAGATTGTTGTTCCTAGGGAAATGTTTAGTCCCGTGTTAGGGTTGTTTAAGTATATTGTCTGCGGTTAGGGTAGAGCCCTCTCCGTTTAGGAGGACTTGGTCAAGTCTCCTATTGGAGTACTTCGTTGTTGTACGAGTACTTAGGTTTTGTATGGTCTGGGTGCACACAGATCACACGTGTCTTTTTCTCTGAGCTACTCGGTGATGCCGGATTTTTGATTTCAAGTGTTCTCGGTAGATGGTTGTTGGCCACTTCCATCTTCTCCGGGAAGAAATCTTCAGCTCAAGGGAAGACAATCTGGACACATGACGTTCTCTGTTTTGTGAACAATGAAATGTTCGGTTAATTCATAACCTGCCTTTGGTTTTGTTGTTTAAAATTTGGTACGACTACACCTTAGGGATTTTGGTCAGTTTGCCGTCAGTCTATCAAATTTTAACAGTAGTCTTGTTAGTTAACGATTTCGATTGTGATTGTTAATCGTTTGTTCTTACTTTGTAGGATCTTATATAAGGGTCTTCCAGTTCGTTTAGGTACGTTGAAGACTTCTTTCAACAGATCTGCTGACTTTACCTTATAGGGATGTTTGGTGACTTACTCCGATGTTGGGTTGCTGGTAGTCATTCAGATTTGTTTAGGGTCATTTTTGAAGTGTATACTCTCTCTTTCACGTCTAGCACGGATTATTGAGTTGAGTAAGGTAGTCTAAACTTATGTTTCGGTGTTTCTGCGATAACTTTCTTGTCTTGGTTCACCCTGCGTCTAGGTAATAGTTATATCTATGCGGGCTTTCCACTTCCTTGGCAGTTATCGTTCATGGGAAGGTTTTCTCAAAATGGTGATTATTTGGTTTTGAGGTAAATCATGTCTTGCGTTAGATACTCCTGCAGTCCTACATTTCCATACTGTCGGAATATTAATGTATCTCCTCGCACATTATAGGGCCTTTCTACAGATGTAGCGAGAAATTATTGCGATTGTAGAAGATTTTTTTTTTTAAGAGAGTAGTTCTTATTTTTTTTCGTTTTGGTCTTTTTAGGAACAATAGGTTTCGGGTTGTCTTTTTTTAATCTGAGTTCTTTTTTTCTTTTCGATAAATTTTGCAGACCCTTAAGTTCTTGTAGTAGACATTGAATGGTGATTTTTAATCATGTTAATAAATATTATAACTGAGATTTTTTTTGTTTCCTTTTGCTGGATAGGTTGCAACTTCTTCCCGAAGGAGGGGGGTTGTGTAACGGCTGGTAATCTGGGTCAATTTTCTATTAACATTTATTGATTTAAATGTTGTGGAAAATTGATCAGGTTGGCCAGTTATGATATTTTTTTTGTAGGTTCATTATTATTTTGATTTCGTGGGTTTGAAGAAATCCCAATCACTTGTTTCTTTTTTTTACCATTTTAAGCTTTTTTTTATAAGTTTATTTTCTCTAAGCTTTAATAATTTTTATTAATTAGGCAGTATAGTTTTTTCCGTGGTCTGAGGACGCCCTGCTGGCTTTGACCCAGGCAGAGGCTCTTGGAACGGCGTGGTGGCCGGCGGCTTTGGCCGTGGGGCCGAACCTCCCGTTCATTTTATTAGTTTAATTTGTTTTCTCAAAAAAAAAAAAAAAGAATCTTTCGTTTGTCAAGTTTAGTCTGTGTTTTTCCTCTCAATTTTCTACATGTAGAACCTCTTCAGAACCCTTCAAGTGAAGGGTGGTTGGTCCAGGGCCGAATTTTCCAAACCAACACTTTATTCATCAATCATCTAACATCACCTATTTTTTTTTTATTTCACTGCTAAGACCATTGTATTCTTAAAATTAATTCTTATAAGTATAAATGTATGTAATATAATGTTGACGGGGTTGGTTCTTCTCCCCATTAATTAAAAGAACCTGGCGCTCATACAGAAAATATATATGTTCATTTTATTTATGTTAATTTTTTTACTTCAATTCAATCATAAAACCCACCCCAACTACCAACTGAGCTGGGCATAATTTTAAATTAAAGTGCTTGTCACAACGCTCAAGTAAACGTAAACTTCAAATTTAAAATTTGAATTTTTGGCCGGGAAAAAAAAACTAACTTCATCTATTCAATGAGACAAACATTTTTTTTAAATGCAATTTTTTAGTATAACCAACAGCGACACCGCTATGAAGTGTTAAAGATCGCTAAAACTATTAATAGTTTTTACACAATAAACAATATAACAATAAAGTAATATAACAATAATTTTAATGTTAATATAACAATAAAGTATATGATAGGATGCGAGGGAGCTATGTGCCACACAAATTGGCAGTATATTTTTATTTATTTTATGTTAAAAAAAATCCAAAAGATTTCTGTCTTGGAATTTTTAAATCAGAGACCTCATAAATTTTCGTTCTTCGGGACGAAGGGAACGAAACTTCCTTTTTTACTTTCTCATATAAAGAGAATGTATTGTGATGGCGGGAAAATTTGATTTGTCTGTCGTCTATCAGTCGTCTGTGCAGACGCCTGGAACCTAAACTACTGTGCCGATTTTGACGAAATTTGGAATACATGTTCAGAAAAATTATACCCCGAGGCGAAATCGAGAAATGAATTTTAGTTCGAAATTTGGGGGCGCTACCCCCCAATAACTCTGAAAAACGAAAAAAAAAATTCTCGAAAACGGTTCCGACGATTTTTATTAAAAAATTCTAAAATGTAGTAAATTTTAATACGAATCTAATAAGCCGTTAAATAATAATAAGCCGTTGATATAAGCCGTTTTCCCGGGAAAGATATATTTCCTGATAAATAGCTTAAAACGTGGACAGAGAGAGCCCGGGTTCGATTCCCTGCCGAGGTGAAGTTATTTTTATGATAAATTTTGATGAAATGTTTAATAATAATTAAATGTATATACGAAAAATAATAAATAGAAAATATTGGGCTAAGTAATTATGAACTAGTATATGAGAAAGTTTGTCTGAGTTGTCTCGGACCGAATTTTTAAATCAGGGACCTTAATCAAAATTGGACATAAAATATATATGCAAAATTTCTCTCTCTCTCTCTCTCTTTCTCTCTCTCTTTCTCTCTCTCTTTCTCTCTCTCTCTCTCCCTTTCTCTCTCTATCGCACATACTCTCTGATAATTATTTTACTATATTTATATGAATAAATTTAAACATAAATTTATGTATATACTATAACTTACAGCTTATTGAAGCCAGGTATTGAGGAATCCTGGAGTTACCACTAAATATGAATTTCATTTTAATTTCTTGCTTTGCACTACATTAATTCTAGTACATCTAAATTAAACTTTGAACCGACAATCTTAACTGAGTTTTTTCTCTTTCTCACTTTTATTATGTATTAATTGGTATTTATATAACTTTATGTGTCATTAAATGTCTTATACCATGGCCTACAGTTATAAAAGTTAGCATTAACAGCAAATGCAATGTTCAAGAGATGCTTATAGAGTTGTGTATGAACTATAAATCAATTAATATATATTTTATATCAATATATCAATTAAAGTTATTTTCATGATTATTAATTATCGTAATAGTCTAAGATCCGGTATAAGAAATATATACCCTCATCTGTTATTTAATTATAATAAAGAATATATGATAGGGAATTTATAGATTGATACATCGCAAATAGGTTGCCTAGCTAAATCGCGTACCGATGATGTGTAATAATAAACTGTTTATTACCTTCCCCTTACTTCAACTTCCCCGATGTGTTATTTATGAAAATCGAACATTAAATGAGAGAATTCACCCCAAGGAATTCAAAAAATAAGGGTTGCCTACTTTTCCCTCTGGACAACTATGGAGTTGCCAGGTATAAACAGGTGAGTAACGTAATTAATATACCCTCATCAGTTATTATATCGAATTATATATCAAATGAAAGGTAATTTTATTCCCAATCCAACCGTATTAGGTTGCCTTGTCAAAAAGTTGGTTGAATCCATGGTTGCCTAGATTTTAGATCTAAAATTTTGAATTTTAATTTAGAATTTAAGGCAACCTAATACGGTTGGATTGGGAATAAAATTACCTTTCATTTGATATATAATTCGATATAATAACAGATGAGGGTATATTAATTACGTTACTCACCTGTTTATACCTTGCAACTCCATAGTTGTCCAGAGGGAAAAGTAGGCAACCCTTATTTTTTGAATTCCTTGGGGTTAATTCTATCAGTTAATGTTCCATTTTCATAAATAACACATCAGGGAAGTTGAAGTAAGGGGAAGGTAATAAACAGTTTATTATTTAACATCATCGGTACGCGATTTAGCTAGGCAACCTATTTGCGATGTATCAATCTATCAATTCTCTATCATATATTCTTTATTATAATTAAATAACAGATGAGGGTATATATTCCTTATACCGGATCTTTGACTATAAGTATTTATACAGGTCGTTATCAAGCGTCACTTATTTTTCAAATGAATACCAATCGTAGTTTGAGTGACAAGAGTTGTGACAATACTGAGTAACTTGGACAGATAATAATAAAAAAGTAATTGCCCTATCTTGAGCCATTTAAAAGTCATTAAATGTTTGATTTAAACAATGTTTACGGTTCTAAACTCATCAGTATTCGAATGATTTAAAATAGTTATATGTTTAGAGCGATCTTCTCGCTTTCTTTATGGAATGGTGAAAAGAAATTATGTTGATTATAACAAAATAATATCATATTTTGGCTCCACAGCTGAACCGAAGGTATCGGAAGCATTGTGTAATCATTCTGAAGAACAAAATATTTTTTACTTTTCCCAGTTGGAAAAAATATGAACAAAAAAATACGTGTGGTGTCGTGGGACACCCGGTAGGAACGAAGTTCCTTACGGTTTATATTAAATATAAATTATATAGTGCTAAGTATATGATACCAACTACTTATACATGGCGGAGTTAGAATAAGAGACAAAATTAAAAGTAACTATTTGTACTAGCGGAGTTAAGGCAAAATTAAAAGAAATACTTTTTATTAACTTTGAAAAGAACGTCTTACAATAAATGATGTATTGTAAATTGAGAAAAAAGTTAATTTTTATTAGTTTATAGTTAAAAGAGATGGTTGTAAAGAAAAAAAGAACTGTCCCATCAGACCTCCGTCGGCGAATCTCCAATTAAAATATTATAATATAAAATATAAATCACCAATACTAAATAACTTCTGATTGTATCAGGTTGAAATTTTACATGCCTGTTTTAATTGTACTTTAGACGATGTGTATGAAGTTTTATTGAAATCGTTACGTTAGAACGTAAGATATCGGTAAAAACGTAGTTTTCTTTATTTAAGACGTTTAGGTCCGCTTTAATAAATTTAGCGATCTTTATCACTTTATATAGCAGTGTCGGTGTTCGTTTTACTAAAAAAAATTATTTAAAAAAGTTGTTTGTCTCATTAAATAGATAAGTTAGAATTTTTTCCCGTCCAAAAAATCCAATTTTAAATTTGAAGCTTACGTTTACGCGAGCGTTGCGCGTGAACGCTTGGGCAGATAGTGTTGTCCAACGAACTTAGCCTGAGTATTAGTAAGAGGAACATGAATACCAAATTTCAACTTACTCGGTGATCTTTTACTCAAGTTATTGTCATCGGTAGATTTCGTGACGGATTTTGCGTGACGGTGATTTTGTGACGGTTATTTTGTGACGGTGATTTTGGTCGTTTTTTCGGATTTACTCCCGGGCTCCAGAACGTGCCATAAGGAACTTCGTTCCAAAAACCGCTCTAACACATTAGAGAACATTTTTCATCTTCTGTCTGTCGTTCAACATTTTTGTGAACAATTTGGATGGTAGGTAGGGAATCCAATCCCGGGATCCCGAATTCCGAGCCGATTTACCCCTACGGCAATCCCGGAATTGTAAAGTAACAGCCCGGGATTTCGGGATTTCT
Source organism: Gerris lacustris (assembly GCA_951217055.1). Lineage (NCBI taxonomy): Eukaryota > Metazoa > Arthropoda > Insecta > Hemiptera > Gerridae > Gerris > Gerris lacustris. The sequence goes on from OX578279.1 coordinate 73,474,233, forward strand.
CCAGCTACACTTACACAATTTTTAAAGCAAGAAATTGAAAAAAATTATGAAAACTATTGAACCTGGAGCACAGACGAAAACTGGCCTTTTAAGTACTATAAGAAAAGAAATGGCTCTATTTATGACAATGGTGGAGTGCTGTATCAAATTTGTTAAGTTTTATAAATTCAAATAATTTTAAAACCTAAACAGTACAAATTTCGTCCAGAATTGGATTCCCTAATGGTAGGTCATAATTAGTCTTGTTTATAACAGATTTAATATTGAATTTAAATAAGTGAGACCCCACTTGGACCGAAATAACAACTTTGATTATTAACTCACACATCTTTTAACACATTTTGACACATGATTTTAACACATTTAACACATGATTTTGAAGAAATTTGGATGATTATAGCCCACAGATGGTCCCACAATATTTTAATATTTCTTAAAATAAGTATGTCCCAATGGATAAATGCGATCTAAAATTTCATGTGACCATTCGTCTAATAGTGGAGCGCGAGAAAGCTATTTCCCACACTAATTGGAAGACAATTATTGATGATAAGTTTATAAAAGACTATTAACTATCATACATTTAATTATAATTGAATATGTCTATCTTTATTTTAAAATTGATTGAGCTTCGGAGGTTTAAATATGCACACGTGTATAGTTAATATTATGTAATAGGACAGAATGTGCAATGCATAAATAAATATAACTTTTTTACTAATTTTAGGTATTCATGTTTAGAAGTTTCTTTACCTCCAATTATTGAATGAATTAAAAAATCTGTGATCCTACTGGGAATTGAATGTTTGGTTGATTGGACCGGGTTCATTTCCCTGTATGGTTACATTTATTTTATTAAATGTCGACAGACAGGTTGGAATTAGGGCGAACTTAAGATGGTCCCTTAAGTTCGCCCTAGTAAAGTTTGTTTGCACGTAGAAGATAAATTAATGTGTACAAAATAATAAAATTAATAACAGTAAAAGAAATTGGTTGAGCGTGAAGTCTCACTTAAAAAGGGTTTCGTTGGTATTGTGAACATAAAACTAGTTGGTGTAAGGGGGGGGGGACACTCAAAAACTTGATGTTTCTGGGCAAAATTGAAAGAAAAAGTTACACTTTCCACAAGAGCTATATATTTTTGTAATGTACTCCCCTATACCTTTTATTTGATACCCCACTAAAACGTTTTAATTTTTTCCTCCCTGAGTCAGGATTTATTCGCAATTTTTGATTCCCATTTAATCAGATAAAATTGCTATTTTTATTTTTGACATTTTCATGTCTTGGCTATACGTGAACTCGAAAAGCGTTACTATAAATCTAAGCCAAAAACGTTCCTCGTATGTAACAGGGAGTAAGAAAGATATAGGAGGTGTGCAATCCAGTCTCCAGCCAGTAGGCCTTCCCCTACCGCGCTTCGTTGGGCCGAAGAAAGTCGAAAAGAGTTCTACTGCTACCAGGAAAATAGACAGTTGCAGGAGGTTTCGACTTCTTCTCTCTCCCAGTGGCGTGAAGAAGCTAAAATATTACTTCATAATAAACTGGAGAAGAAGAAAAGTACTTTCTTTCTTCGTGCACAACAAATGTTCGATTTAATTCCTAATATAAAAACGCAAAAATCAGCACGCTCAAATTTTTTGACATTTTCATGTCTTTACTTAGGCATATAAACTCGAATAGCGTTACCAAAAAACGACACCAAAAAGCGTTACATGAAAATGTCTCACTGTCTTGAAGACTCGTTTGCAAGCAATTATTTTTATGGCCCAACATACTGCACATTTAGATATTATTTATTTTTCTTATTAACAGCAGCAATATGATTTTAGGGGGGCAAAATTTTCATGTTTTTTGAGAAAATTATGTTAAACATTAAACACTTTCCACAATTGTTATATATTTTTGTACGCTACTCTTCAATACCTTTCATTTGATTACACAATAGAGATACTAAAAAATAATCACGGGACATGAATTATCCGCCATTTTGGATTTAACAGCTGACAATTTGGAGTTCGGTATATTTTTTCGTTTCTATCTCTTTTGATTCAAAAGTTGTTTGCACCGTACAGATTGACAGACAGACATAGGAGCGAAACTATAAGGGTTTCTTTTTTTGGTTTTATCAACGAATGGCAACGAAACCCTAAAAACCGTGGACACTGCTCTAGGAACTTAATTCAAGGTCACTCTCCGAGTCTACTCTCGGAGACTAGTCTAGCCAAATTTTGGCCCTCGGTGTAGACAGATCGTACACCGCTCTCACTAGACTGTTTCGCTCTAGGTGTCCCCATGTATACCGGCCTTAAGATTTTCTTTTTTATGTTTTGCCAACGAAACCCTAAAATGACTATTATAATTAATTAGGTAAACAGATTAAAGATATAAACAATAAAATTAAACTATAATAAGAGGTTTTTAAACTTCTTTTAACAATAAAGATTTGATTCTACTCATATTATGTAATAGTTTAATAATGTGGAGCGTTTTATTTTAATTTAAACACCAGCTTTACAAGGTGTTAATTAATTTAACAGATTTAAAATTGGCAGTCTCTGTTAGCTCAGACTGTAAGCAAGGACTAGCGTATATATATTCATAAATAAGTATGCTCAAAAGGAAGAGATAAAAGAATAAAGTAATCGCAAAGATAATATTTATTAATCATAAATAGTAATTTTCGTGTGCAGATTCTTGTTGATAACATATTAGACTCTACTGCGGCCTTCAATATTTAATACAATGTAGCTAGTCTACAAATTGCGACAGAGACTCAAGGTGTTTTGTTTAAGATTCTGTTTTTAATGCAGTGTCACGGTTTCGTCTAGAGTGGTCAAAGCATCACAAGTCTTATGACTGATTCGGTGTAATTCTGATGCCTTTCGTTTGTGAAGAAAAATAATTTTAGTAATAATAGAAGTGGGTTAGGAAGTATTTAACTATTAACAAATAATATTTATAATAAAATCGGAGTAACTTGAAGAAAATTAGTGATTAAACCAGTGTTTACCAAACGGTGTGCCGCGAAATTTCATGTAATACCTTGTTAAACCTTCACTAGTCGTGTGAAAATTATTACACTTCAAAGTAACTTCGGGTCATGTTGACCTGATACATTTTGTGAGACCTTAAATTGTATAATTAAAAATATCAATCAGTATCAAAATATATAATTCGATATTAATATAAATCAGAAGCCTAACCTAAATAAACGCACCATTTTAAGCTATTCGTTAGTAATTTACTAATACGGTACAATTACGGTGATTTAATATCATATATGCCTGGTATAAGTAATTTAGTGTGTCAAGAGTGAACCATGGCTAAATAAAGGATGGGATTAGTGTGCCTTGAGGTCAAAAAGGTTGGGATTAGTGTGCTGTGAAATCAACAAGGTTGGGATTACTGTGGCGTGAGGTCAACAAGGTTGGGATTAGTGTGGCGTGAGGTCAACAAGGTTGGAATTAGTGCACTGTTAGGTCAACAAGGTTGGTATTAGTGTGCCTTGAGGTCAGCAAGGTTAGGAAACTTTGGATTAAACATAAACAACAATATTTTAAAGTTTCTTTTTTTGATTTGTTTTTAATTATTGGGAAGTTGTTTCGTTGTAGGAATGCTGTGAAATTACAATTGCCGTAAATTTACTTTACATTTTATAATTTTTCTTTATGTCGAACCCTTTTTTTTTAAATGTGATTTGTGTATAGAAAACTATATATAATTAAATATTTTCTTTGGGTCGTTTAGGGTTAAATAAAATGAGCTAATTCCTCCTTTTCTTTTCTTTAAGAAAAACAGCTATATTTCGCCCTAACTATATAAGAGCTTCTTCAGGCTGGTAATATTTCCTATGGCATAGTCTTATTTAGAATAAAAAAACACAATTTTCGTCAGTTAAAAAACCTCGTCAATAAACAGTACATAAAACATGAATTCCATACTATGGATTGATTATTTTGTTCTTAAAGAAAAGAAAAGGAGGAATTAGCTAATTTTATTTAACCCTAAACGACCTAAAGAAAATATATAATTACATACAGTTTTCTATATTTTACATTGCTACAATGTAATTTTATTTTATGAATTACATAAAATAAATAAATATATAAATAATTAGGGTATACATCATATTCGACCTCAAAACTCCATGAAATCGGGTTTCTAACACTTGCTTGGGGTACCTGTCTTCTTCCATTCTTTGAGTGTGGCCAAACCACCTTAGTTGGGCATGCCTTGTCTTGTCTGAGAGAGGCTCAATGTTGATGGAGGCTCGGATCATGGTATTTCTAACGCGATCCCTCCTAGTTGTGCCAGCAAATTTCCTTAGGAACCATATCTCATCCGCTTGAATACGACTCTCTTTTCTTGAGGTTAACGCCCATGATTCACATCCATATGTTAGTATGGGGGTGTTAATTGTTTTGTAGGCAATTGGTGATAATAATAATAATACGTATCCTCATACGTATCCTTCCTTTGTCCATAAAACTACCCAGCTTCTTTACAAAGGGGGTCCATAAGTACATACAAAAAATAATATTTTGACTACATAAAATTATATACTATAATGTATATACGATATTTTTTTTTAATTAATAAAATTGAATAAAAATGAAACATTGTTTTTTAGTGGTAATAACGACAAGGTGAATTAATTTTAAAATTTTATGACTAGCCGTTATTGGGAGTCGTTTCAACTCAAAAAATTCAATGTTAAAAAATATTATATATATTTGTAATCTACTCTTATATTAAGCTTAACACATTTTTGTGATTTGCGGAAGAGCATATTAAATGTTTAACTTCTCTATTTTTCCTTATGTGTGCGGAATAAAAAGTTTCGCCAGTGCTTTAAATTTTATCTGTATACCTTAAACGGTTTGGGGGGGGGGGGTGCTTAAAAGGGCATTTATCTCCCTTAGATTTATATTCGCCGTTCTAGAGAAATAGGGACGTAAGTGCAAAAGTAGTAATTTTTTAGGAGAGCCGAAAAACAAACTAAGAATTCTTCAATTTGTCATAAATAGAAGGATATTTTTTTAATCAATATGAAAACCAGACAAAATACAGTTTACCCAAGGCCCTTTTAAGCAGTAGTATTTACAAAAATAATGTACCCCAATTTATCCCCAAATTTTGTTAAAACGTTATTGTTGCTCTGAAGCCTTAAGGGTGTACGTGTACAGTGTACACCTCACTTAAGTCATAAATTTAAGCTATATTAATTAAGTGTTGCATTTGCGTCTTTAATAATTGAAGAATTATTGAGTTAAAAATGACTTAAAGTGCAATTATGCGACGTTATCTCTAAACACCTGGCAGGTCCACAACGACATTTTAGCTCTTAATCGGTTGAAAGTAGCAATTTCAAAACGGTCGTTGTAGCATTGGATAGATCGTACGTTTTTGTATCTACTCGTGTGTCTAACTCAAATTTACAAAAATTTGCACTTACGTCTATGTTTCTCTGGAACGGCGAATTATATATAGAAGTACCAAAACAGTGTATATACAATTTTTAAATATGTAAGATAACTTTAATTTGTTAATTTATTATTATTAATTATTCTTATTTTATTTAATTCCTCTACAGAAGTTTAAGAAGAAGACTTATAAAACATATGACGCATTCATTTTCTTGTTATTATATTTTAAATTAATTTTTTAAACGTTCGTGATGCTTATTATGAAAATATTAAGATAATAAATACATAAAATAAGAAAAAAAATGCATTTAATCAATATTAAAAAGTTTCGTTATCTTCTACCGAAAGAGAAATAAAATAAATAATTAAATTGCTTGTAAATAAATAAATATTTAGTTATTTTAAAATGAACAAAGCTAAATTACGTCAGTTTTTCGCAGCTCTCAGTGGTAAGTATTATATGTATCTTATAATATTTTTATTTTATATTTTTTTCTTGAATGATTTAACCTGCTTTTTGTTTATTTGAATATATATACAAGCATTAGCACTATTTTGGAAACTGAGGTAGAGTGGATGATTTTTCCTCTAGATGCGTCATGTTGAAGATGGAAGTTAGCCTACAAGGTACTATAACTATTCGTCGCTTTGATGAATTCAAAGAATTTTTATTCAGTTAATACTAAGCCAGCTGAATTGAATGGAACCATGTCACAGGCTTTTGTTAAGTGGAAGCCTTTTCCTTTTTCTGTCTGCTTGAGCTAATCTTGGCTTTTTGATACTTCTTTGGTGTCAAAGGTTCTTTTATAGAACGACTTCTCGAAATGTGTATACTAACCCAGTTGTAGTCGGTGACTTTAACCATAGGGTTACAACAGTCAATGTGAAATTCCTATGCTGCAGAAGATCAGAGATAAGGTCTTGCAAAGCTTTATTACTTGCAATCAATCCAAAAAATAGTGTAGATGTCTTTAACCCTTAAATACTAATGGTAATTTGATGACTGGTATTACTAAACCATCGTCGATTCGACTAACATATGCAGAAAATACATTTTTTGGGTTAAAAACACTTCTAAAGAGAAAACTATTAAGAACTCATTATTAAATCTTTAAGTGAGATATACAAACATTTGATGACAAATAACTTAGTAGGAACGTCAGAAGAATCTGAAATTGAGTGAACTTTAATGCACCAGGTTCCATGCCCCAGGCCAAAAGCCCTAGGCCCTTTGCTAAGTTCTCCAGGCCCCAGATTATCGGCCATTGGTCTCTGGCCCAAGGCCAATTACCCTAGGCCCATTGCCCATTACCCCTTCCTAGGCCTATTGCCCCATACCCTAGGCCCATTTTCCCAGGCTATAGGCTCATTCGACGACCAATTAATTCCCTACGCTTATTACTAAACGTTAGTCGAATCGACGAAGTAGCTTTGACGGGAATTTGCCCGAAAACGAGTGTATGCTCACCGCTACACTAGCAGGTGTGTTACTAACCAGTGCAAGCACTGCAGAAGGATGAGGTACCCAAGTATACCCATCACCATCGCATACGAATAAAAGGTTAAGGTGCAAACTGTGCTCGTCGATTCGACTACCATTAGTATTCCAGGGTTAACAGCATGTTCTATCTCATTTGAGCTGCACTAAGGTAATCACTGTTTGGCCTCGGGTACGATACTAGTGGAGAGCCGTGGGTGACAGAGCAGTAGAACAGTGAGCGGCGCTGGCCGTAGGCAAAACCAAGAACCCTTATATTTTCCTGCGTATGTCTGTCCGTCCGTCCGGTCGCCTGCCGATCAATTTGAAATTTGGCATGTATATGTCTTGTACCTACCCACATATTTTAAAAATATAGCGACTTAAAAAAAATATTTTTTCCGTGGTAGGCTGTGAAATAGTAACTTTAGAGCCTAAAAAACATAGCTAAAATCCATTTTTTCATTACGTGGACTTAAAAAATCGTTTCATTACTCCTAGCTGTAAAGAAAAAATCTTTTACGTCCTAGGCACTAAAAGATTTTTTCTTTACGGCGGGTAGTTGTCAAAACTTCCGTTAGTAGTGCTGCAGTCTTTGTAGAAATGCTTCTAGTACGATAAAAATCCGCTAGATGTCAATGCGTTTTGTTTATCTTTTCTTATAGTGTAACCTCATTTTAAGGTTTCTTTTTTTAAGTCTTAAGTATGTACTAATATTTGTTATTATTATATATTGATTAGTGATTAATATTTAATGTTTTTTCATTGTCTGCTACCTCGGAAAAAATAGCATATGCTACACGACTGTGAAGTGTTTTTTCTTTACTTTGGCAATATTTACTGTCTCGCTTCGCTCGACAGTAAATGTAATTGCCGCGGTAAAGAAAAAACTCACTTCACAGCCTTGTAACATAATATACTATTTCAAAAAAAATTGGGTAAAACAACTTAAGGGTTAAAAATATTTTATTTTTTTTTCGACACCGTGAGGGGTATCTTATGAAAGGGTACAACGAGCTGATCACAAAAATATATAATTCTTTGGTTATAACTTTGATGACTTTGAACGACTAGAGCCAAAATGAAATGATTGACAATAATGTTGATCAGTGTAGGGTCTGTCGTTATTGAATTGCATATTGACATTAGTATTTTAAATAATATTATTGATCGTGTGCGAGGGGCTTAAGATGCAAGCGTCAATAATTTTCGCTCAGACGCTCGCGCTTGTCATAGTCGGCCGTCCTCTACCATTTTACTCAATGTCAACATAAACGTAAGCTGCATCGCTCGTATCGTACCCGATGCCTTATGATTCAAACTGTGATGTGATGAACCTTTTTTCTTGAAGGTCAGTTAAGCGCAATGATGTTTGGTTCATCGTTCGTTTGGTTCACTCCACTACTTGAGAGCCTCAAAGCTGAAGGAAGTAGGGTGCACATGACTGATGTCGAGAGCTCATGGGTGATATCTCTTATTGGAATAGGAGAACTATTTAGCCCGATACCTGCAGGCATGCTCCTCAACAGGTATCTCCTCGGAATTATTTTTGTTACCTATCATTTATTCCTTGTAAAATAATTTTTAAATTGTTAAAAGTAAGATTACTATTTTTTGAAACTCTTACAATTGATTACTTTCAAATAAATAGTACTTTGAAACACTTTATTATTATAACACTTTCATTATTAAGGATTTCCAACAAAAGATGTATTTGTGATAATCATAATTGAAATGGGATGAAATTATTTTTTAAAAAAAACTATGTTTTAATTCAAATTAATAACAATTAATAATTTTTCTTATTTTTTGTTGTGTGTTCCTTAAACATTATTAGAAAAAAGTTTGTTTCAGAATTGGACGGAAAACTTTACTACTGTCAACTTTTCCTTTTGTCGCAATTTCATGGGTGCTAATATTGTATGCTAATACTGTTGACTACCTGTACGCAGCTCGATTTATCCAAGGTTTCGCCTTAGGCATCTCTTTTACCGCATGTCCCGCTTATGTTGCTGAGATATCGGAGCCTTCGATAAGAGGAGCTCTTTGTGGAAACTTCCAGACTATGTGGTCTTTAGGAATACTCTACGCCTACATCACAGGATCTTTTCTGTCTTACGAAGGACACGCATATGCTAACGCTGCTATTGCATTGCTTTTTGCAGTGACTTACATCTGGGCACCGGAATCGCCGTATTACCTGCTCATGAAGAACAAGAAGGATAAAGCAAAGCAAGCTCTTATGTACCTTAGAAATACAAATGACGTCGATGAAGAAATGCAATCGATTGTAAATTCTCTTAAAGCAAACAGTGCAAAGAGTGCGAAATGGTCAGATCTTATATCCACTAAACAAAGAAGAAAGACCCTCCTCGTCGTGTCTTCAGTAGGTTTTGTTAAGTACATGAGTGGTATTTCAGCGATCACAGCGTACATTACAGAAACTTTGTCAAGAACAACGGGAAGCAATCTCAACAAGAGTAACATCACAATAGCAACAGGTGTTGTCATGGTTGCGGCTACTATTGTTTCAGCTTATGTTGTTGATAGAGTAGGAAGAAGGCCTCTTATAATGATGTCTACTGCAGGTTGTATAATTTTCAACGCCATCGCCGGCGTATATTTCCTTTTGGTCAAATTAAATGTTCCAAATATTACCGATTACGCTTGGATAGTGTACTCAAGTATAGGTATTTATTGTGTAATCAATAATATAGGTATAAGTCCTTTGCTACAGACACTTCAAGCAGAATGTTTTCCTTCTGAAACAAGAGGTTTGGCCGGTGGATTCATCATTCTATGGGGCACTGTCCTCATCTTCTTTTCGCTTAAGCAATACCAACCTGTAGAAGATGGAATAGGAGTCTATATGAATTACTTTCTTTTCTCTTTCTACTCGATACTAGGTTCGATCGCCATATTCGCATTCATGAAGGAAACAGCGGGCAAAACACTCACTCAAATACAGGAAGTGGAAGAGAAATTTATAAAAAATGAAGTTTTTAAAGAAGGGTCTTCAGTAGAATTTAAAGGGGACAGCAACAAAATATGGATAAAAAATGAAGTTGTTTCTCCTAGTATTGAACCAACAAGTGATGGGCAAAATGAACAGCATCAATGTCTAGACTCAAAATAATTAATTCTACATTTTATGTAATAACTTTATGGAAATAATGTTTATTATGAAGCAGTTTAAAGATCAAATAATTAGCATACTAATGCGGCAGTGTCATTTCTTTGAATACCGTTAGGTAATCCTTAAGAAGAAGATTAAGTAATAATTTCTATAGTTTTCTTTATATTAATTCTGTGACAGCTGCATACAGTCGACGATAAAAACTTTTATCATTTGATCTGAATTAATGTAAGAATTTATAATTCAAAAAAATTAATCCTCACATGCTTACTTACTCCATTATCTTACTTGCTCAAATCCTTCTGGAACATTCTTTAAGGCATCTAAAATTTATATTTATGCTTGTGTATTATATGTAAAATATATGTTTTCATACACTAAAAAATCTAAAACTTCATGCTTTTTTTATTTATTATAGCATAAAGCTTAAACGGTAGAATTTTATTATAATTGAGAATTAAACAAATGGTGTACAAGAAACTACATACATATATACATTTTATGTTATTTCTGTTCGTTGTTTGCATTAAAAGTATTAATAATCATTTATATCAAAACAATGATTAAATAAAAAAAGTTTTTTTTTAAATTCTTTTTCTCGTCGTAAAAATGATTTTTTCTATAATTGTGAAGTGTTTCAATGTTCAAACTCAAGAAATGATGACAATTTCATAAGTAAGGAAGATGCCTCAAGAGTAAGTAAGTTCTGTTTTTTTCTGTCAAGTTTCAACTCTCTAGGTTAAATACCTTGGGTGCTACGATGATAACACCATACACACATACAGAAGTCATGCTGAAAACCACTCAGGAGGTCTTAAAAACACCCAAAACAGATAATTCAGTTGAAATCTCGACAAAAACGAAAACATAACGTTTCCTACCATAGATGAGGAAAAACTTGGCCAAAAAGTAGATATTACAACTTTGATAGGCTGACTATTTTTGGGGAGGGTCTGGAACTTGGCTCTTTTCTCACGGTTAGATTTTCTTGTGGATTGATATTACCATAATTTATCAATTTTGTAATTTACGCTTCACACATCATCTAAGATTTCTAAGTTCACACAAATTTCTAAGTTTCAGGTGAAAAGGAACAACCCTCAGCAAAAACCTAACCGTGAAAAAAGGGGCAAGTTCCATACCCCAACCCAAAAAAGCTAGCCTCTTAATTGAGTCTTAACTGGCCAAGTGTTAAGACTTGGCCACTTTTTGAATGGTCATTCATTCAACGTAATCACGTCTATAGCTACAAGTGTGCCAAATTTCAAGTTTCTAGCTATTCTGGAAGTCACTTACAATTTTGATGATGAGTGAGTGAGTGAGTCAGTAACAAACATTTCAAATTTGAAACTCCCCTGTTCCTTATGGCACGTTCTGGAGCCCGGGAGTGAATCCGAAAAAAAACGACCAAAATCACCGTCACAAAATCACTGTCACGAAATCTACCGATGACGATAACTTGAGTAAAAGATCACCGTGTTAGTTGAAATTTGGTACACATGTTCATTTTACCAATGCCCAGGCTGAGTTCGTTGGAAAACGTTATCCGCTCAAGCGTTCTCACGCAACGCTCGCGTAAACGTAAGCTTCAAAAAACATTTTAGGAAAAATGTTATTGAGGAAGCCTGTTCCTTGACTTGTTTTGTTTATTTTTTTTATTTGTCAAAATGTCACTTGGTTTTGTAAATATAGAAAATATAATCATGGTCTTGTTAAAAGTAAAATTGATCTGTGCTGACGCTTATTTCAATATATTTGGTTTATTATTATAATACTGCGTACTTAATCCAAGATAAAATTCTAACTTCATCTATTTAATGAGACAATAAACTTAAATAATTTTTTAGTAAAACGAACACCGACACTGTTATGAAGTGATAAAGATTGCTAAATTTATTAAATTGGACCCAAACGTTTAAAATAAAGAAAACAACGTTTTTACCGATATCTTCTGTTCTAACGTATGAAATATTGTCTAATTATGAAATATTGTACGTATGAAATATTGTCTAATTATGAAATATTGTATCTCTCGAAGGCCCTTAATGGTGAGTTGCGCTGTGAGGAAGTTGCCTCTCAAGTTGTGGTTCTACCTGTTGGACGTCGAGCTAGCAGGTTTGCGTATATCAGGCAGATATCTGACATGTGTCCTTTAGTCCGTTCCGTCCATGGTCTGAATTCCCTGTGCCGTACTAACAGTAATGTCCAAGTCTCTACCTTATCCAAACTTAAATCCATTCTATCCCTCCTTTCCCATGGCCAGTAATGTTTACTAATTAAGTAAACTTCTTGAGCGCTTATCTCGTGGCTGTATGGCTGCATAAGGCTCATAAAAAAAAAAAAAAAAAAAAAAAAAAAAAAAAACGTATCACGATTTTAATAAAACTTCTTACACATTGTCTAAAGTACTATTGAAACAGGCATGTAAAATTTCAACCGGATACAAGCAGAAGCTTTAGAGTAGGGAAGAGATGTATTTTATAATATTTTAAATTAATAGGCCGGGTAGGTAGAAAACAGTCTTATTTCAATCCAACATCCTTTAACAAACATACTCTTTCACTATAAACTCATCATGATCAATTTTTTTCTTATATTCAATATATAATATTTATAGTAAGACGCTTGCTTTAATGATACAAATAATGATTTTTTTTTAATTTTGCCTTAACTCTGCTAGGTACAAACAGTTCGTTACTTTTAATTTTGTCTCTTTTCTAACTCCGCCATGCATAAGTAGTTAGCAATGTATACGTACTTAGCAGTGTGATTTTATAATTTATATAATGTAAGGAACTTCGTTCCTGCCGTGTGTCCCGCGACACCACACGTATTTTTTACTGTGTCCTAAGCTACTTTAACTTAATCTATGATTCAAATTTCAAATGCCCATCTTAAAAGGAAACAGAGATACGATGATGGTGTGAAAAACCGGGTGAATTGGATCAAGTAAAGATACACACTGCATGCTTACTGGAACTTGACCTTGCGCACTGCCGCGAGTGTGTATGCTCTGATAATGAAATGTTAGCTCTAAATTTGAAAGCGCCCTTTCTCCCTTCTATTATTTGTTTATTATGCAATAAAAATATCCGTGGTGCAACAACCCGAGAGAGGTTAGGCCGAAAGGGCCTATACAACTATAATACGTGATGTTGCAATTTAGGGTTTTTTTATTTCGTTAACTTGGTGAAAAGATAAAAGGGAAATTAGGTAATGTATGAATAGGAAATGGTTTGCTACGAGATTGGAATATGTATGTGTTGAAATCTATGTATTGAGGCAAAGGGCTTTTCTAAAGAAAATAATGCTACGGTTCTAACACAAGGGGGCCCACCCGGCCCTTCCTTTCAATAGTCCCGACAACTTCCTACTATTCCTCCTGAATTCATAATCAGCAATTGCGGTACTGCAAGCTGTATATATATATATATATATATATATATATATATATATATATATATATATATATATATATATATATATATATATATATGTGTGTGTGTGTGTTGTTTGTGTGCATATGCTATACACATATTTCCATGGGAAAATAATTATATAAAATTATTGTTGTTTACAAAATAGCTTGGTTGACCATACGTCCCGTTATTTTAAGCTTTTCCGAAAATGTCCCTTTTCTGTTTTGACTACATAACAGCCGTCTTCAGATTCTAAATCAGTTGTTCAGTATCATGGGTGTTGAAGTGAATCTCAGTAAATCTTACTTTTGACTTTTTCAAAACTGCTCTTTTTAGGTTTCTGTACAAATTTTCTTATATAACGGCTCTGTCTGTCCGTTGGTGTCTGATCGTTGCTTGTTTCAATTCATAAACTACTATAGCTAGGAACATTAAATTCGGCACACAGGAGCATCTCGGCATTTGTGACAACTGGACCCTTTTTCGATTTTTTACACTTAATTTTTTCAAGATGGCGGCCAATATGGCGAGTTAATAAACAAAAATGTTTTTAGTCACCATGACATGTTATACATCAAATTAAAGGTCTTGAAGTGTAGAAAGAGAATATGCAACCATTAAAATTTCAGACATAATATTTTCAAGAAGGCGGCCAATATGGTGGGCGACTAAAAAAAAGTTTTTAGTCACCATGACATGTTATACATCAATTTAAAGGTCTTAAAGTGTAGAAAAGGAATATTCAACTATTACACTTAATAATTTTAACTTAATCGTACAGAAACCAGCGATTATCGCCTCTCGTACTTAAGTGAAGAGTGCCTTACTTGTTTACATTACAAAAACTATTTTAGTAGCATCTCGATAAATAAAATCTTATTTTTTAAAATTAATTTCAATAATTTTTTTAAATTTAGGGAGAATGATGGAGGGTTATGGTTATTTTAGGTTAATGTTAGTAGCTTTCCATCATTACCCTAAAACGTGCTCTCACAGCACAGACATGCCTTGAGAGGTTGTATTTGGTGAAAAATTAGAAATTTTTAATTAGTATTTTTTTAATAATAAAGTGTTGACTTGTAACAAATAATTGTACTGACAATCATAGGATATCTATGGAATTTTAAGGAAACATATCAAAACAATTGACAATAGCCACCTAGGTTAGAGGAAATTTAACATTATAAAAACTAAAGGATGAAATATTAATCTTCTAGTCAGCCTGAAGATGACCCAAAGAGGGGTCGAAATATCGCAAAAGTGAGCTTCTAATTTTTTCCTTTAGACCAAAAGCAAATGCAATATATATATATATATATATATATATATATATATATATATATATATATATATATATATATATATATATATATATATATATATATATATATATATATATATATATATATATATATATATATGTCAACGTATGTGTGTATATATACGGGTATGTGTATGTTCTTTATACAAATAAATCTACAGTTTAAGTCTGATCTCGATGAAAATTTGCCCACTTGATCTTCAAAGCAAGAGAAAAATCACTGTTTACATGAATTTCGAAATTTAAATTTTGGTACACAGGGGTACGGTAAGTAATGAATACGGGGTCAAAGTAATGAATACCCTTCGTGATGCATATCGTTGAAAAGCTCTGTAAGAGAACAGTAATTGTTATTATGTACAGTTTTGTCATATTTTCATTTAAGAGGGGGGTAAAATGGAAAAATAAAGCAATATCTTATATAAAATGAAGTGTGCGTCTATATGGCCTTTATACAAATCTTTAGTTTCATCCCAATTTGATGAATATTTACACACTTTTCCTTCAAAAAGAGGTGAAGGTCACTGCCTACATGAGATTAGGAAATTAAAATATTGGTACACAGGGGTACGGGGTACAAAAGTCAAAGTAATGGATACCCTTCATGATGCATATCGTTGAAAAGCTCTTTAAGAGAAATGTAATATTTGTTATGTACATATTTATCATATTTTCATTTAGTAGGAGGGTAAAATGAAAAATGTTATCTATATCTACATGTATATATAAAAGTCAACGTATGTGTGTGTGTGTGTCCTTTATACAAATCTGAAGTTTTAGTCCGATCTCTATGAAAATTTAAACACTTGACCTTCAAAGCAAGGGAAAAATGACTGTCTACATGAATTTTCAAATTTAAATTTTGGTACACAGGGGTACGGGGTACAAGTAATGAATTTAGGGTTAAAGTAATGAATACCCCTCATGATGCAAATCGTTGAAAAGCTCTTTAAGAGTACAGTAATAGTTGTTATGTACAGTTTTGTCATATTTTCATTTAGGAGGGGGTTAAATTTGGGATATTTGCAAATATCTTATCAAAGAGGAGGGGGTATAGAAATAAGTGGGAGGGATAGAATCAAGATATTGTCGCATAGTAAAATAATTTGAGTGTTTCTTGATGGTAGTTTATAAACTTATCAAATTAAAATAACACTCCGTAGCCATATCTTTCATATCTAGTAGAATTAATTCCCTTGACGCTTCCATATCTAGTAGATTTATTAAAATAACTCCCCTAGACGCTTCCATATCTAGAAGAATTATTATTAGAATTATTATTTTTTCCCCGTTTTTTAATCTGTCAAAGTTGTTTCAATTTTTTACATGAATTAAAGTATCAATTTAGCAAAAGTTAAAGAGCGCAGACGGTTCAAATTAATCTTGAGATATCTGCGGGTTACTTTCGATAAACTGTAAAAGTTTTATACAAATCAGGTAAGTACTTTTGAAGCTATAGGTGTAAATAGATGTATGTTTGTGCGCATGTGGAAGAGAAACAAATATGCGCAGAAGGTTGAAACTTATACGGGACCAACAATGGGCTAATTATGACCTACCATCAAAATTTCATTAAACTCGGACGTGTAGTTTTTAAGTTATGTTGGTTCGCAAAAATCGAACGACAGACCGACGGACCGACAGACCGGCAGACAGACACGGAACCAAAAATGTTCCCTGATGTCTGAAACGGATTTCTGTCTTGGAATTTTTGAAATCGGACACCTAAAATATTTTCGTTCTTCGAAACGATCACATAGCTCGGAAGCAATAAGTAATTAAAAAATTAACAATTATATGCATTATAGGTAAGCTCGGAAGCAAAATATAAAGTTTCCTTAAGTATGTAGCACACGCTAAACCAAAGTTACGTATGAGTAAATACAGTTAGTATGTCCAAAATATTGCTTCCGAGCTTACCGAAGGTAACGGAAGCTACGTGATCGTTTCGAAGAACGAAAAATTTTTAGGTCTCCGATTTTAAAAATTCCAAGACAGAAATCCGTTTCTGACATCAGGGAACATTTTTGGTTCCGTGTCTGTCTGTCGGTCTGTCTGTTGGTCTGTCTGTCGGGCTGTCTGTCGGTCTGTCGGTCTGTCGTTCAATTTTTGCGAACCAACATATCTTAAAAACTACAGGTTCAATTTTTATGAAATTTGGGTGGTTGGTCATAATTAGCCCATTGTTGGTCCCATATAAGTTTCTACCTTCTGCGCCAATTTGAATTTCTTCCACATGCGCACAAACATACATTTATTTACACCTATAGCATCAAAAGTACTTATCTGATTTGAATGAAACTTTTATAGTTTATCGAAAGTAACCCGCAGATGGCCACAGATTAATTTGAACAATCTACGCTCTTTAACTTTTGCTAAATTGATACTTTAATTCGTGTAAAAAAATCTAAACAATTTTGACAGATTAAAAAAAACGGGGAAAACAATTAAACCAATTTGACAATAATGACTTTTAAAAGCATAAAATCAATAAAGTTCGTGGATAGGATGCGAGGAAGCTATGTGCCACATCAATTGGCAGTCTATTATTTTTTATAAATCTTCATACTTGTAAAAATACAATATAAAAATATGACTGTATAACTTACTAAAACTGTATCATTTAAATGAATAACTGTATTCAATTGAGATTTTCATTCTGAAATTAAAGCGCAATTCTGATTAATATTTTGACTATTGTAGTTCCATTTGATAATTTTTGGTGATTTTTTTTCGTATTACATTTCATCAAATTCAGATCTGGAGATTAAAGATCATGATCAGGTTAAGAATCCTCATAAATTTTCCTCCTTATAAATGCGCAATAAAAACCATTATTGTTTCGTATCCTAGCGAATGTCTACTTAGTCGATAAAGTAAATAAGTAATTAAAAAATAAATAAATAAGTAATTAAAATACCGTTGTTATCTTACTGATATATATTTTTTTCACTTACTGCTATTTCTAAGAATTATTTATTATAAAAGAATATTAATAGTTTAATTGCCAGTTAAATTGATAAATTAAAAATATGATTTAAGTCATGATTATGACGTCTTCTGGTTTTTTTACTGTAAAATGTTTGTTCATTAATATGGAGAGCATTCCTCTTCTCCCAGTTTTTTTTCTTTACTTAATAATATAATGTAGAAATTGCATTTAGAAATACTAGTTTCTTTAGAAGTAAAATAATTGAGATCCGTCTAGGTATTCTGCAATATATATATATATATATATATATATATATATATATATATATATATATATATATATATATATATATATATATATGTATATATATGTATATATATATATATATATATATATATATATATATATATATATATATATATATATATATATATATATATATATATATATATATATATACACATACTCTTTACGCCACACTACACATCTATACCCACACATTATCTATCAGCCATTGTTCTTAAGTTGAATTTAGTTACATATATTATGTTTTATTAATTTTATGTCTGGTTGGTAAAAAAAAAAAACGATAAACCTCAGTAGTATAATAGTAGTTCAGATAAAAACTAGGCACTACTAGCGCTAGTGAGTTGACTACAAACTAGTGTTACTGAGGTGATATTTTCACCTCATACAGAAGAGTGATGTTCCTTTGTCCCAAAGTTCCCATTTTTAGGGTTTCGAAGTCGTCCTAGAAACCCTTATGCTTTTGGTAGTTCGTCCGTGTCCGTCTGTCGCATCTTGGAGTATATCTCCCGACCTACTGAAACTATAGACTTTAAATTTGGTATACATGTTAAACTTTTATACCCAAAAACAGAAAACTATTGCGGCCTTAAACACCTCAAATTTTTGCGATCTGCGATCAATTGCGAATAGATCGCAATATTTTTTTTTTTTTTTAAATTTTCAAGTTTGGTATCATTTCAAAGGTATTAAAATGTAGATTACAAATATATATCGCGTTTCCAAAATGGCGGCCATTTCCCCCCAAAATTAAAACAAACCCATAATGTACCCCTTCCTGCACTACCTCATTAGGATAGGTTCTAAAAAAAGGCAAAAATACATTAATATAGATCTCTGTGGTCCAATGAAATTTCCGGGAGTTGATCTAAAAGAAATTAAAATTTTAGAAATTTTAGGGGGCCGTAACTTGGGAGCTATTGGGCAGACTGATTGACAGACACGGAACCATAAACGTTCGCTGATGTCTGAAACAGATTTTTGTCTTGGAATTTTTGAAATTGGAGATATAAAATATTTTCTTTCTTCAGACATAGCTTCCGCTATTCTTCGGTAAGCTCGGAAAGAAAATAGGGATTATACCTTAGGTGATAATTAATTATTAGTGAGCAATCGCAAATTTAGCAAATCTCTAGGCCTCTGCCTCCTAAGGCGTGATGGGTTAAAACTATTGGGCTAAAACTTTCGTATGTAAAATTAATAATATTACAAGTCTAATTGGCACTTCTTCAGATTGTTACTCCCCGTATAAATAAAACAGAGAGGAGTAACAATATAAATTTGTTTGAATGTTCTTCTTTAGACTGTTATTCCCCTTATAAAAACAGAAGTTTTATATTCCTTTGCCTCAAAGTACATTGGACTAAATCACCCTTTGTTTTAATATTTATTTCTTCAAAGTAATTTACATTCTAAAAAATCATAGGGGAGTAACAATCTAAAGAAGTGCAGTCTAATTAACTACTAAGACAAGGGAATATTTACATATTTAAGTAATTTAGGGTGGATGACCTAGTAAATGAGTGCAAAATGTTGACATGCAGAGAGACAGTCTGACCAGACCGAAGTTTGCCACAGCTTACTGAAACAATTTTGTTTGAGGAAATTTTGAATTTGAAAACATAAATGAACATCTTCCTTCAGAATCACAATGCTTCTTGAAACTCTGAAGCTAAAAATTGAATGTTTAATCAGTATAAACAGAAAATTCGTAAACAATATAAAAACAATCACAAATTGTACTTTACATATTAACATTAGCAATTAACATAATAATAATAGTACTAAGATTCCTTCAATTAAGGGCATTTATAGTCCAGGAGATAGCGTGCAAACAATTTTCTGACTAACATCAAGCTATATGAAATTATGTATATGTATATTGTACATGGGTGCCTAAGTTCGTCTGTGGGACATAGCTGGTTTTTTAACAGCTATACTTTCTAGCTGCGGAGCAATAGGCATTCTTAAAAAATCGGTCCGAGACAACTCAGACAAACTTTCTCATATACGAGGTCATAATTATTTAGCCCAATATTTTTCCATTTATTAGTTTTCGTATTTACATTTAATTATTATTGAGAATTTCATCAAAATATATCATAAAAATAACTTCTCACGGGTGGGGAATCGAACCTGGGCTCTCTCGATCCGCGATTTAAGCTTTTTTCTCAGAAACTAGATTTTTCCCGGGAAAACGGCTTATATCGTTAGATTCGTATTTAAATGGACTACATTTTAGAATTTTTTAATCAAAATCGTCGAAATCACTATCGAGAAATAATTTTTTTTCACGTTTTTTCAGAGTTTTTCGGGGGTAGCGCCCTTAAATTTGGAGCTAAAATTCATTTCTCGATTTCGCCTCGGAGTATGATTTTTCTGAACATGTATGCCAAATTTCATCAAAATCGACACAGTAGTTTAGGCTCCAGGCGTCTGCACAGACGACAGACAGACATTTTTTAAAAACCACTTTTTTGGACTCAGGGGACCTCAAAACGTGTAAATTCATCAAAATCTCAAAATAGAATTTTCGCGCCATCACAATACTTGCTCTTTATATGAGAATGTAAAAATAAACCTGTGGAGAACGACCATGTCCCGCCAATTATGGTGGACAATGTGATTTTCATTGCTCTGCTTAAAAAATTAGTTAGTTGACCAAAAATCAAGTTGATGTGAGTATGTCACTTGATAGGTTAGTTAATCAAATATTACTCGAAATCAAAGTGATCACCTATCAACCTAGTAACTTGATATTGGGTGTACCAACTAATTTTGTACTCAGGATTATGAAAATCATATTGTCCACCATAATTGGCGAGACATGGCCGCTCTCCACCCATTTTTTTTTTTTTCAAATGCCTATTGCCAAGCTATGTCCCTCAGACGAATTTAGCCGACCACATATTCTTAAAAGGCACCATAATATTAACTTATATACTAAATTCTAGCTGTATGTTAGTCAGACGCTTTTTTGCATGCTATCTCTTAGACTAATAATTAATATAATTTATTTTTTAAAAATGTAAGGTTTTAACATATGTTTGAGTACACTACTACTACTCATTAATAATTATTCTCAACATTTTATACAGTTTTTAGCATTTTCATTTACATACAAATAATATAGTTAAAAAGATGTATAATATTACGTATAAAAAAGAATGGACATATATCGTTTAAATAAATAAGAACGATTAAGCCTATAGGTATTTCAAGATTTTATTACTACCTATCTCGTAAAATTAAATTTGAAATATCGTATAATAAAAATATATAATTTATTATCTTTATACATTTATTTGTAGTACCTAGTTAAAAATATCACAGGTATTTGTTATTAAAAATAAATACTAAGTAATACTTAAGGACTTCGATTGTCAGTCAAATGATATTTCGTATGTTTATCATTTGCTTACATAATATTTGCTTTTACAAAGGTAAAGAGAGCGAAGCAATTTCTTTCTGTGTTTTAAAGTTTTGTTCCTATGCTTTTGTAACGTTTAGACGATGAACAATTATCTTGACTGAATGGGTATGGTGAAATTGAGGGCGCGTTATTTAAATTGTAACATTTTGCGAGGCAATTCGTAAGAAAATGTTAAAACTTAATTATAAAAGTCTGAAATATATATATATTTTTTTTTTTACTTCAAGATAGTCATGTCTAAATAAATAATACTTTAAAGTACTTATTCTCAACCATATATTTATAGAGCTAAGGAGGTATTGTTTTTTCTTGCATGAGCTTTTCGTCCGCCTCCTGTATTTGCGTGAGTGTTTTCCCAGCTGTTTCTTTCATAAAAGCAAAAATAGCGATGGAACCTAATATCGAGTAGAATGAAAATAGAAAATAATTCAAATAAACCCCTAATCCGTCTTCAATAGGTTGGTATTGTTTCAAAGATATGAAGATCAAGATGGTACCCAAAAAACTTATAAATCCGCCAGCCAATCCTCTCGTTTCCGATGGAAAGCACTCAGCTTGCAGAGTTTGAAGTAAAGGACTTATCCCTATATTATTAATTATACAATAAATACCTATACTTGTGTATGCAACCCAATCGTAATCGGCAATATTAGGTATTTCTAATTTGACTAAAAGAAAATATACACCGGCTATCGCATTAAACAGAATGCAACCTGCAGTTGACATAATTATGAGAGGCCGTCTTCCTACTACATCAGCAACGTAAGCTGAGACAAGAGCTGCTGCGACCATGACCACTCCTGTTACTATGGTAATATAATCTTTGTTCATTGTTCCTCCCGCTGATCTTGACAATGTTTCGGTTATATAAGTGGTGATGGCTGCTATCCCACTCATATACTTTACGAAAGCTATCGAAGAGACGACGAGAAGTGTCTTCCTGTTTTTTGCTGTCGCTACAAGGTCTGTCCATTTCGCCCCCTCATTTTTGTGAGATTTAAGGGAATTTGTTATCGATTGCATTTCTTCGTCGACTTCTTTCGTGTTTCTTAAATATATGAGAGCTTGTTTCGCTTTTTCCTTCTCGTTTCTCATAAGAAGATAATAAGGTGATTCCGGGGCCCATATGTAGGTCGCTGCGAAGAGGAACGCTATTGCAGCGTTAGCATACGCGTACCCTTCGTAAGTTAAAAATGGTCCTGTAGAATAGGCGAAGAGAATTCCTAAAGACCACATAGTCTGGAAATTTCCGCAGAGAGCTCCTCTTATCTTCGGCTCGGATATCTCAGCTATGTAAGCAGGACCTGCTGTAAATGCGATGCCCATGGCCAAACCTTGGAGAAATCTAGCTGCATACAAGTACTCAACAGTATTTGTACTAACTACCAGCACCCAAGAGATTGCCACCAGAGGAAAGCTTGAAAGCAATACTGTTTTTCGCCCGATTCTGAAAAAAATATAAATCAACATTTTATTTATTATTTAAAAACTAACTGTTATTTATTAAAATAATAAATAGCAACTGTGCAATGGATGAAGATGCGTTTGTCAATGATGTTGAAGAACTGTTTCAAAATACGCCACCCGATATATTGGCTGAAGTAAATGAAGTGAAAGTAAATTTGTTACCAAATAAATCGAAAAAAATATGATTAAGCTTAAGACAGTTTTAAGAAATGGAGCTTAGAAAATAATTTGGCTCAAATACCTTTAAACTTTTATTATTATGTGTGTAGTTTCATTGTTAAATGTATACTTAAATTTATGTATTTGTTATTAATTTAATGTATAATAAGCCGATTGGTTTATTAACGTATGCACAATATAACGTATGCATGTTTATGTATTTTTTCCCTACTGGAGATAAAATATTGTATGTACCTCTGGAGTAAAGTGCTACAATTCCACTCCCGAGGCGCAGCCAAGGGATTTAGGGACCATGGTTTCTACAGCTTCGCCTCAAGTACCAACTTATTCGCTCAGGGAATAATGGCTTACTTTACTTCGTAGGTGCATACATAACTATTAAATATTATTGCTTTATTCAAGAGTAGATATTTTTGTTCTTCAGTTAAAACAAAAGTACCTGTTTAGAAGCATGCCTGTAGGCAAAGGACTGAATAGTTATCCTATCTCTATGAGGGATATCATCCATGAACTGTTAAAACGAATGTACCTGTTTAGAAGCATGCCTGCTGGCAAAGGACTGCATAGTTCTCCTATCTCCTCTATGAGGAATATCATCCATGAACTGTTAAAACGAAAGTACCTGTTTAGAAGCATGCCTGCTGGCAAAGGACTGCATAGTTCTCCTATCTCCTCTATGAGGAATATCATCCATGAACTGTTAAAACGAAAGTACCTGTTTAGAAGCATGCCTGCTGGCAAAGGACTGAATAGTTCTCCTATCTCCTCTATGAGGGATATCATCCATGGACTGTTAAAACGAAAGTACCTGTTTAGAAGCATTCCTGCAGGCAAAGGACTGAATAGTTCTCCTATCTCTATGAGGGATATCATCCATGGACTGTTAAAACGAAAGTACCTGTTTAGAAGCATGCCTGCTGGCAAAGGACTGAATAGTTCTCCTATCTCCTCTATGAGGGATATCAGGAGGGATATCATCCATGGACTGTTAAAACGAAAGTACCTGTTTAGAAGCATTCCTGCAGGCAAAGGACTGAATAGTTCTCCTATCTCTATGAGGGATATCATCCATGGACTGTTAAAACGAAAGTACCTGTTTAGAAGCATTCCTGCAGGCAAAGGACTGAATAGTTCTCCTATCTCTATGAGGGATATCATCCATGGACTGTTAAAACAAAAGTACCTGTTTAGAAGCATGCCTGCTGGCAAAGGACTGAATAGTTCTCCTATCTCCTCTATGAGGGATATCAGGAGGGATATCATCCATGGACTGTTAAAACGAAAGTACCTGTTTAGAAGCATTCCTGCAGGCAAAGGACTGAATAGTTCTCCTATCTCTATGAGGGATATCATCCATGGACTGTTAAAACGAAAGTACCTGTTTAGAAGCATTCCTGCAGGCAAAGGACTGAATAGTTCTCCTATCTCTATGAGGGATATCATCCACGAGCTCTCGACATCAGTCATAGGTACCCTGCTCTTTTCAGCCTTGAGTCCCTCTAGCAGTGGAGTAAACCAGACGAAAGCAGAACCAACCATCATTGCGCTCAACTGACCTTCAAACATAACGACAATCAAATGTTAGTTATTCGGAAAAATCATTTTCCACTGATAATTTTAATTATAGAATTAAAGGTTTTTAAATTACTTATTTGAACTTATTTAACAATGGTTTTAACACCTTAGGTAGCAACTTCAATTCGATATTGGCATTACACCTATTTATAATTTTATTTCTTACTACGTATTTTGTTTTTTTTATTAAAACAAAATTCCTTCTAATCAAATTTGTGACAAATTTCAGATCAATTGAATCATATCCTTCTTGAGATATGATAGAAACAATTCTGTGTTTTTCCCAATGAAACCTGTTCTATCTCTATAAAGAATTCAATCGACATGAAAGTTGTCTCATTCGATTCGACTCACTAAAATACGTTTAAAAGGCCACCTTCCTTAACTAATTTAAAATATTAGGAACTTCATTTTCAATTCCACTGCCAAGATGAAGTCAGAATGTAATTTCCATGAATGGTCGCATTTTATTCTTTTCAGACCTTTCTTCAGATCTATTTTACTCGTAGTTACTATAAACTCATATGTCATAAAAATTAACAAGAAAATAATAGATTAAAAAAATCAGTCCAATCAATCAAACAAAACTTTCTCATATAGATATTGATACTGTATATAAATCCCATAATATCACATTGAATTGATTTATTTTTAAACATATTTAAATATACTGTCTATGCCAATTAGAGTGGCACATAGCTTCCTTGTATCCTATCACGTACTTAATTGAAGTTATGTTTTGCAACCTATTATTGTCTAATTTGAATGATTGATTCCCCCGTTTTTTTAATGTGTCAAAATCGTTTTGACTTTTTACATAAATTAAAGTATCAATTTAGCAAAGTTTAAGGAGCGCAGATGGTTCAAATTAATCTGGGGCTATCTGTGGATTACTTTCGATAAACTATAAAAGGTTAATACATATCAGATAAGTGCTTTTGAAGCTATAGGTGAAAATAAATGTATCTTTGTGCGCATGTGAAAGAGAAACAAATGAGCGCAGAAGGTTGAAGTTGATACTTATATGGCACCAACAATGAGCTAATTATGACCTACCATACAAATTTCATTAGAATCTGACGTGTAGTTTTTAAGATATGTTGGATCGCAGAAATTGACCGACAGAATGACACGGAACTGAAAATGTTCCCTCATGTCGGAAAATGATTTCTGTCTTGGAATTTTTGAAATCGGAGACATTAAATATTTTCTTTCTTCAGAACGATCACATAGATTCCGTTACCTTCGGTAACTCGGAAGCAAAATTGTTAAACCACTGGTTGTTTTCTTTTTATTTTCGATTTTAAAAAACCATCAGCTTTAGTTTCGTCAAGATATTTGTAGTCAATTAAATACGAATTCAACCATATAAGTCGAAATATGGTTGAATTCGTTTTCAAATTGACTACATTTGTAATAGTAGGTACATTACGCGTCGAGTGCGGAAAGTGGCATTTTACATGCGTGTGTGGAGTTTGCACCCGAGTGACAGCGAGGGTAGTAAAACCACACGAGCAATGCAAAATCCCGTTTTCGCACGAGTTGCGTACCGTACTTTATCTACGATTGTTAGATTTAAATAATAAATACAGAAATAAATAAACTTCCTGTATGCAAGTTCGTATTTCTCTTTTGACCAGAGTATGATTTTTATGAGTATGATTTTTATGAGTATGATTTTTCTGAACCTGCATGCTAAAATTCATCAAAATTGGCCAAGTAGGCTCCACTTGTCATCACAGACGACAAACGACAGACGTCAACTGACACACCTATCACACACAAAATACTCGTACTTATAGCCATGTCCATATGATTGAAAATCCACTTTTTTTTAATTAAAAATAATAGTAGGTAATTAAATGATATATAATAATTACAAGATAAAAATGACTTTTTATATACTACGTTTTTAAATTTTCTGTCATAAATCATAAATTTGAAACCCGTCAAAATGAAGATTGAAAATATGGGATATGTCAAAACAAATAAAAAAACTTGCGGATTTTTTCCGAACTAATTTTCAGCATAGCAAAATTTGCTGAAAACTAATCAAATTCTGCTAAAAGATGGCTAAAAGTATTAAAATAATGCATTGTCATCGTGTTCTGAGCTATGCTAAAAGTTTCAAATGTCTAGCTATTCGGGAAGTTAGTTAGAAATCGATTGCCAGATTTGTACCGGACAAACAAACAAACAAACAAACAAACAAGAATGCAAGCTAATAAAAACGTAGTAAAAAGAAAACAATATTTTTCTTCTATGAAAGATTTCGTCCTCTATCTTAGAGTGTAAATACCTCGGAAACTAGAATCTCTTCCAGGAAATCAATATATCCATGGGGTTTTGTTCTTTTTTGCCAAAACCATTTTTGAGGTTGTTGGATGTATTTTAAATAAAATAATTTTCATAGTTTGATGTGGTTAGATGTGGTTTAAATAAAAATGTTTCATGGTATAACAGGGGACATTATTTCAAAACCACGTCTAAAAATAACTCTTATACTGTGACTGTGTCATTGGTGATCAAATTTATAATGTTTTATAATAAAAGTCGTTGCAATATATTTGTGTAGCTTACCACATACCAATGGTCTGTGTAGCAGCATTAATGAATTTTGAGAGTGGCTATTTGTATATTTTAATTGAATGTGCTTTATCACAATACTGCGAAGTCAAAGAAAAATAAAACCAGAAATTCCAGAACAGTGCTGACTTATCTAAGAAATCTCATACTTCAGTCTGTTAAGTCATTTAAGAAAAGCTGTAGAGTCAATTGATTAACAATAATGAAATACTTCACTTTGTGGAGTTAGATTTAAATTTTTCTTAACTTTATTCGATTTTTCCTCTTATATTAGGGTTTCGTTGGTAAAACTAAAATAAGAAACCATTATAGTTTCGTTCCTGTGTCTGTCTGTCACTCTGTACGGTTCCAATAACTTCTGAATAAAAAAAGATATAAATATGAAACTTTACAGTATTAAAGATCGGTTTGACGGGCACACAGGAAAAATATGGCAAACTCAATATTTTTAGCCGTTCAAATTCAAATCCAAAATGGCGGATAATTCATGTCACGCGAAAAAAAATACTTTTATAAAATTTTGAGTGGGGTATCAAATGAAAGGTATTGAAGATTAGATTACAAGAATAAATACCACTTAGGGAAAGTATTTCACTTTCGGCGCTTTTTTTTAAAAAAACATCGACATTTTGCGTGTCCCCCTCCCCCCCTAAAATCGTATTTCTGCTGTTACTAAAAATATGCAAAATGTGTGGTCTGCTGGGCCATAGAAAAAATATGATTACCAAATTGATCTGATTTACTGGGAATCCAAGATGGCGGATAATTCATGTCACTCGAAAATAAATATTTTTTAAAAAACTTTGTGTGGGATCAAATGAAAGATATTGAAGAGTAGAGTACAAAAATAAAAAAACATTTTTTTAAATTTTATTTTTTATTGTATTTATAAGTCGAAATAAATAAAAAATGCAAATGGCCCCTATATAGCAACTACCCTTATAACGGCTATTCATAAAATTCTTAAATAATTCTTAGAAACTAAATAACGCTTATATTAAATATGGTGGACCGATGAATATTTCCTGGAAAAAAATTAATGTACCTTTTTCTTATTACCGATAAAAAAACATTGTGACCCCCCGGGGGATTGAACCAGGAACCTCTTCCTCTGTAACACGTGAAAATTGTTTAATTTTCTGCAGTTACTAGAAGTATAAAAAATATTTCAAGCGGTCTGCTGGACCATAGGAAAAATTAGAATATCAATTTTAACTGATTAACTGGGAATCCAATAAGGCGGATAATTCACACCACAAAAATAGAATATTTTTTTGAATTTTTGTGTAGGGTAACAAATTAAAGGTATTAATGAGTAGATTACAAAAATGTATATCACGAGTTAATTGTTTAATAAATGTAAAAATATATTTTTTAATGTGACATGAATTATCCTCCATTTTGTATTTGAACATATGATAATTTTGAGTTCACTATATTTTTCCTGCGTGCGCATCAAAACGATCTTTAATATTGCAAAGTTTCATGTTTGTATCTCTTTTGATTCAAAAGTTATTGGAACCTTACAGAGTGATAGACAGACAGAACGAAACTATAGGGATTTATTTGTTTGGTTTTACCAACGAAACCCTAAAAACGTAACTAATACAATAAACATAAATAAACATACCGACTGTGTACCTGCAAAACCTCGTAACCCCAAAAACTAAATTTTTCAGGAGAAGCAAAAAACGTTTTTTTAAAAAAGTGAATTTTGCTTCCGAGCTTACCCAAGGTAACGGAAGCATTGTGTTCACTTTTGAGAACGAAAAACTTTTATGTCTCCGATTTTAAAAATTCCAAGACAGAAATCCATTTCAGACATCAGGGAACATTTTTGGTTCCGTGTCTGTCTGTCTGTCTGTCGGTCTGTGTGTCCGCGAATTATGAAACGTGCGACGATAACTTGAGTAAATGTCGACCGATTTTGATGAAATTTGGTAGACATGTTCATTTTACTAATGCTCAGGACGAGTTCGTTGGCAACGTTATCCTCTAAGCGTTCACGAGCAACGCTCGCGTAAACGTGAACCTCAAATTTATAATTGGAATTTTAGGTCGTGAAAAAAATGTAACTTCATCTATTCAATGAGACAAACATTTTTTTCAAATACAATTTTTTATTAAAACCAACAGCGACGCCGCTATGAAGTGTTATATCACTAAAACTATTATAATAGTTTTTACACAGTAAACAATATAACAATAAAGTAATATATCCATAATTTTAATGTTAATATAACAATAAAGTCCATGATATGAGGATAGGATGCGAGGAAGCTATGTGCCACACTAATTGGCAGTCTATTTATATTTTCTTTATATTTATTTTGATTTTAATTAATTTTACTGAAACACTTAAGCGTATCCCACTACTAGTTAAAGACTAATGAATGGGGAATAACGAGGTTTTGATACCTTGTCGCATACGAGGTTTTTTGTTCACTTTAGTTAAATGATGAATACGAAGTATTACAATAATTTCTATAAAAAATAATTGCTTAAGGCTTACTAGCTTTTGCACATTGGTAGATATTAATAATATATATAAAAAAAATGCAATAAAAGAAAAAAAAAATCTCGATTTTGAGGGTTACGAGGTATTGCAGGTACACAGTCGATATAATATAAGGGTTATTAAAATGTTTTCTGCCGTCAACTATTGCACTTCGCTCAGCCCGTATTTTCTAAATAAATATTTTTAGGGTTTTGTAGATTCTTCTCAAAACCCTTATGCCGAGGGTGATGTGTCCGTCTGTCCGTTGCTCTTTGGTTCATAGGGCCCGAACCGTTTAACCTAAAGAGCTGAAATTTGAAACACTGGTGCAACTTTTTGACCCAACCACAGGAAAAATATACAGAAGTTCAAAATTAAATATGCGCAAGCACAATTCGCAAAAATGTTGTAAACTCAAAAATTTATATTTTTTTTTAATTTTTGAGTGGGGAATCAAATGAAAGCTGCTAAAGAGTAGGGCTCAAATATATATATGCTTTTTTAAATTTTGCATTCCTTAATAGGTAAAAAAATCAAAATATACCGAATAAAAATTCCCCCCCCCCCCCCCCCCCAACCACTATATAACGGCTGGTCCTAAAATTTCGAAATAATTCATACTAATGCCTTATTGTGGGGCGATGAAAATTCCGGGAGTTCATCCAAAAAGTTAAAAAATTGCCAATTTTGGGGGCGAAAATTTGAATTGCGCCAAACATTTTATTTTTAAAAATTTTGAGTTGGGTATCAAATTAAAGCTGCTGAAGAGTAGGATTCAAATATATATTTGCTTTTT
The DNA here is from genome assembly GCA_951217055.1 of Gerris lacustris. Lineage (NCBI taxonomy): Eukaryota > Metazoa > Arthropoda > Insecta > Hemiptera > Gerridae > Gerris > Gerris lacustris. The sequence continues at coordinate 73,504,787 of OX578279.1, forward strand.
TAAATTTTTCATTCTTTATTAATTTTATAAGTCAAAATATACCCCAAAAATGTCCCCCCTCCCCAACCACTATATATCGGGTGGTCCTAAAATTTCGAAATATTATTCATTATTATCGAATATATTATCGAAATATATTCATGGTTATACCTTATGGTGAAGCGATGGAAATGGTCTGAAAAAATGAATTTTTCTAGTCGTTATTACCGATGAAAAACATTGTGACCCCCCCGGGGGATCGAACCCGGACCCTTGAGATCGAAGAATAATAGTATATTATGTTACAAGGCTGTGAAGTGAGTTTTTTCTTTACCGCGGCAATTACATTTACTGTCGAGCGAAGCGAGACAGTAAATATTGCCAAGGTAAAGAAAAAACACTTCAAAGTCGCGTAGCATATGCTATTTTTTCCGAGGTAGCAGACAATGAAAAAACATTAAATATTAATCACTAATCAATATATAATAATAACAAATATTAGTACATACTTAAGACTTAAAAAAAGAAACCTTAAAATGAGGTTACACTATAAGAAAAGATAAATAAAACGCATTGACATCTAGCGGATTTTTATCGTACTAGAAGCATTTCTACAAAGACTGCAGCACTACTAACGGAAGTTTTGACAACTACCCGCCGTAAAGAAAAAATCTTTTAGTGCCTAGGACGTAAAAGATTTTTTCTTTACAGCTAGGAGTAATGAAAAGATTTTTTAAGTCCACGTAATGAAAAAATGGATTTTAGCTATGTTTTTTAGGCTCTAAAGTTACTATTTCACAGCCTACCACGGAAAAAATCATAATTACATAACGGGCATGCTTAATCTTCTAGAAAACCCTAAAAAGTACTTGGACGCAAGTACTTCCCTGTGATTTTTGATACATTTAAAAACAAAAGTCCTTTACTCTTGACAATTTTTTAAAAATTCATGGTAACAGCACCATGGACATTAATTAATTGGAATAATTTTCTTCATCTTTTTAGTTTAAGGCCAAGCGCGACTGATGCTCAGAGGCTCAAATTTCAATTGGAAAATGTTTTTGTCATTTACATATTCCTGATAAAATTGGTTAAATTAATACTTCTTATAGAATGAACGGCCACTAAAATTAAATATTTATTATTTGTGTATATGTATAATTATTTACTGGATAAAGAATTAATGAATATGCTTGTATCTACAAGCATGATAAACTAGTTATTAACATTAATTAAAGAAATGATTGATTGTTTTTACTGAGATTTTGTGGAACCATTCCATAATTATGACTAAAGAGGTTAATTGAAAGTAACAAAGCAATAATATCACCACAATTTTATCATTGTGTGTATAAAATTGTGGTGACAATATTGTTGTTACTTCTATTAACCTCTCTAGTCATAATTTATAAATAATGACTTTAACAAGTAAATATAAATCTAATAATATAAATAAAAATAATATACTTACTGCTTAATGCTGCGAAATACTGCCGCGACGTAGCTTTATTCATTTTCAAACTTTTTATTAAATTGAATTTAAAAATAAAACAGTTTCCCTCTAGTTTAATATCTATGTAAAATAAAGAAGAAACATTTTATCTTATAATTTATATTTATTTTTCCTATACCTGGTTAATTTATTATGTTATTTACCCTTAAAACTTACTTCTACGTAGACAAAATATCTAAAAAAAAAAAAAAACTATCTAATTTAGAAATTATTTAATAAAAAAGATTTAACAAAAAAAAATTAAAATATTTCAAAGAACATGTTCTTTTTCTTTCATCTAATGCTTCTTATATTTTTCTTTATTAATAAGAATGTTGAAACTTCAAAATATTTTATTAAAATTGTACAACTGGGATAATTAACGCTTATGCAAACATAACGTATTTTAAATTTATTTTTTATTGAGTTTTTTTTTTCTTTAATATTGACTTTTTACAAGAAAAACAAAAGTGTAATTAATAATTTTTTGGATTGTTTCATCAATTTAATTTTTTTAACAAAATATATTAAAAATATTAACTACAAAAACTAAATAATATTGACTTTAAAGATGGAATAAAATAAAATAAGTACAATAATTAATATAATTAAAAACTTTTTAAAATATTTTTGTGGCAACTAAAATTAAATAAATGGATTTTAATTAATAAAATGAATATTTTTGAAAATAAAGTAAAATGTTTATTACATAAATATTGTCTTTTTTTTGTTAAAATGTTAATGCATTAATTTGTGTATATATTATGTAAGGCAACAAAAGTGTTTAATATATTATTGTGGAAAAGCAACTGAAGTTAATTACACTACTGTTAACGTATAATGTATTTTTGTGGTAAAGCAACTAAAGTTTTACACAACTGTTCTCATTTAATGTATTTTTATGGTAAAGCAACCTAAGTTAATTACACTACTGTTAACGTATAATGTATTTTTGTGGTAAAGCAACTAAAGTTAATTACACAACTGTTCTCATTTAATGTATTTTTATGGTAAAGCAACCTAAGTTAATTACACTACTATTAAGGTATAATGTATTTTGTGGTAAAGCAACTAAAGTTAATTACACTAATGTTATCATATTTTGTATTATTGTGGTGGTGTAAGTAAAGGTAATAATAAAACTGTTAACATTTATTGTTAAAATTATTAAATGTGGTAAAGGAACTAAAATGTTCACTCCTATAAAATAGTTATTTATAAATAAAAAACTATAAACTTAATATCTCACTTAGTACTTTATAAAATGTATTATTTTATACAAGTAGTACTTTAGCACATATACTTTTTCTTATTCACTGAATGATACGTAGATGATGAACAAGTTATGTTAACAAAAACTAAAGCAACACTGTCTTCACTGTCCTAGTTCAGTTTCATAGCTAAATAGTATCCGCAACATTAAATTGAAAAAAATCTTTAATTGATGTCACTCATGGTTTTATTTATTCCTTCGACTGTCTTAACAAGTTCCCAGTTATCTAACTGATAACCGGGTGATATCACTTCTCTCGACAACAAAACCAACTAATCAATTATTTCACTAAACTATTCTACAAGCGGTTCGGGCCGTGACATTCGACTGAGAATAGAATTTTAAAAACAATCTTGAGTTGTCACAAAGCTTTTAGGGACTCGGTCCAAGAAATCGGTCTTTATGCAATATATTAGAAACACCTTGGACTCCCCGACAAACAGACTGACTCTATTATTTCACTGTTGTCATAGGCTAATGGAATATCTTATCTACACATGGACCTATCTAACATAAATATTACCATTAAGATTATTCCCTTCCTTTATCTCATTACAGTATAAATACAAACATACATTTTTATATGATTCTTAATTTTTCAGCGATTACGTTACCTCCGTATTGTCTAAGCTAATACAGACAATGCTAATTTTTTCATTTTTATTAATCCTAAATTAAACAGACTTTTAAATTAAAATATTGTATAATGCTCAAATATGGTGACATAAGTGAAAATTTTATATTTAATCAGAATGTTTGTCATAATAAAAAACATAATGTAATGAAAGAATTAAATAAAAATATCGTAAAATGATTTTCTTTATGTGTTTTGTATTATTCTTACTCCTTAATTTTTATAATGTTAATATTAATCTGATAATGTAATTATACTTTTATAATAAAGTGAGTTTTTATAAATGCTTAAGTGAAGTTGACAAAAAAAAAGTTCACCAGAAATTTCAGTACATCTACTATAGCAGTGGTTCTTAACCGGGGGGGGGGGGGGGGGGGGGGGGCTCGAAAGGTAGTTAGGTACTATATACAGTGTGTCCCAAGATAGAGTATGCGAGAGGAAAAATTTTCTTATTTTGGGTTTTCGAAAAAGTCATTCTTTATAAAAACTCCTGCTTGTTCTTAAACCTTTAAAAATGATAAAATTTTCTAGATTTTGTGTACTGAATGTCCTGTTTTTTGAAAACTTTAAAATATGACCAAGAGTAAACTACCCTTATTTTTTATGGTAAATAACGTATAAATATTAAATATTAATTTATTTTATGAATTATTAAATTTTAGTTAATTTTCTGAAATATTAAATTTTAGTTTGTTTCCTAAAAATAATTAATAAGCTAACTAAAACAAATAGCTTTTTTTAATTTCTTTAATTTTATTTGTCAACTCTGTTGATTTTTTTGTGATACTTAATTAGACGCTATGATTAGAATGATTAATTACTTGTTGTGATGATTTTTTTTTTTTTTTAATTTTATTTATTACATTAGCTTATTATTTGATTTATAAGTAATTTTTTTTCATAAAATAAATCCTTATTGCTTATTTACAAGCTTTTATTTAACTTGCAATGTTTGTATGTATGTATGTTCGGTTCAAATCTTGCAACTGAAAAAAAAAACTTTAAAAAATAAACTATAATTTAATATTTTAGAAAATTAACTAAAGTTTAATTCATAAAGTAAATTAATATTTATACATTTTTTCAATTCTGAACCACTTTTATAAATCTCTCGGATACTCTATCTTGGGACACACTGTATATTATATTTGGATATTTTAAGGGGGCCGTGGTTACCAAAAGGTTAAGAACCACTGTACTGTAGTATTCACTACAGCTTAAATCCACAGTTATTAAAAGAATAATACTTTAAATTTAATCACTTTATTATTATTTATTAATTGATTACATATTTAATAAATTGTGTGTGTGAGTATAATGTATACATATGTGTGTATGTGTGTTAAAAATTAAAAAAATAAAATAAATAATTAGGTACGGCATTAGTACTGTAATTTTATAAGAAATATACATCCTTTTAAAAATTAGTACATCTTATCTCTTACTATTGGTATATCCTAATTTACATTAGACTAAGTGTAAGTTGTTAAATATTGCAAATAGAATATTTTGGTAAGATGTTTAATTTTAATTGGTAGATGTTATTGTACTACCTGGATTGAGGAATAGGCTTGGACCACTACTCCCAGCTGTCGACCATGTTAGGTCAATGCTTAATGTTTTTGCTTTGAAGTATTTTTTCTTTATTTTTTTTTTTCTTATTGTGCTGTAAAAGCCTTAAATAAAATAAACATATTAAATTGAATAACGAGAAACGTTGAGTAGCTTCTTCCTACTTTAAATAACAAATATTTTATACATGTGTTGAATGTTTTGAAAGAGTTTCAGTATGGTTTAGAAATCACGGATATAGCATTTCATCTTCGAAATCGGTTATATGCTTGTTTACAAGGAAAAGAAGAATTAATATTAGAGACACAGTTCAGTTTGGAAAGCTTAAGTTAAATGTTGTCAGATCAGTTAAGCTTTTGGGCCTGAACGTAGATCAGTACAAATCAGAAAAATTGTTAAAAGGCTGTAACTGGCACGACGTGGGGAGCGGACCCGAACGTGGCAATGTTGTTCCACCGATCCACAATTAGAGCAATGGCGGACTTCGGTTCTATATTTTATGGGCAAGCTTCTGAGAATAAACTGCAGGGCATTAGAAAGAAAAAAAATGATGCTATACGTAGAAGTTTAGGCTTTCTAAAGACTACTCCTTTATCAGTCGTCTATGCTGAAGCCAATGAGGCGTCTATAGATAGATATACGTCAAAAAATTCTTGCAGGCAGATTTGCATTATTCACAAAGATATTGCTAGGAAGAATGCGGTTCTAACGGAGCAAGTCCTTACATATCCCTTTTGGGTAAAAAAGAAGTCACCCCCCCCCCCCCCCAAAGTCGATGCATTGATGCTACTTGCAGTGATGCTACCTGAGATTAAAATAATGCAGAACCATATATACGAAAATATTGATTACGTATCTACAATAACACCATTGGAGACATACTGCATGGAAAACTATGCAAGTTACCCCCGGGAAGTGAGGAACATAATATTTTTAGAAGATATAAATAAGACATGGCCAAACGCTGAATATATAATTACAGATGGTTCACAGATTGTTGGTGGGGCGTTTTGGATGTTCATTTGTTAACATATAACTACTGAGGAGATGATGTCTTTCGAGCTTTTCAGTCGATCTGCTGAAATGATAGCGATGGTAAAGGCGCTACAATATATCTCTGAAAGCTATAAAGAAAATTTAAAATGTATTATCTTTACCTTTAGTCAAAGCGTGATTAATGTGCTTCAGAATATATCGCACATACATCTCCAGAATTACTTGATTATAGAAATTATAAGAACACACTATAAAAGTACTGAGAGGGGTAATTCTATTATATATCCATGGATTAAAGGTCATTCAGGTATTATGGGCAACGAGATGGCTGACAAGCTGGCAAGAGATAAAGAAGGATCGGAAGATACAGAGTTCCTGCCTTATAAAATAACAATATGTGATGCGTTAGCAAATTTAGAGCGATAGTTGGAGATATCCGAGCATGCATTTTCAATGATGATAATAAATCTAATTTTTAACGAAATGTCCGACCTGAGATCCCTGTCAACAGTGGCGCACCCAGGGGGGGGCACGGGGGGCACGTGCCCCCCCCAAAGCCAGACCTAAAATTTAAGTATGCAATTCCGCAGCACGTGTTAAAGTTATAGTGTTAGTAAAAAAAAAAATAAATAAATAAATAAGTAATTATATACCTAGTTTAGCCCGACATTTATTTGTTTTTTTTTTTGCGTTTGAAAAGACGTGCCCCCCCCCCCCCCCCCCCAAAGCCAAAGACGTAAAATTTAAGTATGCAATTTCGCAGCACATGTTAAAGTAATAGTGAACAAAATAAATAAATAAGTAATTATTCCTAGGTTAGCCCGACACATTTTTTTGGCGTTTAAAAAGACGTTAAAAAAAACCTAATACTATCAGCTAATTTCTGTTGAACTCAAAACATTTGGCGTCCTTATTTTTTTTTTGTTAATTCACGTAACTAAAATATTTTTAAAATGTACCAATTTATTTTTCTGGCTACTAAAATAAAACATTATATTATATAATGTACAACTTTTAATAATAAAATATTATTAGATATGTATATAATTTTGTTTAAATAAAATACCCCGGTCTTCATGTCCCGTTCTTAAAAAACTTAAATTTATTTGTATATAATAACATTTTAGATGATCTTAGAATAGGCTAAAAAGACGTTTTCAAGTAACGTAAACTATAAAATTTTTCCCGGGGGAGGGCCCCCGGACCCCCCTAAAAGAGAGACCATCCCCCCTTTAAAATTGGCTGGATCCGCCCTTGATATGAAGTAATTTAAGAACAAAGAAAACCAGACTGGTTAATTTTCTGTGATTATGCTAAGCCCACATTACATCCCCTTCCCCCCTTATTTTTTTTAATGTGCCCCTCCCAAAAATAAATCCTGGGTGCGCCACTGCCTGTCAAGACCTGGTTCATTGAAAAAAGGAAATAAGGAACTAGTAACCATTATTAATCGGCTCAGATCTAACCATGGGATTTGCCCTAAATATCTTAAAACCATAAAGCGAATAGAATCAGATCAATGTGAAGGCCGAGAAAAAGGAAATTTGTAACATGTTCTCATGACTTATAGAAAATTCAATGAAAGTAGACAATTTTTATTTAATACAATTCCGAAAAGAGTACAAAGGCCGTATAATTACTTCTCATTATTAGAGGCTAAATATAAAGACGTTTATGAAACAATATACAGATTCGTCAAAAGAGAAAAAATAAAAATCTGATTAAAATTTTGAATACTGAAATATTATTTAAAATACTAAATAACATTTTTATGGCTGTATGGTAAAGCTGCCAAAAATAAACCAGCTGGCCAATGCCAAAAAAATAAAATATTAATAATAAAAACATGTTTTGTTTTTGTCATTCCATGAAATTCCATTGGTCCATCAAAGTTAATGTATTATATGATCTTAATACATTGCCTGAAAACCCAAAATCCAGCGCAAGCTCCGTGAACGTGATGACAACAGTTAAAATCATCTAAACACTAAAAGGAAAGAATACATTCGTGAGATATTAAAGATAATAAGATAAAACCCTTAAAAGATCCAAAGATAATATATACATATTTATATAAATATATATTTCTATACATAAATCAATTTAAAAAGGGTTCACCATCAAAGGAAAAAAATTTAAGATAACAATTTATTTATACATAGACATTTTAATTAAAATACAATGATTCAATTCATACGTCATTCGTTAGTAAATTAGTAATTTTGTTTTTACTGAAGGAAGAAATCAACCCGCGCAAATAATTACAATAAAATTGACGAGACTTATGTATAATTTGTTTAGTTTAATTACCTTATTTCGATTTTAAAATAAACAGGTCAAGTGTGTGCTCGTCAGCACACAGCGAGGGTCCGTAGGCCACATTGTATAGTATAGTTTAAATAGTACGCTGTTGATGGTTTTTTTAAAATGCTAAAAAGCTTACTTTGAACTATCCTATGGGTCTGATATTCTCAAAACACATAAACAAACTTCTGATAAAGTATTTTTTTGCCACAGAACCGGACTACAACCATATAAATACATCGAAAAGACTAAAGTTATAAAAAACGTATTTTGTCAGTAAAAAATAAAATAATATTTTTTTCGAAAATTCCAAAAAGTGGTATCTTTACTTTTGGTCGAAGAATGTTCAGGAATTTTTTCAGATTTTTTGCACTTCACATAAGCGAGATTGAAGGGGGGGGGACACGTTTCACACCCGCTTCAAACTTGCCTACGCTCGCCCTATCAAAGTTATAACCAAAGAATTATATATTTTTGTAATCAGCTCGACGTACCCTTTCATATGGTACCCGTCACGGTGTCGAAAAAAAATAAAACAATTTTAACCCTTAAGTTTTTTTACCCTAATTTTTTTTGAAAAATATTTTTTTGAAGTCGCTATATTTTTAAAATATGTGGGTCGGTACAAGACACATACATGCCAAATTTCAAAATGATCAGACGAAAGGTGTAGCCGTGAGAGCATGCAATAGGACGGACGGACAGACACACGCAGGAAAATATAAGGATCCTTGGTTTTGCCTACGGACCCTAATTATTATATTATAGTAATTACTTACCAATTCGCCAAACTTTTTGCAGGTCGGTGCTGTATCATGAAATAATGCCAATGTTAAAATGAAACAAGAGAACAGGACAAGGGTAGAGTTTAAAAATTTCATTATACACAAATGCTTTGTTAACTCTCAGGACAGAATGATTTAAACTTCTCTATTCTATATTTGTCTGAATTATTAATAGCTATTCAGGCTGTTAATTACGGGTTTATGACCGAGGAACGGATCAGTTAATATCTGATATAAAATCTCACTCTTAATAGATCAAGTAAGCTCTTATTTTTCTTTCTCGTATATTTGATATATATATATATATATATATATATAACAACAAAATTTACAATTTTATTTATTCATATTTTACGATTTTGGTAGTATTCATACTACGGAAAGATTAAATTTTAATTTAAATCAAATTATAATTATTATTAACTACGGGAAACAGACAGAGAAAAATATCTCAGCGCTGGAGTGTATTGTTCTGTGTCTGTTTCCCGTAGTTAATAATAATTTTATTTATGAAAAAAGGTTAGTAATGATTTTTAATTTATGTATATAGATAAATTAATAAATTAGGATAATACATAATTATTCAATACTTTTTCTAACAGACTTATAAAATAGCTGGGTAGTTTAATTAGTTCTAGTTGGCTTTAATAAGATTATGTAATTAATTGAATTGAAAATTGTGTTTTAGCTTGAAAATGACCCAAAAGGGTTGAAATATAGCATTTGATGAAACTTTTTTGGAATTTGAATTCTTGAACTATTGTTGAATATCCGATAGACCGTAAGGAGAAATGCTGAGTTTCTTCTTTTTTACAAAACTATCTATTAACTTTATTGCATAAAATAATGCATTCCGCTCCTGGGATTCAAACCTTGGGTCCCGGAAATTGAGTGTATTGAAATTTGTCATTCTCCCATTTTTTCTAATAATATAATTAATGGGTCATTTTCAAATAAAATGTAACTTTTCTGTCCCAAGATTTTACAATTTTATTGTAACTAAAAAAATTCATATTAATGAAAAATAAAAAAACCTTTAGGTTTATTGATCAGATGCCTGTCTATTATTGTGTTAATCAGGGTCATTTTATGGCTTATAAGGTGAAAATTTCTTGCTTCAAAAAATTTTGATATTAAAAATTGTAATGAGTGTTACGTCCCACAGTAGTTTTGATAACATGTAATGTGATTTTTGTTCATTTTTTTTTTTTTTTTTTATTATAATTTTTTTTAACCAATAAAATATCCAAGTTTATATAAATGGGATAGGAAAAAATAAAACTTTAGTACAAAACGAAACAAATATATTTATATGTATGTCCCAAGGGTTTAGTGATGAGTGTTACCGATAAGAGTTGGCAGAATTAGAGGGTGAGTATGAAAGAAAGAAGGAGGGAGAAGGGTTTGTTTATGTTAAGAAGACATTTAAGTCAGTAATCAACGACTTTTTGGATTGATAGCACTTTATTCTTCTCTACATTTAATATTTCACTAAAAAAAAAAATGGTGAGTATTTTTATTTATTGTAATGAGTGTTACCATAATTTTTTGTAGTTGTAATCAACATTTATTTATGTTATTAATATGATTTAGTAGTTATTAATTAATATAATCAGTAAACATTAAATTGGTTTAATTAAGAATCATAGTTTCTGAAGAAAGATTTTTTTTAGTGTTACCTGTAATGAGTGTTACTAATAATTGAAGCGAGCGTAGCGAGCTTCCTACATTCAACGAAATATGCTCCGTGTCTGTCTGTCTGTCTGTCTGTCTGTCTGTCTGTCTGTCTGTCTGTCTGTCTGTCTGTCAGTAACGTTCACGCGTGTGACGATAACTTGAGTAAAAGTTGACCGATTTAGTTGAAATTTGGTATACATGATCCTCTTACTAATACTCAGGCTAAGTTCGTTGGACAGCGTGATCCGTCCAAGAGTTCGCGCGCAACGCTCGCGTAAACGAGAGGTTTAAAAATTAAATTGGAATTTCAGGACGGGAAAAGATTCTATCATCATCTATTCGATGAGACGAACATTTTTTTCAAATAACATTTTTTAGTAAAACCAACAGCGACACCGCTATGAATTAATAAAGATCGCTAAAACTATTAAAGCTGGCCTAAACGTTTAAAATAGAGAAAACAACCTTTTTACCGATATCTTACGTTCTAACGTAACGATTTTAATAAAACTTCATAGACACCATCTGATGCACAATTGAAACAGGCATGCAAAATTTCAATTTGATACATGCAGTAGTTTGTTTGTAGCAAAGAGATACAAATTATAAATATTGAAATAGAAATGTATGGTTAGTGGAATAGTAAGAATGCGGGGTGGTTCCCTTACTACTAGCCGCTGCACTACTACCAGACCCATTATCTATCAACTCATCATGATTCACAATAATTTTTTTTTTTCAATATTCAATACATATTTATTACTATACGCTCGCTTCAATGATAGAGCCACGCGATGCCTAGTTTATAGTATTATAATTATAATAATAATTTATAATTTATAGTATTATTATTTATAGTATTATTATTTTAATAATACTATAATTTTTGCTTCCGAGCTTACCGAAGGTAACGGAAGCATTGTGTTCACTTTTGAAAACGAAAAACTTTTATGCCTCCGATTTTAAAAATTCCAAGACAGAAATCCGTTTCAGACATCAGGGAACATTTTTGGTCTCGTGTCTGTCTGTCTGTCTGTCTGTCGGTCTGTGTGTCCGCGAATTATGAAACGTGCGACGATAACTTGAGTAAATGTCAACTGATTTTGATGAAATTTGGTAGACATGTTCATTTTTCCAATGCCCAGGACGAGTTCGTTGGACAACGTTATCCGTCCAAGCGTTCACGAGCAACGCTCACGTAAACGGGAACTTCCAATTTAAAATTGGAATTTTAGGTCGGGAAAAAAATGTAACTTCATCTATTCAATGAGACAAATATTTTTTTCAAATACAATTTTTCAGTAAAACTAACAGCGACACCGCTATGAAGTGTTAAAGATCGCTAAAACTGTTAATAGTTTTTACACAATAAACATTATAACAATAAAGTACATGATAGGATGCGAGGAAGCTATGTGCCACACTAATTGGCAGTCTATTTGTAGTTATAATCAACATTTATTTGTTATTAATATTATTTAGTAGATATTAATTAATATAATCAGTAAACATTAAATTGGTTTAATTAAGAAACATAGTTTCTGAAGAAAGATTTTTTTTAGTGTTACCTGTAATGAGTGTTACTATACTGTTTGTTCTACAATACTGTATATTTTAAAACTTAAAAAAATGATTGAGTTTAATGTTTTTACAAAAAATAAAGTTGCCGCATGTAAAAAAAAAATTGTAAATAAAAGTTTAATGTTTAAAGTTTGTGTTAAAATTTAATTTTTTCTAGGTCCAATATATAAATGTGTAATGAGTGTTACCATAATGTAATGAATGTTACTTGAATAAAAACAACTCATTACGACAAAAATGTGATTTTTTATGAATATATGTTCATATATATGTCAATGAATTTGAAAACTGACTGTTCTTGAACGAAAATGTCATCCTAAGTCCCTGATGTGTCAGAATAATCAATATTATCATGTCTAAGGCTTATTTTAATTTTCTATAAAGTAGCCAAATTGATTTCCCTAAAGGTACATTTTATTTGAAAATGACCCAAATAATTTAAATCTCTTGGCATGGATTGCCATTTTTTTTAACTTTCTTATTATCTGAACTTTAAAAGGGCCTTTCTCAAAAAAGAATGTCTGTGGTCTAGATAAAAAAATCTTACTTGATCCCTCTGTGGAATAAAAGAATATAGTAGTCTGGTGAAAAGCCTTGCTACCATGTCTGATCCATAAAACATTGGTGGATTCTAGATTCACCGATGGAATCTCAACTACATTGCTTGTCTTTGTTCTATTTTACGACTTGTCTCTTCTTAGCTTCATATTGACTACATATCTTCTTTCTTGTATATTCTTTTCTCTTACCGCATACCTTTATTGGTACTTTAAAAGAGACAACCCAGATCTTCTTTCTACTTTTAATAATATAAATAAATAATTTTATTTGTTGTTCGTGTTCATTCTGCGGAAGCTTAAAACCTTTAGATAGTTCATAAAAATGTTTTTATTTGCAATTTCTACTTCCTTTATTAGGAAAAAGTTGTTGAAATAAATTTCATTTTTAAGTTGTTTCTAAAAATTATAACTGAATATCATATTTTTATTTTTATTTGTTTTCATATTATTATATTTTTTTACTACGTTTTTATTAGTTTGTGTTCTTGTTTGTTTGTTTGTTTGTTTATCCGGTACAAATCTGGCAATCGATTTCTAACTAACTTCCCGAATAGCTAGACATTTGAAACTTTTAGCATAGCTCAGAACACGATGACAATGCATTATTTTAATACTTTTAGCCATCTTTCAGCAGATATTAATTCGTTTTCAGCAAATTTTGCTGTATGGAAAGTTAGTTACATAATAGTTACATATTATGATTCAAAAGAAAATTAAAATACGTTGTATATAAAAAGTTATTTTTATCTTGTAATTTTTTTAAGGAATTATTATTATTAAAACTCAAATCTCTATTTTATTTTACAATATATATTTACAGAAACATTTATGAATAAATGTATATTAAATAAACATTTGTTTTCTTTTTGATATCTATATACATTGATTAATTATTTATTATGTAAATAATTAATATCTTAGTATCGTTGATCTTTATTCCAGTATAAAAAAGGTATATAAATAAATAATATTTATATTTCATTTATATATTTTGTTTTAATGCTTGTATTCATTTTCTTAACTTTTACTTTCGCTGGGTCTACAGTTTTAAATAGACCTGTCGAAAATTTGTCTGCTCTATCTCTTTCTTGGACTATTTATCATTAAAAAGTAATTATGCATATATTTATATTTTATTAAGTAATGCAGTCTTACTTAACAAATATATATATATATTATTGGGTGATAGTGAATACTTCTGGAGAGACCTGATTAGGTTCAGATGTTTTCTTTTCTTCTTGTATTTCTGCCAAACTTTTACCCGCAGTTTCCTTCATAAAGGCGAATATGGCTATTGATCCGATGATTGCGTAAATAGAAAAAGTATAGAAGTTGAAATACACTCCAATCCAGTCCGTCACTGGTTGGTATTGTTTTAAAGATAAAAATATGAAAATGGTCCCTATGAAACTGACAAAGGCACCTGCGTGACCTCGTAGCCTCGAGGGAAAACATTCCGCTTGCAAAGTTTGTAACAGCGGACTTAAACCTACATTAGCTATAACGCAATAAGCTCCTAATGAAACGTATGCTATCCAAGAACAAGATTCTATATTCGGTGTTTTGTACTGCAAAAGTAAGAAGTACGTACCGGTGATAGCATTGAATAACATAGCTCCTATAACGGAAACGAAAATCAAAGGCTTCCGTCCTAAATTATCCGAGAGATATGCAGAAGTTAATGAAGCTGCAAGCATTACGCTACCGATACCTATTGTTATCCAATGCTCGCTGATAGTACCACCTGTTGTTTCGGAAACTGTTAAACTGACGTATTCCGTTATAGCGACTGTACCGCTCATGTATTTTACGAAGCAAACGCCCGATACTACTGCCAACGCGCGACGACTATCTTTATTGGCGACTAAATCTTTCCATCGTACTCCCTTGTGAGATTTTTCATTTTCTAACGACATCTTTATGGAAGATATTTCACGTTCGATGTCTTCGGATCCCCTAAGTATAATTAACGATTTCCTCGCTTCAGCTTCTCTGTTTTTCATTAGAAGAAAATAAGGGGTTTCGGGTGCCCAGGAAAATGTCACTAAGAATATAACGGCCACCGAAGCACCGGCCACTGCATAATATTCGTAACTAAGAAACGGACCCGTTACAAATGCGTACAAGACTCCAATCACCCAGAAAGTCTGGAAAAGACCGCAGATTGCGCCTCGTATTTTAGGCTGGGATATTTCTGCCAAATAGATAGGTGCGACTGTGAAGATTACACCCATAGCAAAACCTTGAAGTATTCTGACTATTAAAAGAGCCTCATAAGATTTCGTGGTCAAGACAAGGGCCCAGGACAGTGCTGTCATAGGAAACGACGTCAGCAGAGTCACTTTTCTTCCCCATCTAGAACAATACAATTTATCATTACAAAACTTTAAAAAATAATTTAATGATGTAAAATATTATATTTTTAGCTTATTCCATCTCTAAAGAAATTAGATTATACACATAATTACCTCAGATCTATGGTTCAAAATGAAAAAAACTTTCACGCATCCTATCGCGTACTTAAGGGTGTTTTCCTACAACGCGTCAGACGCGGGGTACTGCTTTAATACAAATTCTCACAACTGCATTGACGGCTCACAGCCGTCAATGCAGTTGTGAGCCGTCTGATAGCAGTATACCCTCGTGCGGCTCTGATGTTAGTACCTTTTTCTATTCTCCTGTAAAAATCTGTTTCTACTTGCTTTTTTTCACAATGGCGGGGAAAAAAGTGGTTATTAGTGTTGAAGAGGACTACCGCTTGATTGAAGAAGTCCCCAAATTTCCATGCGTATATGACATGAAGTCTTCCACGTACAGAAACCATATAGCCTCAAAAAATGCGTGGATTTGAGTATAATGGCCGATGGGGGTTCCTCTTCGAGAGATCGAGTACTGACATAAGTAGTTCTTCGTCTGCAGAAAAGTTTTTTCTTTAATGTCAACGAAGTAGCCATGACGAACGATGGAATCAGACTGAAGAGAAAGAGATTGCGCCAGCCGCGTTTTATCAAAACACCCTATTCACGTCAGACGCGTTGTCTGAAAACACACCTATAAATTGATGTTATGCTTTTACAACCCATCATTGTATAACTTTTAACCCCCTCTCCCCTTTACCAGAAGGAAGCTTACCAAAGGAAACGAAAGCTATGTGATCGTTCTGAGTAACCAAAATTTCGTTTAAGACATCAACATTTTCCTTGTCTGTCTGTCTGCCGTTCAATGTTTGCGAACAAACTTCTTAAAAACTACTCTTCCGATTTTCCCCTACCAGATGGTTGGTGATAATTAGCCCATATTATTGGTCTCATATAAGTTTCAACCTTCTACACCCATTTATTTCTCTTCCACATGCGCTAACACCTTCATATTATGTGAGGTGAAAATAGTTAAAAACCACAGTAGTTAAGGGCAAAAATTAACATTGTCATGAGAATATTGATTAATTAATATTATTTTGCGAGCAAACTGTGTATTTCGATTTTCACAACATATATATTTTGTCTCTTTTGTTTACTGTATCATATCCTAATATATATATTTAATGCGAGTATTAGTAAATACCGGTTGAGTAATTAATTTCGGTTGGATCAAGGTATTACCTGTTGACTAGGAGTCCAGCTGGAAGGGGGCTGATAATTTCACCTATTTCAATAGAAGCAATCATCCATGAGCTTTGCGTTGAAGTCATGGGTATCCGACTGTCAGGAGAGCTTAACTCTGATAAGAGTGGTGTAAACCAAGCAAAGCATGTCCCTATCATCATTACGCTTAACTGGCCTGAAACAAAAAGCATCGAATTTATCCTTTTTTTCTTTTGTTAGTTAAAATACTTTTTCAACTGCAGAAGATGAACACAATTTAATCAAGTTTTATTGCATAATTCAGTGGTTCCTAGTTTCTATTGTGAACGCTCTATGCACTAATAGTTACTAAAAAAAGTTCTAATCTAATTTTTGTGGAAATGTTTCATTTACTTTAAACGTGATGAATATTATTCCAATAAATCCATTGAGATGAGACTGAGTTCGAATTTCATTTGCATGTTTAAATCTGCTTATTCATCTATTACATATTGAGTAATGCTTGAGTAACATTTTAAAAGGGATAGATCCAAGTTATATTTCAAAACGTTTAATACAGTATTTATTTTATTTGTAATTAAACCATGCTAACATAATAGTCCAGGAGGTAGCGTGCAAAAAAATGTGTGACAAAATCAAGCTAGAATTTTGTGCACAAGTAAATTTGTTGGTTCCTTTTAAGAATATGTGGGTCGGCTAAGTTCGTCTGCGGTACATAGTTTGGCAATAGGCGTTTGAATAAATCAAACCGGTGGTGAGCGGCCATATCCCGCCCTTTTTGGTGGGCAATGTGATTTTCATGATCTTGAGATCCTGATTTTTAAGATCCTTACGAACTTAGTTAGTAGACCAAAAATCAAGTTGATGATAGTTTGTCACTTAATAGGTTAGTTAGTCAAATATTACTCCAAATCAATGAGGTCACCTATTAAGTCAAATGCCTATTGCCAAGCTATGTCCCGCAGACGAACTTAGCCGACCACATATTCTTAAAAGGCACCATAAGATTTACCAATACGCAAAATTCTAGCTTGATGTTAATCAGACACTTATTTGCAAGCTACCTCCTGGACTATTATTAGCAATCAACAAATAATTAATAAATAGTACACATAAAAAAATAGTAAGGAATTATACAACAAAAATTAAAATTGATTAGAAATAGCTAAACAAATTGAATTTATTGCTAACATGCTACTCACTAAAATTTATTTACATGCAAAAAGTAAAATGCTATAACTTATTAAATGACTTATGTTCCATAGCCTAAACATGAAAATGTCAAAAGACAACTCTGGATATAATTTAAATTTATTTTTGTTATTACATAGTTTTTCCATAGCCAAACATCACAATACACTTGTGTCATTCGCTTCCACTCTGCTCTGTCGTCTATCGTAACCCTCTACCAAGTTTCCCCTCCACATATGAATGGTTTAAAGGCAGAGTGGTATAAGTCAACATCCAAAACCTACACTTTTATATATATATGTATGCACAAACCCACTTATATATCATATATATATAATTACAATCACATACATACATATTATATATATGGATTGTTATATACGCATCTATTCTCCCACATTCATTATCTCTGAATCAGAATTCATGAAACTTAAAATTCTGTATAAATATCTAGACAACCTAATTCCTAATATTAAATAATCAGGTCAAGTGTGCGCTAGTCAGCACACAGCGAGGGTCCGTAGGCCACACTGTATAGTTTAAGTAGTACCCTATTGATGGTGTTTTTTAAAATGCTAAAAAGCTTACTTTAAACTATCCTATGGGTCTGATATGCTCAAAACACATACACAAACTTCTGATAAAGTATTTTTTGCCACTGAACCAGACTACAACCATATAAATACATTGAAAAGACCATAGTTATAAAAAAAAACGTATTTTGTTAATAAAAAATAAAATAATATTTTTTTCGAAATATCCAAAAAGTGGTATCTTTACTTTTGGTCGAAGAATGTTCAGGAATTTTTTCAGATTTTTTGTCGTGAGAGCAGGCGACAGGACGGACGGACAGACACACGCAGGAAAATATAAGGGTCCTTGGTTTTGCCTACGGACCCTAAAAAAGATAAGCTCGACTTTATTTTAGAATGTTTTAACAGTATAAACAGAATTGAAGAGTAGATCACACATAGCTCAACTTCAGTAATAGATAGATATACGTGGTTTGAGGTGTCTGAAAACTACATTCTTCTACTTTAAATTTCATATCTATAACTTAACAAACTATTGGGTGAGAGCCATGCAATAAAGGTTTGAATTAGGGTCTTTAAAGAAGTCGTTGTCCGGATAGTAATCGTCTGGTATTATAGTTTTGATAAAATAAATGATCATATGGTGGAGGGGGGGGGGGGGGGAGAGTTCGTAGGTATTCTTTGCATAACAAACATTGAAGATGTGTTAACCACAGTGTTGCCTGAAATTGAAGATCAGATGCCCATATTGCATAAATGTGTAATTTGGCATTTGATCTTCAATTTCAGGCAACATTGCAGTTAACACATCTTTAATGTTTGTTATAACACTGAGGGACTCCTCCCACTTACCTACAAATATAATTTATACAAAAAAAGGTACTTTTGTTAACATTATTTAAAATCATGTATGAAATTTCAATTCATGGTCTTTATTTGTAATTTTTAGGGTCCGTAGGCAAAAACCAAGTACCCTTATATTTTCCTGCGTGTGTCTGTCCGTTCGTCCTGTCGCCTGCTCTTACGGCTACACTTTTCGTCCGATCACTTTGAAATTTGGCATGTATGTGTCTTGTACCTGCCCACATATTTTAAAAATATAGCGACTTAAAAAAAAAAAAAAAATCAAAAAAATTGGGGTAAAAAAACTTAAGGGTTAAAATTTGTTTATTTTTTTTTCGACACCGTGAGGGGTATCATATGAAAGGGTACGTCGAGCTGATTACAAAAATATATAATTCTTTGGTTATAACTTTGATAGAGCGGGCGTAGGCAAGTTTGAAGTGGGTGTGAAACGTGCCCCCCCCCCCCCCCCCCCCCCCCTCTATCTCGCTTATGTGAAGTGCAAAAAATCTAAAAAATATTCCTGAACATTCTTCGACCAAAAGTAAAGATACCACTTTTTGGAAATTTCGAAAAAAATATTATTTTATTGTTTATTGACAAAATACGTTTTTTTATAACTTTGGCCTTTTCGATGTATTTATATGGATTTAGTCCGGTTCTGTGGCAAAAAAATACTTTATCAGAAGTTTGTGTATGTGTTTTGAGAATATCAGACCCATAGGATAGTTCAAAGTAAGCTTTTTAGCATTTTAAACAACACCATCAATAGGGTACTACTTAAACTATACAGTGTGGCCTACGGAACCTCGCTGTGTGCTGACAAGCGCACACTTGACCTGTTTATTACTGTTTGCTATAGTAAATAAATATATATGACTGAAGATGATTTACAAAATAAAAACCGAAACTTATTTAAACGAAAATTTTGTTATATATATATGTAGAATACAAGGGTTAATCATATTAATTAATAATTATTAACTTTTATATTATTTCAGTTAATTGACAAATATCTTTGATTTGGAAGAAAAATAATCTTGCTCCCCCCAAACTAATCCTATTTTCTTGTAAATATTACATATTCCGGTATTGTCAATACAGATATGAATAGCGGAATATCAATCATAATAGATACAAAACAGTATTTAAACAATTTGTGAGAGACACCAAGGGATGTGCCACGCATGCGTGACACATAGGAAACCAGTATTTACACGATTCAAGTATCATATGTTAATTTTATAAATGCATGCATTTTTACTTTATCATATAAAGAGAAATTTTGATAATTTCGATTTAGAGATTATGATGGTTTTACACATTTTAAAGTCCCCTGAGTCCAAAAAGTGTTATTTAAAAAAATGTCTGTCTGTCATCTGTCTGTGCAGACGCGTGTTGCCTAAATTGCTGAGCCAATTTTGACGAAATTAAGCATTCATATGCAGAAAAGTCATACCCCGTGGTGAAATCAAGAAATGCATTTTAGCTCCAAATTTAGGGCGCTGTCCCCAAAGACTAAAAAAAAAGTGTAAAAAATTATTTTCAGAAAACGGTTTTGACGATTCTGATTAAAACGATATAAGCCGATTTCCCGAGGTAAAAAAATCTAGTTCCTGAGAGGATAGCTTTAAACTCGTACGGAGAGAGACTGGGTTCGATTTTCCGCCGAGTAGAAGTTGTTTTTATGATAAATTGTTTAATAATGATTAAATGTACCTACAAAAACTCGAAAACTAATAAATAGTAAACACCGCGGGCTAAGTAATTATGAATTCGTATGAGAGAAAGTTTGTCTGAGTTGTCTCGGTGCGATTATTGTATTTAAAAAATAGTCCAGTTATGCACCATGGCTTAATGAGCGAATTTTCAAAAAGATCTGCGTATTATTGGCTTATGATAATATATGAAAATATTGGTTTAGAATTTGGATGGGTGTAAAAAAAAATTGCTACACAGGGTTACGGGGTACAAAAGTTAAAATAGTATAAACCCTTCAAGATACATGTCGTTGGAAAGCTCTTTAAGAGCACAGTAATTGTTGTTATGTATGCTTTTGTCATATTTTCATATAAGAGGGGGGTAAAATGGAAAAAACATGTTTTTATGCTATTTTTGACCCTAAATGGACTCCAAAAATTCTGGCCAACGAACTCATCCTTTCTTTTGATATTATTGACATTTTAAAATTTGTTTGAAATTTTTAAGTGCATCCTAAGGGGAGATATCGTCTGGAGTGACACATATATAACATACATACATACACATATACATTAATTCATAAAAACTTATATACATAAAAAATGTTAAATTTTAGGAATTGATTCAGAATGGTCTAAAACGGATTTCCATGGGGAAAAATTTCAAAAATTCGCATTACAAAGATTTTGGAGCTATCACAATAGCTTAATTTTCTTGCTAGAAGTATATTATTTTATGATTATTACTACATTCAAACAACATTGATTTTTATCGTTCTTGTATTAATGCATGTATGATTCATAAAAATACGATAATATTTAAAATTAATAAATAGTATAAAATAACAAAATATAACTGTAGTAGTTTTGTATCTATCGATGTTTTTGTTTAAAAAAGAAACTCCTTTCATGGTCTAATGGGTAGTATAATACAAAACCTTTAAATTCTCATAATTTTAATTCTTGGCGATATTTCAAACCCTCTTTGGGTCATTATCAAGCTTCTCTTAAATCCCTGAATTTCTCAACAATTTTATTCTATTAAAAAAAGTCAACTTTTTATAAACTCTAAATTAGAATTAGACGCCACTCTCGAGAAAATAATTAATAATACTTCATTAAAATGCTTAAAAATAGTCTTAAAAGATGTGACAATGTTATGTTGCACACATTTGAAGAAACTGTTATGAATAATTAGTAAATAGAGAATTATAATAGAATAAAATTGTTGAGTAATTCAGGGATTTAAGAAAAGCTTGATAAAAAGTTTGAACCCCTCCTTGGGTCATAGGGGTTCAAATATCGCCAAGAATTACAATTATGAGAACTTAAAGGTTTTATTTACACCCATCGGTCTATGGAAGGATTTGATTTTCTTTTAGAAACAAAAAGCATCTATAACTAATTTTAAGATTCGAGAAACGAGAAGTATTAGTAAATTTTGAATATGTGTAAATATTTACTTACAGCTAAATGCTGCCAGATATTGTCTTTGAACGCTGGAGAGTCTTGGAAGATGCATGTTACTTTATCAACTTGTTCTTCTAAGCACTATATTGTCCAATACTTCATAATGAGAATGTTGCATCTCTCGCGTACTGTACAGGATTATTTGATCTCTTGTATCCACACCAATGAGCTACTCCTTCTCAGTCTGAAAAAACAACGGAAATTACATAACTTTATAATAACTTTTTTTTATTTTTTTTAAATTATTTTATTTTTACGAATATTGACGGTCATGACTTCAAGAGATGTTTATAGTGAATAAAACACTTATTTTAATATTTAAAATTGCTAGGAAGCGTTTCGTGAAAATTTTAAAATCACGTATCTTATTCGTGACTTGAAATCCGTTTTATATAATAATATATCTTCTCTTCTAGTTACTTCTAAACTTGTGCATAGTATATTATTATAAATTTTGAAAGATAAATTTATGCCCGTGCAAGGTTAAGGCTGCAATAGTAGGTTTATTTAATTTTGTTTATTCCCTACTTATTGAATCTATTCATGTCATGTTAACTGACAACATCAGATAAATGCTTAATATACTGCATTTTGCATTATCAAATTACCCTAGGTATATATATATATATATATATATATATATATATATATATATATATATATATATATATATATATATATATATATATATATAAATATATATAATGTGAGTGAATGCATTTTATACACACGCATATATTTATAAATATATATATATATATATATATATATATATATATATATATATATATATATATATATATATATATATATATGTGTGTGTGTGTGTGTGTGTGTGTGTGTGTGTATATGTATATGCATAAAAAATATAAAAGATAACACGACGATAATTTACATTTACCTTGAGTGTTAACCAACGATTATTTTTTTACTTAAATCGTCACCAGGGGTCTACAACAAAAGTATATAGAAAAAATCGGTCCGAGACAACTCAGACAAACTTTCTCATATACGAGTTCATAATTATTTAGCCCAGTGTTTTCCATTTATTAGTTTTCGTATGTACATTTAATTATTATTGAGCATTTCATTAAAATTTATCATAAAAATAACTTCTCCCGGGTGGAGAATCGAACCCGG
Organism: Gerris lacustris; assembly: GCA_951217055.1. NCBI lineage: Eukaryota > Metazoa > Arthropoda > Insecta > Hemiptera > Gerridae > Gerris > Gerris lacustris. The sequence goes on from OX578279.1 coordinate 73,528,101, forward strand.
GCTCTCTCGGTCCGCGTTTTAAGCTTTTTTCTCAGGAACTAGATTTTTCCCGGGAAAACGGCTTATATCGTTAGATTCGTATTTAAATGGACTACATTTTAGAATTTTTTAATCAAAATCGTCGGAACCGTTTTCGAGAATTAATTTTTTTTATCGTGTTTTCAGAGTTTTTGGGGGGTAGCTCCCCTAAATTCGGAGCTAAAATTAATTTCTCGATTTCGCCTCGGGGTATGATTTTTCTGAACATGTATGCCAAATTTCGTCAAAATCGGCCCAGTAGTTTAGGCTCCAGGCGTCTGCACAGACAGACGACAGACGACGGACAGACATTTTTTAAAAACCACTTTTTTGGCCTCAGGGGACCTCAAAACGTGTAAATCCACAAAATCTCAAAACCGAATTTTCGCGCCATCACAATACTTTCTCTTTATATGAGAAATTAAAAAAGATCATGATACAGAGAAAAGGAAGCACGATTAAAGATACCTAGGTAGGTAACAATATAATTAAGTCGGCAAGTAGTCCAGCAAATTAATAGCAAAATGGTATTTTTAATTAATAACATTCTGTAAGTTGAGCTCCAACATCTTTCGTTGTAGTTTATTAGTACGTACCGCTTACTCTTTCGCTAGTATTATTAGTATGTAGTCGCACGTTTATAACAAATTATTTTAAAATTATGTTTTTACTTTATGTAATGTATAGGAGTTCTAAGCCTCAGTGTTTTTTTTTTGTTTAATTTTTCATAATCTCAATCATAACTTATTGTTGAATGATATTATAATGTAATTTAAATCCTGTCCAATTTCTATGAAGGTTTTGAAAATTAAATATATTAAATTTTACAACTATTTTTACGATTGATTATTGTCACAAATCGTCTCAATCAAGTTGTAATTATCATAAAGCTATTAAAAAAAACCGCGCTTTTCAATATTAAATTTAATTTACATTTATAGTTTTAAAATTATAGTGTTTGTCTCGCACGTGGTATTAACATGTTGATTTATGAATTATGTTTTTACTTTTTCTTATTCGTAATTTAATTTATAGAAAAAGTTCTCTGTCTCAGTGTTTTTTTAAAAGTCTGTCTTTGGTCTTTACAAAACAATATAATATATTTAATTTTGAATCAATATGGATTTTAAAGAATATAAATTCATTAATTACTACTTAGTAGTTCAATACTACTATTAGTGACCTCAAGTTCAGCTACAACTTCTTTCGTTGTATTTTATTAGTATGTACCGCTTACTCTTACACTAGTTTATTAGTATTTACAGCTTACTCTTACACTAGTTTATTAGTATTTACAGCTTACTCTTACACTAGTTTATTAGTATGTACCGCTTTCTTTTACACTAGTACTAGTTTATTAGTATGTACCGCTTACTCTTACACTAATTTATTAGTATGTACCGCTTACTCTTACACTAGTTTATTAGTATTAATATGTACCGCTTATTCTTACACTAGTTTATTAGTATGTACCTCTTACTCTTACACTAGTTTATTTGTATGTACCGCTTACTCTTACACTAGTTTATTAGTATTTACAGCTTACTCTTACACTAGTTTATTAGTATGTACCGCTTTCTTTTACACTAGTACTAGTTTATTAATATGTACCGCTTATTCTTACACTAGTTTATTAGTATGTATCGCTTACTCTTACACTAATTTATTAGTATGTACCGCTTACTCTTACACTAGTTTATTAGTATTCATATGTACCGCTTATTCTTACACTAGTTTATTAGTATGTACCTCTTACTCTTACACTAGTTTATTTGTATGTACCGCTTACTCTCACTTGTTTATGAGTATGTACCACTTACTCTTACAACACTAGTTTATTAGTATGTACCTCTTACTCTTACACTAGTTTATTTGTATGTACCGCTTACTCTCACTTGTTTATGAGTATGTACCACTTACTCTTACAACACTAGTTTATTAGTATGTACCTCTTACTCTTACACTAGTTTATTTGTATGTACCGCTTACTCTTACACTAGTTTATTTGTATGTACCGCTTACTCTTACACTAGTTTATTTGTATGTACCACTTACTCTTACACTAGTTTATTAGTATGTACCGCTTACTCTTACACCAGTTTATTTGTATGTACCGCTTACTCTTACACTAGTTCATTTATATGAACAGCTTACTCTTACACTAGTTTATTAGTATGCACCGCTTACTCTTACACTAGTTTATTAGTATGTACCGCTTACTCTTAAACTAGTTTATTAGTATGTACTCGCACGTTTTTAACGCTATTTTATGAATTATGTTTTTACTTTACCATAATATGCGTAATGTAATGCATTACTTACCCATTAGTGACCTTACGTTTAGCTCCAATTTCTTTCGTAGAATTTTTTATTAGTGTGTACAGCTTACTTTATACTGATCTTCTCTATTACAGATTTATACTGTTGAATAAAAAAAAAAATATATTAATATCAATGTTAATGTAAAAATAATCTGACTTTATATGAGTAATATTTGTAAAATGAGACCTTGATATGCACAATAATAGGTAATTTTATCATTTCTTCCAATCAAGAGAAAGGATTAAACTACGTTATCATTTTAAAAAAGTATCGTCATGTTGCAATTTCATCTCATTGTACTTTTAAATTATTATTCGACTGCGTTTTATATTTTCATCTTTTATATTATATTTATATTTTATTTTTCTCTAGCACAATTGGTTCGCGCTTCGCACATACATGACTTGGTTATAATTGTCTACTGAAATATGTATTACTAACACGTTACCAAGTATTTAATTTTAAAGATGTTTTGGAGAGCAGCAAATGAATTAATTTTTGGAACGAAGTTCCTTATGGCACGTTCTGGAGCCCGGGAGTGAATAAAAAAAAAACGACCAAAATCACCGTCACGCAAAACCCGTCACGAAATCTTCCGATGATGATAACTTGAGTAAAAGATCACCGAGTTAGTTGAAATTTGGTACACATGTTCATTTTATCAATGCCAAGGCTGAGTTCGTTATCCGCCCAAGCGTTCACGCGCAACGCTCGCGTAAACGTAAGCTTCAAAAAGACGGGAAAAAATGTTATTCTGGAAGCCTGTTACTTGACTTGTTTATTTTTGTTATATGTCAAAATGTCACTTGGTTTTGCAAATATCGAAAATATAATCACGGTTTTGTTAAAAGTAAAATTGATCTGTGCTGACGCTTATTTCAATATATTTATTAAGTATATTATTATATTACTGCGTATTTAATCCAAGAAAAAATTCTAACTTTACTATTTAATGAGGCAAACAACTTTTTTAAATATGTATTTAGGAAAACGAACACCGACAATGTTATGAAGTGATAAAGATCGCTAAATTTATTAAAGTGGACCCAAACGTTTAAAATAAAGAAAACAACGTGATGATACACTTAACTCCGCTAGGTACAAACAGTTGGTTACTTTTAATTTTGTCTCTTTTCTAACTCCACCATGTATAAGTAGTTAGCAATGTATACGTACTTAGCAGTGTGATTTTATAATTTATATTTAATGAAAAATGTAAGGAACTTCGTTCCTATATCGGGTGTCCCGCGACACCACACGTATTTTTTTATGTGTTAAATGTGTTGATTTGTTGTATAGAAGGGCATTTGGTGTTAAAATAAGTTATATTTTTACTTTCTCCTATAGTATAATAGAGACAGATTGTATTTTTATGGAGAAATAATTCTATTCGATGATTTTAATGGATTTACATGTATATAATAGCGTCCAAAAGTATATACAGTCATTGTACATTATTGTACAGTGTACAGTAAAAGTATATACGCAGTAAATTGTACAGAGTCCAAAAGTTTGTCTGTCGTCTGTGCAGACGTGTGGAAATGATAACTAAAATGCTAACTATTATGGGCCGATTTGGCATAAACGCCCAGACGACTCATACCTGTTTTCTCTTAATTTGTGGTCATAATAATTTTATTCAAAACATAATTTTAAAAACAAGCTTTTAATCGTATTCTTCTCAGCAAACCCTTTCATTTGATACCCATATCATGGGCGTGCTTAAAAATAAAAAATAACTAGTCCGCCATCTTGTGATGATCGCCATATTGGATTTAGAATTATGTCACTTAGCTAACTATGCATTGTCATCAAAACTAAACGTGTATGCAAAATTTCTATTCAATCGGTTGAGGATAACTGCTTTAAAATTTAGTTGCAAGATTTGACCCGAACATACAAACATTCATACATTGCAAGTTAAATAAAAGCTTTTAATTTTTTTTTTTTTTTTTCAAAAAAAGTTCCCTAAAATTTTGATTCAAACAATAAAAAAAATTAACCATATATAAGTGGTTTGCCTGAGAACAAAATAATTCTAAGTTTTACTTTATAAATATGTTTAATAATATATTAATTAAATTAACTATGTATTAATAGGATTTAAATTCATAATTACTATATTTTATTATGTATCTAAGAAATTTTTTGTTGTGTTTGTCGTAGTACTTATTATAAAGGGATTTTTAATACATAAATACTTATCTAATTTTTTTTAACTAACAGTGTTACACACCTGAAATTGTATTGGACGATAATTTTCATTTGTTAGTGTTCTTTTAAAGCTAATTGAACTATTACAATATATAATTACTATTAACTCAATGTAATAATGTAATATTTAACCGTACTTATTACAATTCCAGTGAAGACTGAGAATAACTGAGGTAAAGCTTCGTTTTCCCAGATGAAGAATGAACCTTAAGCCGATATATTTAGTTACGCAACAAGGCCGGTCAGTTTGTCGTCCAGTGGTATTCCGGGGTATAATGTCACAACATCGCTATTATAATATGTTATATTATTATGTATATGCCAGTCTTTTGTCCACATACTTATGATTTCTAAGAGAAATATATATTTGCATAAATATGTTTGTGTTCTTGGTAAAGTCAAGTTCAAGGATGAGTTTTTCTCCGCATTTTGTTAACCCAGCCAGGTTTTTAAATTGTTATCTTTTTTTATTTCGATGAGTTTTAAGAGAAGCGATAGAACGATGATATAGAATAAATTAAAATTTAATGTCTGCCTTTATTTTTTTTCATACTGGACTGTCACAAAAAAAGTGTTTAGTTACATTAGTTTTCTCGTATGATTTCTTTATTCGTTAGTATCGAGAAAGGTATTTTGACACTAATGTAAAGATTTTGATTTCTTCAATTTAAAATTTTAATTATCCTAAATGTTAAATGTCAGCCTGAGTCCAAAAGAATTTGTTTTTATTATGCCTCTTATATTTGTGGGGGAACTGTAAATTGCACCATTTTTTTGAACGAAGTAAATCAAATTATGTAAATTGCACCACTCCTGTAAAAAACGAAGTAAGTCAAACCATGAAAATTGCACCACTCCAATTTAAAACAAAGTAAGTCAAACCATGAAAATTACACCACTCCAATTTAAAACGAAGTAAGTCAAACCATGAAAATTACACCACTCCAATTTAAAACGAAGTAAGTCAAACCATGAAAATTGCACCACTCCAATTTAAAACGAAGTAAGTCAAACCATGAAAATTGCACCACTACCTCTTGAAACTAAGTAAGTAAAATAGTGTAAATTGCGCCACTAAATGTCCCTTTGTCTAACTTAATGATTGGACTAATGGATTTTGTTACATAAGTAAATGTCCTAACTAAATGTCCCTTTGTCTTATTTGATTGTTCGGCTAACAGATATTGTCACTGTCAATTATAGAAGTGTGATATTCCTTTGTCCCCAATGTACGTGTATAATTTAACTTACGATGGAACCATTGAAAAGAGGTTGAATGGTGCAATTTACCAGGGTTGGCACCTGGGTGGGGAATATTAAAAAACCCACCCGGGTAAAATGAAAAAAACCCATGTTAATTTCCCCGGGTTTTTTGTGGGTTTTTTAAAAAATATTTTATTCTTTTATATCAAGTATTCTTGTGTGATTGCAAGAGCTGTGAGACTAAAAAATATGCAGAATATCACATAAATCCTAATTCCATGATAACTAAAAATTATTTTTGAGCTTTGTATGGCTTAAATCTTCTGCAATCCTGTTTATTCCCAAAATTCTCTATTTTATTCTTGGGCAAAGGCAATTTTTATTTATATCAAAATGTAAATGTATACATATGTATTATACTGAAAAATTAAACTACTTTAATATTATTAAAATAAAATAATATAAACTAGGGGGCTCCGCCCACTGCTCACTTCCCTCGTCAACCCCAGAAAAGCGGCCGCTGCCATGAACCTTCCCTTATAGAAATCTTTAATTATTTAAACTTTCATAACTTTTTAGAATTAGACACTCTCACTGAACTTGTTTGTTTACAAAACTTTTATAATAATATAGATAGATATAACAATGTAATGTACATAAAATGTAGGCACTAAAATAAATACACACTATTACTTTCTCATATAAAGAGAAAGTATTGTGATGGCACGAAAATTGGATTTTCAGATTTTTATGGTGTTACACGTTTTGAGGTACCCTGAGTCCAAAAAAGAAGTTTTTAAAAATTGTCTGTCTGGGCAGACGCCTGGAGCCTTAAGTACTGGGCCGATTTTGACGAAGTTTAGCATACATGTTCAGAAAAATCATACCCCAAGGTGAAATCGAGAAATGAATTTTAGCTCCAAATTTTAGGGTGCTAGGGAGCCAAAACAACATTAGATTACATTTAAAAGTTTGTTTAGGTATAACTTTTAAGCCGTTTATTATTATTATGATGATGTTTTTTTCGTTTATTTAATAGATTAATAAAAGCGGAGACGAAAACGCAATTTTCAAGGTCATCTGGTGCAATAATGAATTGGTCCAGAAACGAAACTACGTAAATAAATAATTGTACTTTGGGCGTTCTCGTCTTTCACTTAAAACCTCATGTCAATACATTTCCTTTAAAAATAGAAGTAACACCTTGTTACTAAGGGATGGAATTTTGGGGCTCTCTTGCATTTTTCCTTTGTTTGAATTATTACAAATAACAAAACTGTTAATTTTCAAATTTTTACGTTGAATACTTTTGGAGATCTCATGGATTGTTGACAGAAAGTCAAGTAACGCAAGAATTTATGAATCATTGGTTTTGCCTAAGGATGTATTTATACATCGCGCAAATAATTGGATACTTTTTATGTTTGACAGAATCAAATTATTTTGTTATTGCACTTTATAGGATTAAGCTTTGTCCAGACTGCCAACTGAATAGAGGAAACGAGCAGAGCATTGGACTCTGCGCATGCCCTGTCAGAGATGCGCAGGCGCTCTTTAGACTGGGCATGCGCAGAGATCAATGCTTTGATTTCCTCTCTTCTTTTCGGCAGTCTGAACTAGGCTTAATAATATTCTTAAAGAAGAATTAAGAGTCGTGTAGTTGAGGTATTATTGTTTTTTAAAGACATTCAAACGACCTTTGACTGCATCAGTTTTTAAATTGCGGGAGTCATCGCTCCGTTACACTCAACGCTATCTCAAATTTTAAGTGATGTATAATATTTATTGTTTCAAATCAAGGTTTACCTTTGTTTTTATAACTATTGCTTTTCTCTAAACTTAATATTTACAAATATAAAATAACGTTTATTAGATTTAAGAGTAAGATATTTGATTTCAATGTTTTATTTGATTTTCCGGGTAAAATTTACCTCTTTTATTATGTCTACCAATTTTTATTCTTCCTGTATACTATGAATTAAGAACAGAAAAGAAGAACGCAGAAAAAAAGGGTAATATCTTCCATCGGAATCTTATTTCGTGACGATGCTTGAAGAAAAAGAAAAAAAACACTTTTATCTCTCTTTGCAACGAGGTTACCTATCAGAAAAAAATTGAAAGAAATATACAATAACATATACAAAAATAATGCCAAGGGATTTGTGGCACTATGGAAATAGAAGGTGAGGTTAGTAGGGGAATGGAAAGCGCGAAAAAGCCAGTAAAAAAAAAGGGCCGTAAGAAGATGTGGAAAAGTACTAGGTAGGGTTGGGATTTTGGGTAAAGGTAGCCCAGCCCTCTATCTGCTCTGGGTTATTAGATACATGAATCTTGTTGAAGAGGGCTTTTCTTTATATCCCAACTCCGTCTTTATACTGCGTAAACTTGCTTTTTTTATCTTTCATACGTACATTGTATTACCTCCAAACATTCTAACGCTATTTTACGTATTAGGAGGTGGGTTAGTAATGCTGTTTGCAGTGAACATATTTTATACCACAAATACACATGTGGTTTTTCTTGATATTTAAATCTAGAATGTGTTTAATGTATTGTAAGTATATCAATTTCATACGCATAATTTAACATTTTTTACCTGTTTATAAACCAATAATAATGTACACGTGGTAGGTAGTTTAATATGGTGTAATAAGTAATACATTCTTATTTCTTATATCTTAAGAAATTTGATTTATTGGTTATTAAAAATATGGGTAGCAAAAGTGGTTATTGATTTTCTATATCAAAACAGAAATGATAATAATTGAATCATTCCTTATCACTATTATCAGTAGTTTTTTAAATCACATTCGACAATTTTTCTCTTCGAGAAAATTAAATTATTGTTGTTTTCTATCAATATAAATGTAAGAATTTAGATAAGTACGGATTTTAAATTAAGTTTGACCACGTGTAAGTTACCTTTTAATATTGTTATTGTAAGTAGAAAGTATGGCACAGTCTTTTTAAAAAACAACATTTTTTGGGGGCTCAGGGAACCTCAAAACGTGCAAATCCATTAAAATCTCAAAATCGAAATTTCGCTCCATCTCAATACTTTTTCTTTACATGAGAATATAAAAAGTTTAATCTACTACTTCTATGATGTAAATTATGATTTGTAAAAAGTTATATAAAGTAATTTTAGTAGGGTTGTTAAAATGATTACGTTAATATTGCTATCAACTTAAATTTTCAATTCCTTTATTATTAAAGTATGATGTGTATTTTGCTTTAAGACGGGGATACACTTGAGCCCCGAATGAGCATGCGATTCCGTTCGGCTTGCCATGTCCATATGTAAGCAAAATGAGGCGAACGCATGCTCATTCGGGGGCGAATGCATGCTCATTCGGGGGCGAACGCATGCTCATTCGGGGGCGAATGCATGCTCATTCGGGGGCGAACGCATGCTCATTCGGGGGCGAACGCATGCTCATTCGGGGGCGAATGCATGCTCATTCGGGGGCGAATGCATGCTCATTCGGGGGCGAATGCTCTAGTGCATCCCCGCCTTTACAGGACTTTATGATATGTGTAAACAAAATAATTATTATATGTTTCAACAGTAATGTATGTACTAGGCATCGCGTGGCTCTATCATTGAAGCGAGCGTATTGCAATGAAATACTGAATATTGAAATTTATTAATCATGATGAATGTCATAGTTGAAGATAAGTGGAAGAGGGTAGTGTGGGGAAGAGTGGGGGTACTCGGTACAAAGCTTTACTTCCTAAATAAACCTATACACTATACGACTATAACTATCTTCACCACCCGCGGTAGCTTTTAAACAATTATTATAAATGTATCTCGTCACTATCACTACGCAAAGAATTTTGCTTGTATCAAGTTGAAATTTTGCATACCTGTTTCAATTGTGCATTAGATGGTGTATATGAAGTTTTATTAAAATCGTTTCGTTAGAACGTAAGATATCGGTAAAAAGGTTGTTTTCTCTATTATAAACGTTTAGGTCCGCTTTAATAGTTTTAGCGATCTTTATTAAGTCATAGCGGTGTCGCTGTTGGTTATAGTAAAAAATGTTATTTGAAAAAAATGTTCGTCTCATCGAATAGATAGATAATGATAGAATCTTTTCCCGTCCTGAAATTCCAATTTAATTTTTGTACCTCTCGTTTACGCGAGCGTTGCGCGCGAACTCTTGGACGGATCACGCTGTCCAACGAACTTAGCCTGACTATTAGTAAGAGAAACATGTATACCAAATTTAAACTAAATCGGTCAACTTTTACTCAAGTTATCGTCACACGCGTGAACGTTACTGACAGACAGACAGACAGACAGACACGGAGCATATTTCGTTGAATGTAGGAAGCTCGCTACGCTCGCTTCAATTATATTTCCATAATTCTTGGAAAAGGATCAACTTTTTAAAAGCAAACACATGTGTTATTTCAAATAAAATAAACAAGGATTTGTTATTTTTTTATTTAAAAAAAATAAAATAAAATATTAATAAAATGAGGTCATCTATTTTTGTGCTTAACTTGAAAGAATTATTATTAAAGCTAAAATTTATTTTACTTCGCAATATATATTCATTCAAACATTTAAAGAATAAATGTATATATTAAATAAAAATTTATTTCCTTTTTGATACCTATACAAAGATTAATTATTACATTTATATCTTGTATTGTTTGATGTTTAATATATTCCAGTACAAAAGTTGCTCTATAAAATTATATTTATACTTGATTATAATTATAAATTAATTATATTATATATATATATATATATATATATATATATATATATATATATATATATATATATATATAATTTTTTTTTATGTTTCCCGAAGGATGAGAAACTTAAAAAGTTATCTTTTAAGGTAAATATACTCGTAGGTATGTTAATTCTCGCAATTTACTTACCTTTACTTTCACTGGCTCTACAGTTCTAAGGTGGTCTCTCAAAATTCTCCCTAATACAAACCTTTTTCTTGGGCTATAAGTAATTAAAAAGTGGTTATGCAGCATTTTATTAATTAAGATTGTTCAACGTAAAAAATTTTGTATATTTGTTTATTAACTGCGATTGTGTATTCTTGCAGACCGACACAATTATGTTTAGAAATGTTTTTCTCATCTTGTATCTCAGGCCGTCACAGGCAAGATGGCTTTTGGCCGCACTCTTGGCCGAAAGAATTTTTTTGGGGGGGTAGCCATTATTACTGAGCCTGAGAAATACAGGAGTTGACAAGCAGACTATAGAGTAGTAAATTCAAGCTGAGGGTCTTATCAAATAAATAAATATAAGTATTATAATAAATTGGGCACTTCTTTAGATTGGTACTCCCCTTATATAAAAATTAGAGGGGAGTAACAATCTAATGAAGGTCTCTTTTAGCGAATTTTCTAAGAAAATTAAGCTATTGAAATGACTTCAACATTTTTTTAATGCGAATATTTATGGTAATCCGTTTTATTTCTTAATCAATTCCTGAAATTTAACACTTGTTTATGTATGTATATATGTGTCACCCCAGACGATATCTCACCCTACGATGCACTTAAAAAATCAAAATAAATTTTTAAATTTCAATCATATCAAAAGAAAGCATGAGTTCGTTGGCCAGACTTTTTGGAGTCCATTTAGGGGTCAAATCTTGACAATTTAGGGTTAAAAATAGCGTAAAAAAGTGTTTTTTCTATTTTACACCCCTCTTATATCAAAATATGACACTCTTATATGAAGTGTACACAACAACAATTACTGATTACTGTACTCTTAAAGAGCTTTCCAACGACATGCATCTTGTAGGGTTTATACTATTTTGACATTTGTACCCCGTACCCTTTTTTTTTTTTTTTTTTTTTTTTATCTTTATTGTTTAACACAATTACATAATTTCATGTTATAAGTGTTACAGAGGTTAATGTGTTTTTTTTGGCAATGAGTAACGTGAGAAAGGTAATAGTCCAGTGACTATTCCTTTCGGCTAGGAAAAAAGTTTAAGGATTAATAGTTACACTTGTAAATGATAAAAGTAATGTGTGAGTGAATGAAATTAAATTAAGTGGACATTAAAGAATCAAATTAAATATAAAAATTATGTGACGAGAAGGTCTCTAGGCCACTGCCTCTTCAGGCGACGAGGTGGGTTATCTGGAATAATTTGGGATGCAAGGAGATCTATTAAGGGATTGGGGTGATTGTGCAGAGATTCGTGGAATGTGTGGTATCGGGATACGGATAGGTCTCGGACAAAAGGAACATTGAGATCGGTGTGGAGAGTGAGGTTGGAGACGTAGAAGGGGGCATCTGTGATTTTCCTAAGGATCTTGGATTGGAGAGTTTGGATTCGACGGATGTTGGAAGGTTTGGTGCTACCCCACACTTCTAGACCATAGGTCCAAGCTGGTTTTAAGACTACATTGTAAATACGAAGTTTATTATTCAAGGTAAGATTAGACCTACGATCTAGAAGTCGAAGCAGCAACTTGTATCGTCTTGAAATGTCCGTACGTTTAGTTTTTGTATGATGTTGCCAAGTGAGTCGTCTATCGAGGAGAAGGCCTAGGTAACGGACTGTGTTGGATTGAGGAATAAGAACTTGATTAAGGATGACTGGAGGACAGGTGCTATGACGAAGAGTAAAAGTGACATGAACACTTTTCTGTTCGTTAATTCGTATCCTCCATTTCCTTAACCAAGGTTCCAGAAGGAGGAGGTGGCATTGGGTGTTATTAGATGCGGTTTGAGGGTTCTCGTGGACAGATAGGATGGCCTTGTCATCTGCAAAGGTGGCAAGGACCGAGGAAGGATGTTGAGGGATGTCGTGAGTGAAAATGGAATATAGGAGTACCCTGTGTACAATTTTTTTTTTTTTCACCCATCCAAATTCTAAACCAAAATGTTGCTATATTATCATAACCCAAAAGTACGTAGATTTCTTCACAAATTTGCTCATAAAGTCATGGTGCATGACTGGTATTTTTTTCTGTTTATAATTTAATGTTATTGAATGTACTGTAAATACTAATAAAAAAAACTTTTCTTTACGTTGTACAATAAGATAGATGTGTCATAGTATTTTGCTTCGAGGCTTATTGAAGGTAACGAATGTATTATATTGATTTAGAAAAAAATTATGTATGTATCCAAACTAAAATAATCCTCAACGTAAATGCGGTTCACACTAAAGCCCCCTGTGATTTTTGTTATTTTAGTTTAATATTAAAAAGTTCTTATATTAAATATTTAATATTTCTTCTAATTATTTTTTTTTCCATTTTTTCAGGTAATTGGATTCTCTATTAATCTTGAGGGTCATCTCTGATTTTTACCCATTGATATGTAAGTGTTCAATTCTTTGAGATATTAATATAATTCAATTAAAGAAGAAAAAAAATTGTTTCGTAATTTTCTCGGATTATCTGTTCCTTTTCTGGCTGCTGATTAAACCATTTAGATATGTTGTATTAATTATATAGCTATTGGCTTGATTTAATGAATTATCCCTTAAATTTACAAAGCGTTTATCTATAAAATGCACTCTTTCCAATCAGTCGGATCTGTTATGAACTATTTTTTTTTTTTTTTATTCTTAAAATTTAAGTTGATGGATAAATAAGGTGTGGTAGTAATATAAAAACACTAAATTCTTCATTAACGAGACGTTTCGACCCTGTTTTAAGGTCTTTATCAATCTTTAATTAATAATAATGATGTCTGTATGAAGTCAATTTTAGAGTAAAATCCATCTCTAAACGAGAGGGTCATATTAAGTTAAACTAAAAACTACTTTCACATATACAAAAAATCATTAATATGAACATTACACAGAAATTTTTTGGTTTACAAAGTAACATATAAAATTATCAAACTAGAGATGTGGGTTATTTTTTTTTTTTAAATTTAATTATTTTGTATTCGTCCAATTTTTTTTAAAAAAAATAAGAGTTCACTATATTCTTTCTTCAATAAAGAATCACTTATATATAAGTAAACGTTATTTTTAGTACTCACAACCCTATAAAAGTTAATAAATTAAACATTGGTGTCAGTGATTAATTAGTTACCTTTTTATTTTTCTATTTATTTTTACCGGAGTTGGTTTAGGTGAGTTTAATTCATAATTTGTGACACATATTCCTCGCGTCCTATTATTAGACGAATTGTCATAAGATTTAGTTCATCAGTTTTGTTACCAATGAGTTCAGTGACGCACCCAGGTTTTTTTCTCGAAGGGGGGCTGGAACCCAAACCATTATAAGGTTGCGATCAGGGTGGGGGGAGGGGGTTGTAGGGGTGAGGTATGTATAGTCCATATCGATGGATAAGAAGTGATACCTCATATCTTCAAAATGTCAGGTTTACAAGAGGAACAAAAAACTATTTAAAAAAATAAATTTACTTTAACTGTCTTAAGTTTTTTACGTGTTTTATACATTTTTATAACATATAACCCTTCTGAAATATTGGTAACTGTCAAATTATAACAGTTCATACAATAATGTAGTTACGAGGTCTCACTATGTCACTTCTTTAATAAAGTGAACACGTACGAGGTCTCACTTACAAATTAGCAGCTCAGTTATGAGGTGCTACAACTAATAACCTTCACCAAAAAACATACTCCAGAAACACATACGAGGTGCCACTACACCTGTCTATCGTAGTTACAAGCTATCACATAACAAATAGTTTGTGACTCTGATACGAGATATCACGAATGCCCATTTTCTATGTGAAGAAATTTTTTTCACCTCTAAGATCTCGCATGTACTTGCGGACAAGCTTCCCAAAGCCAATAAAATGAAAACCTCAAAATCACTTTTTGGTAGTTACGAGGTATTACTTCTTAGCCATCGATATAAGAAACTTAACTTAATATGTTTATATTAGCAGTAAGTATTAAAGATTACACTTTCATCGTTCTCCTCACAAGTATTTCCTGGGGGAGCTTCTGCCTCTTCAGCCCCCCTCCCCCGGGGGTGCACCACTGAATGGGGTCACACTTATATTAGAGCAATATTAAATTTGTGACTAAAGTTGGATTTAATATGGAGACAACAATGGGCTAATTATGACCTAACCATCCAAATTTCATCAAATTCGAAACGAGTAGTTTTTAAGATATGTTGGTTCGCAAAAATGATAACGAACAGATTGTCAGAAAGATAACAGACCAAAAACGTTTCCGATATCTGAAAAGGATTTATGTCCAGAAGTGATATCTCTATATTCCATATGCTCTTCCATATGCTAGAATGAGAAAAATGCTGCTGTGATCATTGTTCTGTGATCATTGAGCTCACATCACAATAATCACATGTGCTGTTGTGATCATTGCTAATGATCACAGCTGATCATTAGCAGCCGCTGTTACCTTAGGTAAGCTCGGAAGCAATGGTAATTGCTTAATGTTTAAATAAGCTGATTGCTTAATTTCTTTTTTGATTTAAATAAGAGCGGAAACTAAACCTAATTTATCTTACAATATTATAATGAAGTAGAATATTGTTCAGGTCAGCTATTCTGGTATTGTGCTCGAGAAATGGGCGAATAATTCTCTTATAAGCTAGGATTAGAGATCCCTAGTTCTCTGTTCTCTCACCCATTCCACATCCCTTTTCCTCTCTGTGACTATACTTTCATAAATTTTCAGGGTCTAACGAAAATTAATTCTATTTCTCCCTTTTATTATAATCCTATTTTATGTTTTCCTGTTTAATTAATTGAAAGCTTAGGTATTATTTTTCTTTCTAATAAATTTCAAAGTATGGCCTTCGACTTTATATTAAATAGTAAAATAGTCTGCCAATTTGTGTGGCACTTAGCTTCCTTGCATCCTATTGCGTATTTTATTTTGCGACTACGATCTATTATTGTTTCATTTTCCCCCCTCCATTTAATTAAAAAATGATAAAATTGTTTTGTTTATTTTTTTACCTCCAGCAGGGAGATAAAGTGAACTTTCCTCCCTAGTTTACAGAGAGGGAAGTTACTCATTGCACCCAGTCAGGATAAACAGGGAGTAATGAAAAATAAGGGAATCATGAACTTGCATGACTCCCTCCAGTGTAATGGGCGAATAAGGTTGCCCTAGATAAAGCACAAGTAAATAAGGTTGGCGCTAATAAATATTTCATTTACTAACTTTTGTTTAATATCTAAATCTATAAAGTCATTTTCTCACATGTCATGTAACCTCCACAATGGTTTCATAGTGATTCATCAATAAAACCAACAAACAAGTAAAAAGTGAAATCATAATTTCTAAATGTAGATAAACTAATCTATATGTAAATACATCAGTTGTCAATACCATTCAATACACGACTCAGTTTCCAGCTGTTTCTCCTATTTAATGTTGGCATTGAAATTCAAATAATTATAGTCCACAGGCCACCATAAGAAGTGAGTCGCTGATTGATAAAGTTTTCTTACCTTATGCAATCGCTTATTTATGCTGTGTCCACCGATGAATTGGGTATATGGCAACTGGGGGCTGGGCCCTTTCTTTTTTGTTGACATGCAAAACTTGCCCTTCTGCGGGAACATTAAAAAGAGATAGATAAAGTTTTGATTTTCACAGGATCGTTTAATTAAAGTATTTCAAAAACAGTGGTAAAGGTGGCCACCGATACGAGTGGGCCGTTTTCTTTTCAACGTCCTCGCAGAGCGAAATGTTTGGGGCGGTGGCCACCCCAAACGGCCCGCTCTTATCGGTGGCCACGTGTACCACTGTTTTTGAAATAATTTAATTAAACGATCCTGTGAAAATCAAAACTTTATCTATCTCTTTTCAATGTTCCCGCAGAAGGGCAAGTTTGGCATGTCAACAAAAAAGAAATGGCCCAGCCCCCAGTTGCCATATACCCAATTCATCGGTGGACAAGGCATAAATAAGCGATTCCATAAGGTAAGAAAACTTTATCAATCAGCGACTCACTTCTTATGGTGGCCTGTGGACTATTACTATCTATAATTTAATTTTTACGTGATTAAACTTATTTAGAGAATTTTAATATTATATCTATTATTTGGTTTTAAATAAATATAAAAAGATGTATTTTTTGTTGAATAAAATTATTTAAAATTAAAATCTTTCCATAATTTTTTCTCCCTTCTAGAGGTTGGGAGTAAAAATCACTTGCACCCTCGCGATAATTAACTCACTCGGCTCCACCTCGGGAGTGAACGTTGTGGTTCCCTCGGCTTCGCCTCAGGCACCAACTTCATCGCTCAGGTTGCAATCACTTACTTTACTCCCTTGGTGCTTAAATAACTATTTACACGAATAAAAGTATCAAATTAGCAATATTATAATGTTTGCATACTTTTAAAATTTAAATGAGACTATTCTTTGGACAAACCATCTCCATTTCTCAAAAATCAGATGATTACTCTTTAAGACACAGGTGTTAATAAACAAAAGTTTAATATTAATCTGGTACCAACAATGGGCTCTTAGTATGATCTACCATATACATTTGATTAAATTCGGATTAGTTTTGGGAGTTAGCAAAAATGTTGACTAATATCTGATAAGGATCCTATCTTAGTATTTTTTAATTCAGACAAATAAATGTCGTGAAGCATAATATAATAGTTTAGTACTATGTTTAGCCGGGTTTACACGGGTAGAGTAAACAGGAGAGTAGAGTAGAGAGTAGAGTGTACTTTACTTCCTACTCTACCAATTTTGATTTTGGAGCGTTTACACATAAGCTAGTAGTAAGTTTAGTAAAAGCAGAAATGATTGCACAACAATGTATAAACTGAAATTAAAATCTACTTGCTATTGAAAACGTTTACACGGGTAGAGTGGTGAAGCTAGTAGAGTGGGAGCTGTGGTGGGGGAAGTAGAGTAGGGTCCACTTTACTGCATGCGGTATAGTACTCTACTCTACCAGCTACTAGCTACTCTACTTTACGGAACGTTTTTTCGGGTTTCTACAGATAGAGTTACTTTACTCGCTACTCTATTCTCCTGTATTATACAGGAGAGTAGAGTAGAGACTCTACCCGTGTAAACCCAGCTTAATGTTAACAACATTTTACTCAAACTCTTGAAAACAAAAATAGGGAAATATACAAAACTGGGATAAGATGTATAGACATTTTTGAAACCAGAGAAAGTGGACACTTTTTTAGCATTTTTTCTTTAGAGGTAGTCAAAAATTTAGAATGCATAATTAAAAAAAAATAAAACCTAAAAGCTACGTTTATGTTTTATTCCTTGCAATGATATTATTTTTGTTGCAATAAGGCTCTTTGACTGTGAAATATATTGGTATTTGTCTTCTTTATCAATGAGTGGGTTAAGTTTAATAATATTAATGATACTTAAAATCACCAAGCGTTTTATATTTATTTGCATGAAATTTGTGCTTTTGTGATTTAAAGGATTAACTACAGAAAAGGTCTAAATTACTGATTTTATTTTCTAAGTTTTACAACATAATCTATTCCTTTTATTAAAATTTTAATAGGTTCATTTTTCTACTTTTAAATTACTATTTCATTTCCTTTATTTCTTTCCCTTTGTCCTTACTATAACATTTTTCCATTTTCCTCGATTGCACAAGGGCATTTATCTACGAGAAGGGTAAATTTATCACGGTATGGTGTAAAAAAATGTTGTAGAATGGAGAAATCTCATGCTAGGTATAATGCAGATGTTATCCTCGAGTTAACTTAGTCTAGTTCCGTGCTGAATTTGCTGCTAAATAGTGAATAGGAATGGTTTGCTGCAAGGCGATGCCTCTGCTCCTCTCCTATTCGTGCTTCAGCCATCCCTTCTCTCCCTGGCCAAGTATTTATCTCGCAAAGTCTACCCAGTTTCCCAAGTCGTAAATCTAAGCAAGATAATTCCGGGGCCTCCACCCCCAACCCTAGAGGTTCAGGGTTCACTAGGTAATCTCACCCCTACTATTTCATTCTCAAAGCCAAAGCCCTTGTCTTTCTACGAATCTTTTTTTAAAGAATATTTTCAACCTTAATGTACATTTATAACTTTCTTTATTTAAGTACTCTGCTGAAACCTCTAAACCATTATTTACAATTCATTATCTTTTTTTAGTGCTTTCTTATATCAAGTTGGTTTTATCGTCATGACAACTAAGATTAACTATTATTATTATTTTTTTATTTTTAACTCATATCTTATAAATTTATTTATAGATATTTCAATTTATGGAACTTCAAATTCGACTATTAATAGCAAATTTATTATATCAATAGCATCTTCAATCCGTACATAAATAAATAATATGTATTCGAGTGATTTTAACCTAATTGCTTGTGTTACTTTTTTTTAAAAAAAACGCAATAATTGGTCATATTCTTATTATATTTTTAAATTAATTATCAATGCCAAATTACTAAGTAAAATGTATTTAATGCTCACTGTGTTCATATGTTTTTTTAGTTTATCGGCTTTTCTTTACATGGTTACTAAAAAAAAAAAAAAAACAAACAGAATAGCAATCTAAAAAAGGTGTACGGTATGTTCTTCTTTAGACTGTTAATCCCCTTGCAAAAACAGAAATGTGATATTCCTTTTTCCCAAAGTACATTTGACAAAACATCCCTTTGTCTTAATAGTTATTTAGTCAAAGACATTTATATTCTAAAAAAACGTAGGGGAGTAACAATCTAAAGATGTACCGTATTATCTTTGTAGTACATGCTTGTTTAAGGAATAAATAATGTGTAGTTATTGTAGAAAAAGATAAATAAAATTAAATATAACAATTTTTAAAATATTTCAAACATACATTTCCGACAGGAACACAATTCCTTGTATTTATTGTTCTGATTCAGAGTTGGTTTTCCTTTTATTAATTAGGTTAATGTGTGGTTGGGAAATAATTTAATTACCCTACCACACTTCAGCGATTCCAGACAATCTGAATATGGTTTTATAGTTCAGATTTGTTTTTAAGTTTTAAGTTATTGTAAGGTTTAAGTTTTCTACAAAAGGGTTGTAAAACCCTGTGCATTTTAAGTCGTTACTTTTGTATTTTTAAGAGTAAAATTATGTGTTTGCTGTTTTTTTCTACATAAGGTTACACTAACTGTATTTTACAATTTATTTTTTAGTGTAAGGAATTATCAAGTCTTCATTGTACTTATTTGCTTTTTATGTGAGTTGTTTTCAAACAAAATTTTAAAAAATCATTTTTATTTTGAAAAAAATAATAATGTGTTTTTTTTTTCTTTTGCCGAAGTAAAAACCTAATCCTTAATTCATTTTTATATTTCATGTAATACGTCTTCCAGAGAATCTGAGATTTTGTATTATCCAGCTTAAATTTTATATATAGAATAACGTAGTACTATAGTATTAATATTGTATGAGAGCTTAGAATCCTTGTATACTCAGTACACAATACAAGACCGATACATTATTCTGGGCAACAATACATTATTCCTGAAGTTGAATGTATTATAATGCTAATTCTCGACAGAGACTCCATTCAACCTACCTCCCGAAGAAGGGGGAGAATTCTCAATGTACATTTGAATAAGAATAGAGAAGGATTGGACAGGTTACCGTGGACCCGAGGCAATTAGAATTACTTCTAAACACTAAGGCAAATAGAGATGGAATTTATTCTCTGTTCAATGCAAACATATATATGTATTAGAGGTATTCAATAAATCTATCACAAAGATTCTTCTCTTTTTATGTATTAAGATTTAATCTTACCCTTGAATATTAACAAATTCCTTGTGATTATATTATTTAAAAAATTGGACGCTTTCCCAATCTTTTGACATTTTCATGTCTTAGATATGGCACATAACCTCGAAAAGCTTTACCAAACTAGCGTTACACGAGTAGGGAAGATATAGGAACAGGGATTTAGGAAGGTATAGGAGGTGTTCAATCGAGTCTGCCCGTCTCCCACTACCGCGAAATGTATGACCTACCAATCCCTGCCCCTGCCCTCCTGATTGAAAATAAGAAAGTACTTTCTTTCTTCGTGCCCTACATATTATGTTCGATTTAATTCCTAATTTACAAACGCAAGAATCTGCACGCTCAAATTTATTGACATTTTCATGTCTTTACTTTGGCACATAAACTCGAAAATCGTTACCGAAAACCGACACCAAAAAGCGTTACACAAGGGTTACCAAAAAACGTAAAAAGCTAGTAAGCCTTAAGCAATTATTTGTTATAGAAATTATTGTAATACTTCGTTTTCATCATTTAACTAAAGTATACAAAAAAACTCGTATACGACAAGGTTTCAAAACCTTGTTACCCCCCGTGCATTGTAAGTTTTTAACTAGTTGTGGGATACGTTTAAGTGTTTCAGTAAAATTAATTAAAATCAAAATAAATATAAAGAAAATATAAAAATAAACTTTTTTTAAAACAACGTTTTTTGCTTCTTCTGCAAAATTTAGTTTTTGGGGTTACGAGTTTTTGCAGGTACACAGTCGATATACTCTGTCTTAGTATAAAATAAATATAATCAAATTTGTTTGTTCATTGTTGGTTCAATGTAGGAAATAGTAGTTTGTTTTCCGATAAAAAGTTTTTATGGTAAACCAAAACTTTTACTTATGTTACTTAAAGTAAACATTGATAAAGGTAAACAGGCAGAGGTGGTACACATTAATCCTCTCCGCTTAAAAGTTAATAATAGTACATTAGGCGTCTAGTGTGGAAAGTAGCATTTTGCATGCGAGTGTGGAGTTTGCACCCGAGCGATAGCGAGGGTGGTAAAACCACACGAGCAATGCAAAATGCCGTTTTCGCACGAGTTGCGTACCGTACTTTATCTACGATTGTTAGATTTAAATAATAAATACAGAAAAAAAATAAACTTGCTGTATGTAAGTTCGTATCTCTCTCTTGATAAAGATGGCATTAATTCATTAGTTGTATTTTTTGCCGAATTAATTATTTCTAGAGTAGTATTATTCTCCACATTTTCGTCAAAGTCACTTGATTCACTCATTGTTTTTCACTAAAAACTCGATATAAACAGTTACTTTAATTAAACAAACAGCAAATTAGTTTTGTTAAATGTAAACAAACTTGCTAATCGTGCGTAAAGTTGAAGAATTCCTCTTCTTTACCACACTAGCGTGGTAAAGAAGAGGAATTATTCAGAACTATGAGACGCGCATGCGCAATGAATACAAGTACGTAAAGAATCACTTTCTACGCATCTAAACAAAGATATAATGTTTATATTTCGTATCAATCGTAGATAATAGTACATTACGCGTCTAGTGCGGAAAGTAGCATTTTGTATGCGAGTGTGGAGTTTGCACCCGAGCGAGAGCGAGGGTAGTAAAACCACACGAGCAAAGCAAAATGCAGTTTTCGCACGAGTTGCGTACCGTACTTTATCTACGATTGTTGGATTTATAATAAATACAGAAAAGAACTTTAATAAACTTCATGTATGCAAATTCATATTTCTCTATTGATAAAGATGACATTAATTCGTTAGTTGTATTTTGTGCCGAATTAATTATTTCGGGAGGCTTATAATTCTCCTCATTTTCGTCATAATCACTTAAATCACTCTTTGTTTTTCACTAAAAACTCGATATAAACAGTTACTTTAATTAAACAAACAGCAAATTAGTTTTGTTAAATGTAAAAAAAACTCGCTAATCGTGCGTTAAGGATAAGAATTCTTCTTTTTTACCGCACTAGGGCGGAAAATAGAGGAATTATGAAACGCGCATAAAGAAGAAGAATCTCTTGGTAAAGAATCTCTTTCTACGCATCTAAACAGAGATATCATCTTTATATTTCGTATCAATTGTTGATAAAATAAAAACTATTCATTGAAATGTATTAATAAAATAATATTGGAATCTCATTGTGTTGTTTCACCTTTTCAATAGGTATTTTTGATTACTCGAAAATTCCCTTTTTTCAATTTCTCATTTAGTTTATAGAAGATAATATTAGATTGATAATATTTATATTGAATTCAGTCAGGTTTTATTTCCTTCTGATAGATACCTTCTTTCATTTATTTTCCTCCCTCTTTTAGAGGCCTTCACTATACGCTAGATTGAGTTTGAAGAAATTACGAATGCGATGAAAAATACCGGTGAAAATACACCGGGACTTGGAGGATCGTTTCGTGGCCTAAACCGCCCCAATAGAAAGAAAAAAAAAATCATCTAAACCTTGAAGCCGGATCTAAACAAACTTTTTACTTGCCCCTCGAGGCAAATGTTTAAATGTTTATCCAGAATCGGCAATTTTTCAGTTGAATTAATCCAAGAGCTTTTTTCCCCTCGTTCTTCTTTACCCTCAGTACGTTTTCTTCTCTTCTCTTTACCAACCCCAATTTTCAATCAAGGTGGTTTTTTTTCGATGGGACAGAAGAGCCAAGAAAGGCTTTTTTTTAATTGAGTTAGAATAAAAGTTTTTTTCTATTTTCTTTTTTTATTTTTATTTTATTTTTATTTTGTTTTTAATTTATTAATTTTAACAATTATCCTGCAAATAGACTCTTAAGATTATCAGAAAGGAATTAAATGAATCCAGTATCTATTCTGGACTAATAACAACAAACTATTGTTAGGTGAATAATTGAGAGATTCGAATAATACAATGGTTGCTAACGCCGCTAAATTAATTATTATTGACAAACGCATTTTGTAAAACAAACAGTTAATGAAAAAAGGGATTATATAAAACCTAATGTAATTTTGATTTATTTTAACAATAGAACCTAATTCTATAATGTAATTTTTATTTATTTTAACAATTTTCTTCCAAAAGACCCTTCATGTCGTAAACAGAAACGTTATAATAGTCCTTTGTCCATTCTTGAATAATTATAAATAGTATATTATGTTACTAGGCTGTGAAGTGAGTTTTTTCTTTACCGCGGCAATTACATTTACTGTCGAGCGAAGCGAGACAGTAAATATTGCCAAGGTAAAGAAAAAACACTTCACAGTCGCGTAGCATATGCTATTTTTTCCGAGGTAGCAGACAATGAAAAAACATTAAATATTAATCACTAATCAATATATAATAATAACAAATATTAGTACATACTTAAGATTTTTAAAAAAAAACCTTAAAAAGAGGTTACACTATAGGAAAAGATAAATAAAACGATTTGACGTCTAGCGGATTTTAATCGTACTAGAAGCATTTCTACAAAGACTGCAGCGCTACTAACGGAAGTTTTGACAACTACCCGCCGGAAAATAAAAATCTTTTAGTTCCTAGGACGTAAAAGATTTTTTATTTACAGCTAGGAGTAATGAAAATATTTTTTAAGTCCACGTAATGAAATAATTGATTTTACCTATGTTTTTTAGGCTCTAAAGTTACTATTTCACAGCCTACCACGGAAAAAACTATTTTTATAGATATGTGGATTGTGGATAATTAAGTAAGTCAAATGTACAATGTTTGCTAAAGCCACTAATTTGATTTATTTTATATCGTTCAATTTATATTCAAAGCTTGCCGGAGTCAACCAAGTAAGTTATTTTTTTAGAGTTTTTGTGGACTTAATTCTTAGTAATTAATTATTTAATTCTTAGAATGGCGTCCTCATTTACTTTCATCTAAGGTACCTATTTTAAAACTGTGTGAAATATTCTTACTTTACATATTGAATTTTTGAAGCCTATTATTTGAGTTTATTTGTGTCCAAATTTTGTAACCTTAATTTGGCCCACTTCCCGATTCTGTATTTTCGATGGGAATAGAATAATCAGACATTAAACTGTTTATTCATTAATTAGTTTGTTGGTCTCAAAATATTGTAACCTAAATATAACCTAATGCCCGACTACCTAGAAAGATTAAACTTGCACAGATTATGTATTTCCCATGACAATACAATAAACGCAGTCCTTGGTTAATTGATCAATTTCGTTAAAATTGCATTTGAAATTATTGAATTGATAAGAAATTATATTGAAGAGAGTCGTCAAAATTTTATAATTTATCCTCTTTTGCTCAATGCTTGTTAAAATAAACTATATAAAGCAGCCCCTACACGGTCAAGCCGCTTGATCAAAACATCGCGTCAATCAATGGTGTCAAGCATGATTGATCGCCTAGAACCCGTTTGATGCTTGAGTCAAGCCTTGACGGAGATTGATGGAAAGTATGAATGAGTCAAGCAGCTTGACGGAGCGATTGAAAGTCTAAAACAATTTTGATCAAGCATTCCGTCAATCATCTGCTCGACACCCCAAATCCTGATTCGAAACCATGGTATCTACACAATACTGATTTATTACAGTCCAGGAGGAGCAGTTCACTAGTTGAAAACTCCGCTACAAATGAGTGTTGATGGGATGCTTGATGGTATGCTTGATGCGCCCCAAGGCGGCTTGAAGGTCGTGTCAATCAGCTTGACGCGATGTTTTGATCAAGCGGCTTGACCATGTAGGGGCTGCTTAAGTTATTTTTCTATTTAGGATTTTGTTTGCTAGCATTTTTAGTGTAACGTCTATTTATTACGAAGCCTAAGTTTCTAGACTATCTAGTACGTAGTCCAGTCCTCTAAGTTTCTTGTTTTGTCAAAGCTCATTGTGAAACTGAATTATTGTCCCTTTTATCGTTCGAAGTTTCAGCTAATGTTTCCGCCTTAGCCTCTCTCATCACAATAATCTTCGTTAAATTAATAAGGATTTATTACAAAGCTTCTTTGAGACAGCTAATTGTGATACACAAATAACACACTCACTCCCAAATAATTTCCTCCTTTCAAAGAAAGATTATCTGGTTCATAAACCAGTTGCTTTTAATAACCTGTCAAGGAGAGATTCGTCTAGATTCTAGATGGTTTCGAGATTGCTTTAAGGTCATGTCACTCAATATCAAGAGCTTTTTATCATTTAGCATCATGTGTATATTTTCTAATTTTGTTGTTTCAATAATCTTGGTGAGATTTAGTCCATTCTAATAACCGTATCTTCAGTTCTAAAATTGATTTAAATAAATAAGAAACAATTGAACTTTGTCCTAATTATACGATGGTATCAAGCTAAAAGGGAATAACCTACTTCATAACCATTTTTCACTAGAACATTAAATAGCTTTATTTTAACAATTTTTAAAGAGATTAGTTTTTTGTAATAGCCCAAAAGGTTATTAAAATAAAAATGAATAAGATCAGTGCTAAATTTAATGAAATATCTATTTGCATGAAAATATTAAAGTGATATGTTGGTTATTCCCTTTCAGTAATTCATTTCATAACACTAATAATGGTTATTCCCCAAAATCATGCAGTTATTCCCTTTCAGCAATTTATTTCAAAGAGGCAGTGTTTCGTCACTCATGTTGGATATTCCCTTTTTGCAAAGCAATATAGGTGACTCACGTTCATGTTGGTTATTCCCTAAAAAAAATCAATAATTCTTAATTATTTATCTTAATATTGCGATTTCAGTTATATCCTTTTAGCATTTGATTTTAAACATCCCCTGTTATTATGGGAAGGTAATAAGTGATTTTTAAAAATTTTTTGGTTATTCCCTTTTAGCTTGACACCATCGATGGAGAAAATAAAAATATACTAAAATCTTTTAAAAGTCAATCTGTGTCTATTTGACTCTTCTTATCATCGAGTTAATTTCTTTACTTTTTATATTTGCTGTATATAAAAGTTGAGTTTCTACTTAATCGGTGTCATTTATTACATTTCTTGTACTTATTATAAAGATACTTGCATTTTATCTGCTGCTTCATTAATAGAGTCTAGAGATTTCCAGTTTAATTTTCTTTATAATTCCTTATTTTTTTATTAGTTTGCATTTTCTTTTTCTTTTTCCAAAAGAAAGGCAGAGAGGGTAGGTAAAACGTAAGGATTATTCCATAGGGTATTGCCGCCATATCTCTCGAACATAGTAGATTCCCCGACAGGCTTATCTTTTTCCCTCAGATGTTCCCCGCAACCCTGCCTTAATCCCTGTATAAAAATTGTCTCCCAGAACGTTTACTAGATCTAGAAATATAGTTTGAGCAAGACAATACCGCAACCTTTTTTAATACAACTTTATATTCTAAAACGCAAAGACCCTTTATCACCACTTAACGTTTGAAAAAAAAGCCTCTTCAATTGTCGGGATTACAATTTATTAAATATATATTTCCTTATTGTAAATATTTTTCTTCCGAGCTTACCGAATGTAACAGAAGCTATGTGATCGTTCTGAAGAACGAAAAATTGTTATGTCTCCGATTTCAAAAATTCCAAGACAGAAATCCGTTTCAGACATCAGGGATCATTTTTGGTTTCGTGTCTGTCTGGCGGTCGGTCTGTCTTTCTTAAAAAACGTATCTTAAAAACTACACGTCAAATTTTAATGAAATTTAGGTGATAGGTCATGAGTAGCCCATTGTTGGTCCCATATAAGTTTCTACTTTCTACGCTCATCTGTTTCTCTTCCACATGCGCACAAACATAGATTAATTTACACCGATACCTTCAAAAGAACTTATCTGATTTGTATGAAACTTTTATAGTTTTTCCAAAGCCCGCAGATAGCCCCAGATTACTTTGAACAGTCTGAGCTCTTAAACTTTTGCTGAATTGATACTTTAATTCAAGTATAAAATCAAAACAATTTTGACAGATTAAAAAAAGAAGGAAACAATTAAACAAATTAAACAATAAAGGCTTGTGAATGCATAAAATATAAAATTAATAATGTACGTGATAGGATGCGAGGAAGCTATGTGCCATACCAATTGGCAGTCTATTTTAATATGTTAAAATTGTTTTGATATTTTGCACGAATTAAAGTATCAATTAAGCAAAAGTTAAAGAGATCAGGCGGTTACGATTAATCTGTGCCTATCTGTGATCTACTTTTGATAAACCATCCAAATTCCATAAAAATCAGATGAGTACTTTTGAATATATAGGTGTAAATAAATGTATGTTTGTGCGCATGTGGAAGAGAAACAAATAGCCGCAAAAGGTTGAATCTTATATGGGACCAAAAATTGGGTAATTATGGCCTACCATACAAATTTCAATAAAATCGGACGAGTATTTTTTAAGATATGTTGGTTCGCAAAAATTGAGCGACAAACAGACCGACTGACAGGCACGGAATAAAAAATGTTTCCTGTGTCTGAAACGAAGTTCTTTCTTGGAATTTATGAAATTGAAGATATAAAATATTTCGTTGTTCAGAACGAGCTACCGCTATCTTCGGGTACGGTCGAAAGCAAAACTAATTAATAATTCTTAATTATTAAAATCGTCATAGAGAAAACATATGATAAGTTTATTGTTAAACCATAAAGAAAATAATTGATAAAAGTAGATGGAAGATAATTGTTATTCTTATCTCCACACCGGCACTGCCACGGCTTGATTACAAACGACTGAATTCAAAGGCGCCGGCCCGCCTTCTACGAATTGTTAATATGCCTTCATACTAGTTAGGGCCGAGAGGGCTGAGACTTGATGGCAACCTCCTGTATTTTCCTAACCCCCTGTCACACGTATAAATCTTTTCGACTTTCTTCGGCCGTATGACGTGCGGTGGAGGGAGGCCCAACAGCTGGAGACTGGATTTCACACCTCCTATAGCTTTTTAACTCCCTGTTATACTTTTTTGAGTTTTTAAGCTAAAAGTAACGTAACGTTTTCGACTTATGTTCCATAGCCTAAACATGAAAATGTCAAAAGAATTTTTCAGGTTTACCAATTAATTTAATTGACACTGATCCTAATTAAATGAGATTCATTGATTTTTACTTCGTTTCTATCTGTACGAAGTATCCCTCAAATTGCTATAGGTCTTCACGTCTTAGGGTTCTATACTCAGAATTTAAAGAACGGAAACATTCATCTAATAAGGTTTTGCATTTAGTTACAAAGATGGTATACTTATACTTAATAATGTTAGAGTTTAATATTACACTAGTGTTAATACCTAACTCTATTTAAATTTGCTGGTGAAAATAAATTACTGTTTTACCACTAGCACTACTAGCGTTAACTACAATGTATCGTATACAAGAGAACTAACGAGTAACATATATATATCGTTGATTTGTAGAAATCTATTCATTCGATGTTGCCTCGCAGATTTATTTAACAATACATCTAAATTATAAATTAATTTGATTGGATTGGTACTTTATTGGATTAGGAGATGTGCGAGAGGTGGAGCGGAGCGGAAGAACTAGTCGAGTGTGCTATATATATTATCGAGGAGGGATCGACTTGTAGGAAATCGACCTACCTGCCTCTGATGTTCTCAATTAGTCCATTATTAACAATCTGATAGCGATTTCCAGCTAAATTCCTTGCTTGCCCTCCCGAAATCATCCGAGCGGGTTAAATTGCCGCCGGATTTAGCTCGTGCTAATGGCAATCTACTCGTACCAGTTAACTAGCTCTTGAGTTGAAAGGAAACACGTTCTAAATCAGAAATCCTTATGTACCATAACAGCTTTCCTCTTTGCCATCAATTTTCTTTACTTCCAGGTTACACAGTTTAAACAATAATAGAGAATTCAGTTGAAGAGATTAAAGACGACTGGATTAATTAGCTTTAATTTATTAAAAAAAATTTACTACATAGTTCTATTAATGAAAACATTAATTATGCTTCCAAGCTTACCGAAGCTGTGTGAACGAAAATATTTTATGTCCGATTTAAAAACTTCAATTCAGATATCAGGGAACATTTTATTATTAAGATATCAGGTTGAAACTTATAAGGGATCAACAATGGGCTAATTATGAACAACTATCCAAATTTCAATAACATTTTTAAGACACGTTGGTTCACAAACATTGAGTGACAGACTGACGCAGACAGACACGGAACCAAAAATGTCCCCTGATGTCTGAAACGGATTTCTGTCTTGGATTTTTTTTAAATCGGAGACCTAAAAATTGTTCGTTCTTCAGAACCATCACATAGCTTCAGTTACCTTCGGTAAGCTCGGAAACAAAAAATGGAAAATTAAATAAATTTGACAATAATAGTTTGTAAAAGCATAATGTAAAAGTAATAATGTAAAAAATCATTAACGTATAAGCGAGGAAGCTATGTGCCACACTAATTGGCAGATTATTTTTCTAACTTCCTGATAAATACAAAGGCTCGTTTAGATAAGTTAGCCTGTTCTAGGTATAATTGAAATATTTGATAATCCTTCGGTTTCCCACGCTCATTGTTTTTAATACCTTAATATTTTTTAATCCTCGTTTCCAAAAGGAATAATAATAGCCCAAAACTAGCCTAATTAATACTAGATTAATTAGTAGGTCATAATTAGCCCATTGCTGGCTCCATATAAGTTTAACCTTCCGCGCCCATTTGTTTTTGTTTTTTTTTGTTTTTTTTGTTGGTATATTTCGACTTATAAATACAATAAGACATAACATTTTTTACAATGTTTGTATGTATTTGTAATCTATTCATAAGTAGCTTTTATTTGAAACTGCGCACTAAAAATGTTAAAAATATCAAATTGCTATTTTAGTTCTTCTATAGCCCAGCAGACCCACATTTTGCATATTTTTAGTAACACCAGAATTATAGTTTCTGGGGGGGGGGGGGGGGGACGCAACATTTTGATTTTTTCTTACAAAATGACATGGCAAATTAAATACTATCCTCAAGTCAGTGTTATATATTTTTGTAATCTACCATCCATACTTTCATTTGATACCCCACTCAAAATTTAAAAAAAATTAAATCGCGTGACATGAATTATCCGCCATTTTGAAATTGAACAGCTTTTTGAAATTGAAGTTTGAGTCCGCTATATTTTTCCTGAGAGTGTTCAAATCTATCTTTAATACTGCAACGTTTCATTTTTTTATCTCTTTCGATGCAAAAGTTATTAGAACTTTAGAGAGGGACAGACAGACAGACATACATAGACACAGGAACGAAACTATAAGACTGGAGGGTTTATTTGGAATGAAAGACCAAGTGATACATATTTTTATTTCATCAGAGCTTTCGCCCAGTTAACATGAGCTTCTTCAGTGATTTACAAATTAATTTTGGAACGAAGTTCCGTATGGCACGTTCTGGAGCCCGGGAGCGAATCCGAAAAAACGACCGTCACAAAATCACCATCACAAAACCAAATAATGCTATTCTTTTAATTTTGCCATGACTCCGCTAGGTACAAACAGTTAGTCACTTTATTTTTTCTCTTTTTTAACTCCGTCATGTATAAGTATTTAGCAACGTATACGTACTTAGCAGTGTGATTTTATACTTTATATTTAATGAAAAATGCAAGGAACTTCGTTCCTACGGTGTCCCGCGACTCCACATGTATCTTTTTTTTTTTTACATGATTTGTAAAGGAAAAACAAATAAGTCTTTTTTTAATTGCATGGAAAAACATAGTAAAATATCACAGTCTTACCAGAAATTGTAAAATGATGTCCGCTCAAACAAAATTGTAGTTTAAGCAAATTTGCACAAAATTTAGTATTTATTTTAATAATAATAAATACATTAAAGACCCAGATTATCTTTAACACTTAACTAATGAAATAGGAAACTTTTATTATAATTATAACTCTAAGGATTGCACTTAATGTCCTTGTTGGTGTCAAGTGAATGAGTGAGGTGTGGAAAACCAGGTAGGATAAATAGGTAAGGTAAGTAGAGGGGATTTCCTGGTGGTTTTCTTGAAGGTTGAGGAACTGTAGGAAGTATCAGGTAACAGTGGAAGAAATCAAAAGGATTACGGAACAACATAAAAAAGTTTCAAAAATAAAGAAAAAAACTGTTCAGTTAAAAGGGAAAAAATATTTATTGTTATTTATATTAGATAGAATAAATAGCGTATATATTACATAATTTATTAGTCTTGTTTCATGTTTATGGTGTTCTTATTTGATTTTATGAATAACATTTCAAGAGTAAGGTGTTTTTGGAGGTGTTTTTCACCCTTTTTACTTTTCCTCACTACTAATAGTAGGAAAAGTGTATTGTTTTCACCAAACAATTTTTTTCAAGATTTCAACGGAATTATCCGTTTTAGGTGTTTTTAAGACCTCCTGAGTGGTTTTCAGCATGACGTATGTATGTGTGTGTGTATGTATGTGTGTTATCATCGTAGCGCCCAAGGTATTTAACCTAGAGAGTTGAAACTTGGCAGAAAAATCAGTCCTAACCTGTAGTTGTGCCACCCGGAAAATAAACTTTTTCCGCCATCTTGAACCCAGTTTGCTGAGTCAGCAAATATTAAAAAAAATCGTAATAAATCGAAAATGGTCCTGATCGAGTTGAAATTTGGCTTGAATGTACCTCTCTGTATGACAAACATGCCCACAACATTTTATTTTGATTTTGGCCGCCATTTTGAAGTTATAAATTTTTGAATTTTTAAACTTTGACGGTTAAAAAAAACTTAAACGGTGGGAATCCCAGTTTTAAATGTTAATATCAACTTAACTATTGCTTTATAAACAAAAATCATTTATTTGCAAAATAATTATATTATTAGTTTTAAATGGGTTTAAAAAATAATAAAACATAAGAAATGTTCAACCTTATTTTATTCAATTGATATTTTTTCGTAATTTTGTTGCATTTGGGGAGGAGGGGGGGGGAGGTCCCCCTCCCTCCACCCCGCATTTGATCCGCCCCTGAGATCTCTCCTAATTTAAGTTATTCCTCTATTTTTCTTTGTAAAAACATTGACTTCTTGGTGGGCAAGTATTTTGTGGTGCCCCTCAGGCCCCAGCGCCCTAGGCGGTCGCCTAGTTCGCCTATACGGTCGCGCAGGCCCTGAGCAGGGATTTCTTTTATCAATCAATTAGTACAAATTTGAAATGTTACAATTGTAGTTATTTTAAAAAGGTGGCAGTACGTTTGATAGGAATTTGGATAGGCTATAATGTGGAAGATATTATGCAGGATACTGTCTATGAGAGACAGGGTTTTTGTGGATTTTTGGAAGAGCATTATATTCTAGCAGGAACTGCTGTTTAAATTAGTCCATGTTTTTCTAGTTCGGAAATTTATTATTTTTTCTTCGTGTAATGGGTTAATTAATTTGTTATGTTGAGTTTGTTTTTGTTTTTTAAATCCGTTATCAATTATATACTTACTTTGATTTAAAGTAATTTAATTAGTACACCCTACAGCCTAAAAAATGTATTAATTACAAATTAGACTTCAAAATTATTAAATTAAAATTAGTCTCTATATCTATGCATAATAAATATTTGTTAATGATATGTGACTATAAAATTAAATAATTTTTACTATTCGAGCATCCAATGAATAATAAAAAATAGACTGCCATTTGGTGTGGCACATAGCTTCCTCGCATCCTATCCATGTACCTTATTGATTTTATGCTTTTACAAGCCATTATTGTCTAATTGGTTTAATTGTTTCCCCCGTTTTTTTTTTTTTTAATCTGTCAAAATTGTTTTGAGTTTTTACACAATTTAAAGTATCAATGTAGCCAAAGATAAATCGCGTAGACGGTTCATATTAATCTGGGGATGATGAGGATGAATCTGTGGGTAACTTTCGATAAACTATAAAAGTTTCATTCAAATCGAATAAGTACTTTTGAATTTATAGGTGTAAATAAATGTATGTTTGTGCGCATGTGGAAGAGCAACAAATAGGCGCAGAAGGTTGAAACTTATATGGGACCAACAATGGGCTCATTATGACCTACCACCCAAATTTCATTAAAATTGGAAGTGTAGTTTTTAAGATATGTTGGTTCGCAAAAATTGAACGACAGACCGACCGACAGACCGACAGACCGACAGACAGACACGGAACCGAAAATGATCCCTGATGTCTGAAACGGATTTCTGTCTTGGAATTTTTGAAATCGGAGACCTTAAATATTTTCGTTCTTCAGAACGATCACATAGCTTCCGTTACCTTCGGTAAGCTCGGAAGCAAAATAAGAAATTGTCCACTCAAAAATAAAAGTTCTGTTTTAAGAAAATATATTAATTCTTAAAAAAAAGGAATCTGAATTCTTTTTTTTGTATTTTATTTGTTTTATTCCCGAATAAATTATTTATTTATTCAGTTTTAAAGATCTTTACTCAACTTTAAAAGTATTTATTCTTCTTTTTCTCTTCTGACTTTTAGACCATCGAAGTTAAATTTGATAAACTAACAAGAATCTTTTTAAATGCAAACCGAATGAGGCGGTCTTGTTTAAATTAAAATGTATAACCTTTCCTTTTTTTCAAGTTTTAAACATCAGCGTTTTTTCTGTACTTTTTTTTCTTGTTTGACTTTTAAGGGAAAGCTAATTATTTTTTAAAGAAAATAGATTACTCCGAATCAAGAAAAAACCTCTCTTACAAAAAATACATTATTTTTTATCCTTATTTGAAGTTGGTTTTCATCAGATTAATAATTAATAAAATAATTATTTAGTTTTTTGATGGTTGAAATACACGTTGATTTATTAGCTTAGGCACATCATAGTGTTTTTGTTGATTTTTTAAATTAATTAATATAAAAGTTAATTTGCCGCTATTACTATTTGTTTAATAAGATTTCAATTAGCAACCGTTGAGATAATGAATTAGAATGAAATTCTAATTGAGGTGCTGTTTAATAAAAACAACTGAAGTTTTGTTAAATTTATTTATCTCCAGAAGGGAGAAATCGTGAACTTTTCCTCAGGAGTAAAAATCAATTATACCCGGGCGATAATTAACATTATTGCTCAGGGTACATTCACTTACTTCACTCCCCCTTTGGTGCGTAGTAAATAACTATTACATCATCAGGGTATGTACTTTAGGTATTAAGCGGCCTACACACATGGGAACTTGGTTCGGCGAACCAAGTTCGTGGGGTCCGCTCTCTACACACAGTAGAGAGGGACAAGAACAACGGTTCGTCCTAATCGTCAGTTTCCCTCTGAACTGAGCTGAAAACACAGCGCTAAAAAACAACGTTAAAAATACTTATTTAAAAACGGAGTTAAAAGAAACAGCTTTAGAAAAACATAGGGGAAAAAACAGCGTTAAAAAACACAAGAAAGCGTTAAAAACACAGAGTTAATAGAAACAGCTTTAGAAAAACACAGGGAAAAAAAAAAAACAGCGTTAAAAAACACAAGAAAGCGTTAAAAACAAAGAGTTAAAAGAAACAGTTTTAGAAAAACATAAGGAAAAAAACAGCGTTAAAAAAAACCAGCTATAAAAAACAGCTATAAAAAACAGCGTTTAAAAAAAAACAGCGATAAAAAACAGCGTTAAAATAAACAGCGATAAAAAAAAAAAATACGTGTGGTGTCGCGGGACACCCGGTAGGAACAAAGTTTCTTATACATTTTTCATTAAATATAAATTATAAAATCACATTGGTAAGTACGTATACATTGCTAACTACTTATACATGGCGGAGTTAGAAAAGAGACAAAATTAAAAGTAACGAACTGTTTGTACCTAGCAGAGTTAAGGCAAAATGAAAAGAAAATCATTATTTGTATAATTAAAGTAAGCGTCTTACTATAAATATATATTGAATATAAGAAAAACGTTGATCATGATGAGTTTATAGTGAAAGAGTATGTTTGTTAAAGGAGTTTGGATTGAAATAGGACTGTTTTCTACCTACCTGGCCAATTAATTTAAAATATTATAAAATATATCTCTTCCCTACTCTACAGCTTCTGCTTTGTATCAGGGTGAAATTTTACATGATTATATTTTATTTATTTTCAAAACAAAGTGACATTTTTGACATATATAACAAAAATAATAAAATCAAGTCAAGTAACAGGCTTCCTTAATAACACTTTTTCCCGTCTTTTGAAGCTTACGTTTACGCGAGCGTTGCGCGTGAACGCTTGGGCGAATAACGTTTTCCGACGAACTCAGCCTGAACATTAGTAAAATGAACATGTGTACCAAATTTCATCTAACTCGGTGATCTTTTACTCAAGTTATCGTCATCTGTAGATTTCGTGACGGTGATTTTGATAGTTTTTTTCGGATTCACTCCCGGGCTCCAGAACGTGCCATAAGGAACTTCGTTCCAAAAACAGTGTTAAAAAAGTAAAAAGAAAAAAATGAGTCGGAGGTGTAGAGTCAGAGTGTCTTTTCTGATAAAACGACGAACATCGGTTCGTGTCCTCTACACACAGGGTAACTCCGTCAGCTCTGCCGGCGAACCGAACAAATGTTTTCCAACCCGATGGAAGACCAAGTTCTTCACGAACTTGGTTCGTTAAACCTCTACACTCTACACATTGGGGAACTTGGTTCTTGCGAAACAAGTTCGGCGAACCAAGTTCCCATGTCTGTAGGCCGCTTTAGACAACACTAAACTTACAATCTTAACATAATGTAGTCACAAGTATACGAGGTTTAATGGAGTTACAAATCACATCATTAATATTAAAATGTTTCTTATCAACGTGCTGCGTGTTATTATCATGTTTTCTAACATATAAAACTAGTTCCGTCTCCATTAAAATTAAAACATATTATACTTAATCTCTTATTTAGTTATTTAGTAGATCTATGTTTACATATTGTTATCATAAAGTTTTGATTATATTATAATATCTTCATAAACACGCATTTACAGGACCAGATGATAAAAAGAATACTTTATCTCTATACTTTTGTTTGTTTTTATTAAAATAATAAATGTATAATATTCAGGCCTACAAGATAAATTAGTTGAAACAAAGCATGTATTTTTATTATATAATTTAAGGACTAACTATTTTTGTTTATGTGTGTACTTAGAGTTATTTATTATTGACAAGTTGGTAGCACTGAGTACTGAAAGAGTAGTAAATCAGCTGTTTTGTTTTTGTTTTTTTCACTATTTTTTTCATAGGATCGCCGCGCTGGTTCTTAATTTTTTTTCAGCAAATATACATAGGTTTTGTTTACTATTATTTCGTGTGTAATAATTAATTGATTGACCCTATTTTGTAAAAATCTTACTAGTTTTTCGTGGCGAGTTTTATTTCGTAGTAGTATGTGTTCTGGATATTTGATTGGAGTTAAATGTGCTTTGTTTACCTTTTTAAATTTAAGATTCTTGTACATGTAATTGTTTTGCTTTTCGGGAATGATTTTTAAAAAGATTTCTTCGAATAGTAGTAGTTAAACTTAAAGAGGGAGCTGGCAGCTGTCTGATGTTTTTTTTTTTTTTTGGCTGGAATTTAGTTTTATTATCAACAGGTTAAAAGAAGGTAAGAGTTAATATCTTTTTGAGTTATACACAATTAATTAAATTTTGAATGTTGTATTTATTGCTAAATCCTATCGTTATCATTTAGATTTAAAGAAAACTACTAAACTAGTATATATACTAATACATACTATTATACTCTTAAAAATTAAATTCTAATCTAGATTCCTTAATTCATTAGTCAGGGTTAGCCTTGAAAGCTTTATTTATATCTCATGTCAGGATATTTAGACAAACATCTTCTTCTTATTTTTAGTTGGAATAAAGCAAAGCGGTATGCTACTCTAGGATAGGAAGGTTACAAGTGACAGCCAATTATTGATGGTTTTCCAGTGTATTCTGTCTGACTTTTTATTATTATTATTATTTTTTCTTTATAAATATTTTGTGTTAATAAATTACAAGGGGAAAGTTACTACATATAACTAAAATCTATTTATTTGCATGAAATATAACATTTCTTACATAAGTGTCAAATAGTTTAAAGTTGTTTTATTTTAAATCAAATTATAATTATAATTATTATTAACAACACAGAGAGAGAAAAATAGACATGGCCCAAATAGAATAACAAGAAAAATAGAATAGGCAACTCCCCCCCCCCCCCCCCCCCCCCGAAATGATTACATAATTTGGACCCGCCATACATTTAAAACCAAACAAACACAGTAATGTAATGACAGATGATACATTCGAATTTTCTGTAAATATTTTCCATTAAAAGGAGTTAATCAAGTATTATATTAAGTAGTCTGTATATACACTTAATCACCCAAAATGCGCTCGGCCCGGATTTTGTCGATGGAATTAAATTCAGTTTACATTATACCGGCCCGATTGTTGGCTGCGCCCGGATTTTTTCCGATGGAATTAAATTAAGAAGAATAAACTAAGTAGGCCCAATTGCCGGCTAGGCCCGGATTTTTGCTTTTGAAGCTAAAACTATTAAACACTATAACGGCCCGATTGCCGGCTAGGCCCGGATTTTTGCTGATGAGGGTAAAACTATTAAACACTATACCGGCCCGATTGCCGGCTGGGCCCGGATTTTTGCTGATGAAGCTAAAACTATTAAACACTATACCGGCCCAATTGCCGGCTTGGCCTGGATTTTTGCCGATGAAACTAAAACTATTTAACACTAGACTGGCCCGATATTTGTGCTGATGGAATTAGATTCATTGAATTAAATTAGGATTCCTAAACTATATCAGTCCAATTGCCTTCCGGAAGTTTTAGCCAATGGAATTAAATGCCCTGAATTGAATTAGGATACTTTGATTGATTAGGCCCGGATTTTTGGCTACAGATTTAAGTGCAATGAATTGAATTAGGATTACGAGTGCAATGAATCGGACTGATTGCTGGTGGGCCCGGATTTTGTCGAATGGAATAAATAAATCAAAATTAATTGAGATGCATTCAATATTAGGACCGATTGACGGCTCAGCCTGGGTGTTAAACACATTATATTAAATGAAGCCCGAGTCAACTCGGACTTAAATTGAATTGAATTATGATATGCATAATAGACTTTGCCTAAATTTGAAAAAAATAGGATAAGGGATTGTGAATTTAATTAGCAAATATTTATTTTGGTCCAGGGTTGTGTGTAGAATATTTTCCCTTCGTTTTTAATGTGTCAAAATTTGTTTGATTATTACATGATTTAAAGTATCAATTTAGCAAAATGTAAACAGCGCAAACAGTTAAAATTAATCCGGGGCAATCTGTGAGTTACTTTCGATCAGCCAAATTTCATAAAAATCAGATGAGTACTTTTGAAGATATAGGTGTAAATAAATGTATAACCTACCATACAAATTTCATTAAAATCAGACGTGTAGTTTTTAAGATATGTTAGTTCGCAAAAGCGACAGACAGACACAGAACCAAAAATGTAAAATAATAATATGATACTTGTTTTAATTTAATAATAATACTTAATCCGATTATAATTTATCGATCAAGAAAGTAGAAAACTAATTGTAGTAATTATAAAACTAATTTATTTTTAAAAAATATTTAATAGAAATCATGGGCTTTATTATTATATTTATCGTAGTTAATAAGAAGGGTTTATTGGAAAGATAAGTATAAAAAAATACAATCACGTTAGTATCAGTGGGGTTATTATTTGTTATTTGATTGTGATGCAAGTGGCAACACTGAATTAGTCCGATGGGATGCAATTTGCGCCTTGTCGGCCATCTTTGCTTTAAGTTCTGACGTTTTCACTTCTCCCTGTATTCGGCTTGTCAATATCCAGGTAAATTTATTAATTACTGTTAACTTTTACTTTCATTTCAATGCCCAGGTGTTTCTTTATAATTATATATAGTTTGTTTGAAGTAATTTAATGCATTTTTATCTTTCCGATGATATTTCAGTTTGAAGTGATTTGAGCCGTACTTTCGAAGTAATATCTTTCTTGATTCTTGATAGTTTTCCATGTTGTTTTATCTCGTTAATATTATTATTATATAGTTTATATATGTTTTATTTATAGTTTATAATGATGTTCTTATTATTATTAATTACATTTTTAAAAAATAGTAAATATGTTGAGGTTATGTAATAGTGTTAGTTGTAAACTATTGAAGAAGTATTATAAACCTGGTTTTATCAAACGAAAGTAGACGAATGGTTCCGAGTAAACCCGAAGCTAGTTGTCCTAATAGAATTTTTCTTATTTCTCATATTCTGTGATGTCGTAAATATTCAATTTTGAGATTTTTATAGATTTACACTCTTCGAGGCCCTTTTAGGTCTTTTACCACAGATATCTTTTACTCGTAAATCCTAAACTACTAAACCGATTTCGTTGAATTTTGATTTCGTTATGTTCAGAGAAATTGCAGGAGGTTGGAACTTATATGGGACCAGCAATTAACAATGGGCTAATTATCCTATAATCATCTGCCATCCAAATTTCATAAAAAACGAACGAGTACGAGTAGTTTTTAAAATATGTTCGCCAAAAATGAGCGAGAGACAGACTGACAGATAGACAGACCAAAATATTTCCCTGATAACTGGAACGGATTTCTGTCTTGGAATAATTGAAATCAGAGACATAATATTTGTTCTTTAGAACGATTACATAGTATCAAATTTTGACAGATTTAAAAAACTGGGGAAAATTAAATAAATTTGACAATAATAGGTTATAAAATCATTTAAGTATACGAAATAGTACGCGAGGAAGCTATGTGCCACACTAATTGGCAGACTATATTTACTTAGGTGACGTTATTTTGTATTGATTACTACAAGTAATCAAAAACCCAATACATTGAGGTCTAAGTTTTACAGCCTCTATGTTATTTTTTTGGTGTTATCTCAAAGGATTTTAATATTATTAAATATGAGGTTAGCAATTGAAATTAGAGTGTTGAAAGGGGGAGAAATTGCAATTTATTGGAACGAAGTTCCTTATGGCACGTTCTGGAGCCCGGGAGTGAATCCAAAAAAACGACCAAAATCACCGTCACAAAATCACCGTCACGGAAAAACCGTCACGAAATCTACCGATGACGATAACTTGAGTAAAAGATCACCGAGTTAGTTGAAATTTGGTACACATGATTATTTTACCAATGCCCAGGCTGAGTTCGTTGGAAAACGTTATCCGCCCAAGCGTTCACGCGCAACGCTCGCGTAAACGTAAGCTTCAAAAAGACGGGAAAAAATGTTATTATAGAAGCCTGTTACTTGACTTGTTTATTTTCGTAATATGTCAAAATGTCACTTTGTTTTGTAAATATTGAAAATATAATCACGGTCTTGTTAAAAGTAAAATTGATCTGTGCTGACGTTTATTTCAATATATTAGGTATATTATTATTATACTGCATATTTAATCCAAGAAAAAATTCTAACTTCATCTATTTAATGAGACAAACAACTTTTTTAAATACTTTTTTAGTAAAACGAACACCGACAGTGTTATTAAGTGATAAAGATTGCTAAATTTATTAAAGTGGGCCCAAACGTTTAAAATAAAGAAAACAGAGTTTTTACCGATATCTTCCGTTCTAACGTATAACGGGTTTAATTAAACTTCTTACACATTGTCTAAAGTACAAGTGAAACAGACATGTAAAATTTCAACCGGATTCAAGTAGAAGCTTTCGAGTAGGGAAGAGATATATTTTATAATATTTTAAATTAATAGGCCGGGTAGGTAGAAAGCAGTCCTATTTCAATCCAACATCCTTTAACAAACATACTCTTTAACTATAAACTCATCATGATCAACTTTTTTCTTATATTCAATGTATTTTTATAGTAAGAGCTTGCTTTAATGATACAAATAATGATTTTCTTTTAATTTTTCCTTAACTCTTGCTAGGTACAAACAGTTCGTTACTTTTAATTTTGTCTCTTTTCTAACTCCGCCATGTATAAGTAGTTATCAATGTACACGTACTAAGCAGTGTCATTTTATAATTGATATTTAATGAAAAATGTAAGGAACTTCGTTCCTACCGGGTGTCCCGCGACACCACACGTATTTTTATAAATTATGGGGTATACTAAACCAGCATATAGTCACTTAAGGTTACGTCTCCCCCCCCCCCCCCCCCCCCCAAAAAAAAAAAAAATCTGTGTACGCTACTGCATTGACTCGTGTAAATTCTGAGTAACTAGGGAAGGACGGAAGTATTTAGATCGGAGATCTCTCGCGTTTACACAATTTAAAATAAAATGTTCTAGATTGTCAGATCTATGATTACAAAACGTGCATTGCTCAAAACTATTGCAATACTATTAGTTTTATTACAATATAATATTTCTAGATTAATGTTGGCGGGCAGCATCTGGGTCACGCCTTGGAGTCCGCCTTTGGCTAGTGTAGTACCAACACGTGAGATAAATCGCTACTTTATGAAAGCAAGTTTACATAGGGAAAGTTTACAAGCTACTCTTTTTGAGTTTACATGTTTCTGGAGAATTCGCTCCGCGCAATTCGTTATAAGTTAATAAGCTGTGTGTAGTATAGCTATAGCTAGTAATGTCGCCCACTGAAATTGCTATTACTCTATGTTTTCATCGAAAGGATTGGGAGTTGTTATTACTGTGGAACTTCAATAAGAATTGACAGAAAAGAAAAAAGCAACTTCATACCCATCCCCTCCAGTAACCCTTTTTAAGGTCCGTAGACAAAACCAAGGACCCTTATATTTTCCTGCGTGTGCCTGTTTGTCCGTCTGTCGCCTGCTCTCACGGCTACAACTTATTCCTATCACTTTGAAATGTGCGTATATGTGTATAGTATTACCCACACATTTTAAATACGTTTTCCTTATAATTATGCTCTTTTTGATGTATTTATATGTTTATAGTCCGGTTCAGTGCCAAAAAATACATAATCAGAAGTTTGTTTAAGTGTTTTGAGAGTATCAGACCCATAGGATAATTCAAAGTAAGCTTTTTAGCATTTCAAATAGCACCATCAGTAGGTACTACTTACAATACTATATTGCCTACGGACCCTGTTTATTTTATCTAGTTTTTTGTAGAGATCTTAATCTATATAGACTCTATTAATTTAATATTACATCATTTTTATCCCCAACATTCCACAAAAGAGGGTCTTGTTCGTATATAACATACTAAAATGTTTGTTAAACTGTTCGCCTTCCACTTTATTTTTTAACATAAGGGGAGGGCACAATCTAAGTCAGTTTAGATTGGGGGGGGGGGATTTTAGGTTGGGGGTCCAAAATTTTGAAAATATGACCTCTCAAAACAACGCATTTATGCATTTATAGGTGAAATTGAACTTGAGGTGAATGTAAAATATATGTATTTTTATTTACTCTATTGGGTCTGGGGGGGGGGGGGGGGGGTGTGTA
This sequence comes from Gerris lacustris, assembly GCA_951217055.1. NCBI lineage: Eukaryota > Metazoa > Arthropoda > Insecta > Hemiptera > Gerridae > Gerris > Gerris lacustris. The sequence goes on from OX578279.1 coordinate 73,570,875, forward strand.
ATTATTGCAGCTAGAGCATGTAGCAACTAGCTCACTCACGCGCTAGTTTACTCGGCGGCTATTAGCTAGTAAACTCGTTCCATGTAATTGACGCTTAAGTGTTAAATTAGCATTGCACACTTATGATTTCTATTTTTATGCATATTAGTTTGTAAAGATTCATATATAATTTAAAACAATGTAATGACTGTATTAAATTAACGATTTTATTTTTTATTTCTTTGTTACTTTAAATTTATTCTATATAGTTGTCCAAAGTTAATATTTATCAGGTATTAGTTATGTTCTCTGCAGTTTCTTCTATTTAAGAGTCAGTGAATAAGCATCCAATGTTTGTATAGATTTGTAGAGAACTGTCGAATTCATTTGTAACACGGTTATAAATCCCCTCCTCCCTTCTATTTCACCATTCCCTTTGGAGAACCCGACAGTAAATTTCCTCGAGGTCCTTTTCAGGGAAATAGACGGGTATTAATTTATGCTGCGGGTCCAGGCTGTAGGTAACGAGTATTTTATATTAGGGCCCGCATTGCCCTCCTCTCACTACTCGATGTGTTAAATCGATGTCGGCTAATTCAGGTTGAGTGGGGACTATTGAGGGGGATTACTCGATCCTAAAGCTATGTAATTTGTTGAAAAAAGCTCTTGCAGTCAGGCTTGATGCCAATATCCAAGGATATTTTGAACAGGTTTACACAGGTTAAAACCACTTCATAAGAGAAACCATTGTTCACTGCTTATGCACATTTTTCTCTTTTTAAATAAAATTATTTTTTCTCTTCAAAAATGTCACACACACACACAGAATATATTTATGTATGTACATTGGTGTTTGTGTGTAACCAGTGCCGGATTTAGGAGGCCCTAGGCCCCTTTTGAGACCCTAAGCCAAATTTTACTAGCGCCCCCCCCCCCCCCACATTGTTTTTTCATCCTAGTTTGTATGACGATGTTTATGAAGTTTTATTAAAATCGTTACGTTAGAACGTTTAAATTTGTGTTGCCGCATAAATGTTTCAATTGTTAATTGTATGAGGTATCTGCGTAGAAAGTAGAAAGATGCCAAAAATCAGACTAATTATAAAAAAACGGCGATGCCATTAAATGGTGGGAAATATTTTGTTTCATAATTTGGCCAGTTGACAAGGCAACACCAAATATATTAAATTATATGACCAGGAGATGGTCGAAATATAGCTGTATGGAAACAATTTAGTTATTTTTATGGAAATTAATTACCCTGCACGACCCACACCAAAGAAGACAATATTAAAAATAGAGGGAAAAATTTAAAAAAAAAAAAAAAAAACTAATAGTAACTGTTGAAATATACAATTCCTATTCGTGTTCATTATTTGGTAATATTTGTTTTATTTGTATAATACATAAACAATAATTATATTTAAAGTTATTATTTTGTTATAATTTAATTAGTTATAGGTTATAGGATAAATTAAAACAATATGAACCTATTTTATGACCTAACTTAGAAATGAAAGGACTCGAATTTTAAAGATAATAGCCATGTCAATATTTGAAAAATGGTAAAAAGTATAACATTTCATGAGGCCCCCCTCCATTTTGTAATCCCATCTTAATATATATATATATATATATATATATATATATATATATATATATATATATATATATATATATATATATATATATACTATACATTATATTTATGTGTGCATTGTTTTCGTTTTTCAAAAAAATAAATAGGATTAAATCTACAGCTCGTGGCTGGCAGGATTTATGCCTGCCAAAATGAATTGGGAATTATTTTTTTTATTTGTCCCGCCAGAATTCTAATTTTTAGGCGGGAAATCCTAATATGAGATGGTTTTGTAAGCGATGAACCCTGGAGAGAGGCTTCACATTTAAAAAAAAAAAAAAATGAATTGGGCCAGAAGGGCCCCGAGGGCTCAGATATTGGATTTCCCTGTTCAATATTGTTTTCACCTGAGAGATGAAATTGAATTTCAACGTGAACGCGCCCCCCCCCACAAAACCCCTGCTTCTCTCGTTTTAGACAATTTCTTTTCCATCTACATATGTTAACTTTTTATAACGAATATGGACTGGGGTTTTTTGGCGTATGATATTGGTGCTGAAATAATTTTATTTTTGGTTGTCTATATTCTTCATCATATTTAGATATTACTTAATTTTTTTTTTCTTTAAGGTCTTTCTAGACTTTTATATTTTACAAATAATAATTAAGCTCACTTTAAACAAATATATTATTGAAAAAAATACGTGTGGTGTCACGGGACACCCGGTAGGAACGAAGTTCCTTATATTTTTCATTAAATATAAATGATAAAATCACAGTGCTAAGTACGTATACATTGCTAACTACTTATACATGGCGGAGTTAGAAAAGAGACAAAATTAAATGTAACGAACTGTTTGTACCTAGCAGAGTTAAGGCAAAATTAAAAGAAAATCATTATTTGTATAATTAAAGCAAGCGTCTTACTACAAATATATATTGAATATAAGAAAAAAAGTTGATCATGATGAGTTTATAGTGAAAGAGTATGTTTGTTGGATTGAAATAGGACTGTTTTCTACCTACCCGGCCAATTAATTTAAAATATTATAAAATATATCTCTTCCCTACTCTACATCTTCTGCTTGTATCAGGGTAAAATTTGACATGATTATATTTTATTTATTTACAAGACAAAGTGATATTTTTGACATATATAACAAAAATAATCAAAACAAGTCAAGTAACAGGCTTCCTTAATAACACTTTTTCCCGTCTTTTGAAGCTTACGTTTACGCGAGCGTTGTGCGTGAACGCTTGGGCGGATAACGTTTTCCGACGAACTCAGCCTGGGCATTGGTAAAATGAACATGTGTACCAAATTTCAGCTAACTCGGTGATCTTTTACTCAAGTTATCGTTATCTGTAGATTTCGTGACGGATTTTACGTGACGGTGATTTTGTGACGGTTATTTTGTAACGGTAATTTTGGTCGTTTTTTTCGGATTCACTCCCGGGCTCCAGAACGTGCCATAAGGAACTTCGTTCCAAAAGACAGTGTCGGTTTATATAATTGTATGAATGAAAAAAAAAAAAAAAATCAATTTAGTCTATACTTGGAGCCTGAACCTAAAACGTAGAGCCAAATTGACCTGATTTATCCAATATATTTAGGCGATATTTTAAATTTTGTATGTTATAGAGAATTAGGAATCTATTTGTACTTTACTTTAGAAGAAATGGCACACATCTAATTATTCTAAATAAATGAAAACAAGAACTGAAACACTTCTGTAATTAGTATTTTATTTTTGAATATTGGACATCATCACACTAAAAAACTGAGAGTCCCCCTATAAAAAAACAGAGGGGAGTAACAATCTAAAGAAGGTGTACGGAATGTTCATCTTTAGACTGTTACTTCCCTTATAACAACAGAAATGTGATTAATCCAATTATATAAATAATGAATTAATAATTATATTCATTCACGTTCTAAAAGAAGATAGGGGAGTAACAATCTAAAGAAGAAGAACCTAATTGACTGTTTACACTAATACTTAAAAGTAGTATTAAGATGAAAGAAATTCTTTGATTAAAAATTCTAAAGAGAGTGACAAAACTATATTATTAAGACTAAGAATTATTTTTTTTTTTATTTTTTTATTTTAAATCAAATTATAATTATTTACAACTACGGGAAACAACCAGAGAAAAATACACTCCAGCGCTGGAGTGTATTTTTCTCTGGTTGTTTCCCGTAGTTGTAAATAATTATAATTTGATTTAAATTAAAATTTAATCTTTCCGTAGTATAAATACTACCAAAATCGTAAAATATGAATTAAGAATTAGAGAGCAGTGACTGTGAAATAATTAAATAATATTTTATGGTTAGCGATGATCAGTCAAAAGAAAAATAAACAGGTCAAGTGTGTGCTAGTCAGCACACAGCGAGGGTCCGTAGGCCACACTGTATTGTTTGTTTAAGTAGTACCCTATTGATGGTGTTTTTTAAAATGCTAAAAAGCTTATTTTGAACTATCCTATGGGTCTGATATTCTCAAAACACATAAACAAACTTCTTATTAAGTATTTTGTTGCCACTGAACCGGACTACGACCATATAAATACATCGAAACGACCATAATTATAAAAAAAAAACGTATTTTGTCAATAAAAAATAAAATAATATTTTTTTCGAAATTTTCAAAAAGTGGTATCTTTACTTTTGGTCGAAAAATGTTCAGGAATTTTTTCAGATTTTTTGCACTTCACATAAGCGAGATAGAGGGGGGGGGGGGGGCACGTTTCTCACCTACTTCAAACTTGCCTACGCTCGCCCTATCAAAGTTATAACCATAGAATTATATATTTTAGTAATCAGCTCGACGTACCCTTTCATATGATACCCCTCACGGTGTCGAAAAAAAAAAATTTAACCCTTAAGTTTTTTTACCCTAATTTTTTTGAAAAATATTTTTTTTAAGTCACTATATTTTTAAAATGTGTGGGTAGGTACAAGACACATACATGCCAAATTTCAAAGTGATCGGACGAAAGGTGTAGCCGTGAGAGCAGGCGACAGGACGGACGGACAGACACACGCAGGAAAATATAAGGGACCTTGGTTTTGCCTACGGACCCTAAAAAACACAATATTCATTTAGAACTTTACCCTGAAGAAGGAAATATATTTTCCGAAACGTCGGTAAACTAAAATATTGTGTTTTTTTTTACTTTTGACTGATCCTCGCTATCCATAAAATATATTATGATGTATCAAATCATGCATATATAATCACTCAAATATATAAATCATAAAAATGTACTGTTTGACAAAGGGATAATAATCTCTTGCTGCTAAGCGATTCTCGACCACACCGTGTACCTCAGTTCAACCGAAATGTCTATTTAAAAAACTCTAGTACAATAAAATATGTACAAATGCATACATTTTTTCAATTTGTAGTGCAATTAAAACTTGTAGGCCAGATTTTAGTTTTATTTTTCTACGATATTTGTGGATCCTTTTTACTTTTCCTCACTACTTATAGTAGGAAAAGTATTGTTTTCACCAAAGATTTTTTTTTTCGAGATTTCAACGGAATTATCCGTTTTAGGTGTTTTTAAGACCTCCTGAGTGGTTTTCAGCATGACGTATATATGTGTGTATGTGTGTTATCATCGTAGCGCCCAAGGTATTTAACCTAGAGAGTTGAAACTTGGCAGAAAAATCAGTCCTAACCTGTAGTTGTGCCGCCCGGAAAATCAACTTTTTCCGCCATCTTGAACCCAGTTTGCTGAGTCAGAAATTTTTTTAAAAAATCGTAATAAATCGAAAATGGTCCTGATCGAGTTGAAATTTGGCTCGAATGTACCTCTCTGTATGACAAACAAGCCCACCAAATTTTATTTTGATATCGAACGCCATTTTGAAGTTATCAATTTTTGATTTTTTTAAACTTTGACGGTTAATAATAACGAAAGTATAAATATGTTTTTGACATATAGCATATCGTTGGAACAGAAAAAAATTAAGGAACAAATATAAAAAACCCCTAAGAAATTCCATTAATTAGTTTAAAAGTTATAAGCGAATATAATTATTTATTGGTGCGATAATTTTGATGACGTCAAAGTTTGTTTACATCAGTCAAAATACCGCCAAACTTCAAATAATTAAATAAAATATAGGTATTAAAAATAAGGTTTTTTTCAAGAATGATAATAAATCAGTTTGTTCAGAACGGTCACCCATCCAAGTACTGACCACTGACCACGTCCAGTGCTGCTTCCTCCTGCTGCGAAGCAGCAGGAGAGGCCACTTTAGTGGCCTCTGAAGTGAGGAAAAGTTCCGAGGTACCCCGTACCCAATTTTTTATCTTATAAATAATTATCGAAGTGTAAACGCGTTTAATTTAATATAAAAAATAAATAAAATACCAGTAATGAATGAAGAAAATTGTAATATTTAGCAACTGAACTGGTAAGTTATTATCAGTTTACTTTTGGTCGAAGAATGTTCAGGAATTTTTTCAGATTTTTTGCACTTCACATAAGCGAGATAGAGGGGGGGGGGGGGGGGCACGTTTCTCACCTACTTCAAACTTGCCTACGCTCGCCCTATCAAAGTTATAACCATAGAATTATATATTTTAGTAATCAGCTCGACGTACCCTTTCATATGATACCCCTCACGGTGTCGAAAAAAAAAAATTTAACCCTTAAGTTTTTTTACCCTAATTTTTTTGAAAAATATTTTTTTTAAGTCACTATATTTTTAAAATGTGTGGGTAGGTACAAGACACATACATGCCAAATTTCAAAGTGATCGGACGAAAGGTGTAGCCGTGAGAGCAGGCGACAGGACGGACGGACAGACACACGCAGGAAAATATAAGGGACCTTGGTTTTGCCTACGGACCCTAAAAAACACAATATTCATTTAGAACTTTACCCTGAAGAAGGAAATATATTTTCCGAAACGTCGGTAAACTAAAATATTGTGTTTTTTTTACTTTTGACTGATCCTCGCTATCCATAAAATATATTATGATGTATCAACCTTTTTTTTCACAATTTGTTCCTAAAATAAAAATCACGGTAAATTAGTTCTCAGATATGTTAGTAAGCCTTTGTTAGACAGTGTTTTAATAAGTTGGCTTTACTAATTGACCTTATATTGTTTGCTACATTTTGAATTTAAATTTTGTTTTATTTTATTTATCTCAAGAAATTTGAGCTTTAAATCAGTGTTTAATTATGTTATTCTAAATAATTAATAAACATTAATAATTATTAAATCTACCGTTTATAGTAAAAAAAAAAATAAAAAAAAAAAATTGTAATGCACATGTGAACTTACTCTTTGCTTGTGGTAAACTCTCAGTAGAAACAATCTAGTGCAGTAGATAAGATAGTGCAGTAGTAGTTAGTGCAGTAGATAATATTATTTTGTAAAATATCAGCTTATAAGGTTCACTCACTTATTACTTCCAATTGAAAATGCGAAAATATCTTTTGTATGAAAATAATGAGCATCATTTGAACTATTTTTCCCTCTTTTTTTTTAAAATGTCATCCATTCCAATGAAGGTCGTATTTTATCTTCCATTATTTGATAAGGGCACTTAATAGAGCTAAATGACCTCAACATTTAAAATAGTTACATTCTTATCTTCCTTCCAATTTATATTTGCTAAAAAATTAATGAGGTACTAGAAACATGACTTGTAATTTTGGCTAGAGTAGAGATAATAGAAAATAAAAATTAATAATTTGTTCCCTAAGTTTGAATTTACCTTTTTATAGAAGTTTATTTAGCGAGAAAATAACAAATCATTTAATTATTAGTTTATAATTAAAAGACAATAGTCATTTTATTTTAGTTCTCATTTGATTAATATAGATCTTTAAACATAGATACAGTAGAACCTCGATAAGAAGTGGATTAGGAAAACAGTCTTGTTATCGAGGTGCTATTTTTGTTGAGGGTCGTGTTATCAAGGTTATTTTGGCTATCAGTCGTGTTGTTGAGGTTAATGGAAGGGGTTTTCAAGTCTAGACTTGTCCAAGGTCGACCCATTCCTGTATAGAGTCGCGTTATAGAGGTTGACTTCTCAAAACGACTTGTTATAGAGGTTCTGAGTTACGTTGTAAATTGGAAAAAATCCGTGTTATTGAGGTTGTTTGGATAATAATAGTCGTGTTACAGAGGTTAATTTAACATTATGTGTTATGGCAATCTCAAGGGGATTTGAAAATTGCACTTGTAATTGAGGTTGTCGTGTTATTGAGGGTCGTGTAAGCGAGGTTCTACTGAATTAATAAATAATTTATAATCTTATAAGATATTGTTCCCAACAACATTTTAATATTGTCATTTAAGTTGCGTAATATATATCTCGGATAAAGAAAATTTGTAGCAATATAAAGTCGAGAAACATAAATCTTGGGTATAATGTATTCTTATATAAATATATCCTCCGAAATTTTTTTTATCATCGCATTTACTGTGAATTTATAAAAATTAGAATCAACACTATTGGTTTTCTGGTGTTATCTGCTTCTCGAAGAATTTGAAGTTTACATTTAACTTATTGATCGATATTTACATTAATAATTAACGCTCAACACATTTGGAAATCTTTGCAGTTTTTGAATGGGCGTAAGTGACTTCTTCATTTCAGAAACTTTGTCTTTGAGAAGTTTTTTTGTTTAACTAACGATAACTGTAGTAAAAATTGATCAATTTCAACGAAATGTGGCACATAAATTCACTTCAGCATTTGTGAAAGTTTTTGGAAATTCCACACTAAATATTTTCAAGATGGGGGCCAAAATGACGACTAAAAATAAATTGGTAGTTCGTTAAGTCTCACGTAAAAAGGGTTGGTATTGTAAACATGAAATTAGTATAAAGGGGGGGGGGGATTTTGATTTTTTTGACAATATGGCGTGGAAAATTAAACGCTTTCCGCAAGTGCTATATATTTTTGAAATCTACTCTTCAATACCTTTCATTTGGTACCTCACTCAAAATTTTAAAAACATATTTTTTCCCGTGACAGCAACTAGCCGCCATCTTGGATTCCCAGTTAATCACATCAAATTACTATTCTTATTTTTTCTTTGGCCCATCAGACCGCACATTTTGTATATTATTTTATATTTTAGAAACAGTGGAAATGTAGTTTTAGGGGGAGAGACACGCAAAATTTTGATGTTTTTTGACAAAATGGCGTGGAAAATTAAACGCTTTCTGCAAGTGTTATATATTTTTGTAATCTACTTTCATTTGATACCCCACTCAAAATTTAAAAAAATAATTTTTCGCGTGATGTGAGTTATCCGCCATTTTGGATTTGAAAAGCTGATAATTTTGAGTTATCTATATTTTTCCTGTGTACGCGTCAAAACGATCTTTAATACTTAAAATTTTCATGTTTTTATCTCTTTTGATTCAAAAGTTATTGGAACCGTACAGAGTGACAGACAGACAGACAGACACATGAACGAAAGTATTAAGGGTTTCTTTTTTTTTGGTTTTACCAACGAAACCCTAAAAAGGGTTTAGTCAGCATAACGTATTGTAAATCGTTTTAAAGGCCTTTAGGAGAAGGAAGAAAATATGTAACAAATAAATATTCACACTTAATATTTTTAAAATGGCGGCCAATATGGCGGACGACTAATCAAAAAGTTTTTAGTCAGTATGACATGTTATATATTTCAATTTAAAGGTCTTGAAGTGTAGAAAAAGAATATGTATCTATTTAAATTTCACACTTAATATTTTTAAGATGGTGGCCAGTATGGCGGACGACTACTCAAAAAGTATTTAGTCAGTATGACATGTTATACACATCGTTTAAAAGGTCTTAAAGAATAAGAAAAGAATTCGTAACTATTAAAATATTTAACTTAATATTTTCATGTTGGTCGACTATATGATGGACAACTAAAGACAAAGTTAGTCAGCATAATATGTTATACATAGGTTAAAGGTACTTTTAAGGCTGGCTAGGACAGAGGCAATCTTTTTTTAATAAAGTCCTTATCATATTTACCTTGCAGGAACTTAGTTACAGGAATTATTTAACTTACGGGATTAAAGAGTCATTGCCGGTTCACTACGATCTCCTGTTTATACAGGATTCGTAGATAATTTAATGGGTCGCTTCGCTCGCTTGTATAGACAGAATTTAAAAATAGTTTTCATTAAAATTAATTTATTGCAGGCTTGCTGAGTTCGCCTGTTGATACAGCATATTATAGATAATCTTTATTTTAAAGAGTTGTTGCAGACTCGCTACGCTCGCCTTTTTATGCAACAAATATTGTCTAGACAGGCGAATAAAGCGGGCCAGTAATAACTTTATTTAATAGCTATTTACGTACCTAGAGAGCTGTAAGGGCGTTATTACAGGCCGAAGGCAAAGTTTGAAAGCACGAGTGCGTTTAACGCCCGAGGCCTGTCATGTCGCTTACTGCTCGTGGTGCGTACACTATTGTATCGCCCACCACAACCACATGTAAACTAATTACTAAACATGCAAACTATTTGACCGTAATCTTCAAAACAATAAATGCATATTAAGGTTACATCTGTACCAAAACAAACCGAAGTTATAAAAATATTGATTGTTACTAATTGAACAGCTGACGCTGAGAACTACTAGCGCTTCCTGCACGCCACGGCCCGGCCAGGAAAGCGGCCGATTCTCGAGCTACTAGCGGCCCTGTAAAGATAAAGCATGCATTTTTACAGGCCCTAGGGCTGTAAAATGGACTTTACCGGCCGCTCAGGATAGGAATGTTTACAAGTGGAGGGCGATAAATATATATGTATATATACAAATGCTGGTATAAACTTTAAAGTAAAGATGTCTACAAATACAAGGAAAATATGATAAGGCCCAGCTGTCTAAACAGACAGGCAAGCGTAGCGCGAACCTGCAGTATCTGTATTAAATAAAGGTTATGTGCAAAGGCTGTAACAAGACGAGCATAGAGAGCCTTCAATAACTTTATACAATTAATATTAACTATAAATGCTGTATAAAAAAGCGAGCGTAGCGAGCCTGCATTTATTTTATTAAATTAATAAAGATTGAACAAATTCAGGTCAACTTACTATATCGTTATATATATTTAAAATTGTTATACTTGTATTGTAGTACATAATCATTGTGAAAAAAATATTATTAACTTTGGTTAAAGGCATGCACTGCTGCATCCCTGCCCCTCGTGACTGTTATTGAAAAGAAAGAGATTAAAAGTTTAGCCAGAGACTTAGATATGGTCTAGATAATCCCCTGCTGTCAACTGTTCTATTCTCTGATAAGCTTATGTGTTGACTGTTATTTCTTTGATAAGTAAGGCAATAAGACTCATTAGCTTCCAGCAAACAATGCAGCATTTATTACATTTTTTTAAGGTCATTTAAATTACATTAGATAAGCGACATCACATATTATAAATTATATATCAGTAATTGTTACAGTTATTAAAATTATGTTTATAAAAACATTTTAAATATAATATACCTAATAATTACTAGGCATCGCGTGGCTCTATTATTGAAGCGAGCGTATTATATAAAATAAAATACTGAATATTATTATTTGTTAATCATGATGTCATAGTTCAAGATAAGTGGAAGAGGGTAGTGTGAGGTAGAGTGGGGGTACTCGGTACAAAGCTTTACTTCCTAAACAAACCTACACACAATACGACTATAAGAATCTTAACCACCCGTCATAGCTTTTAAACTAATATTATAAATGTATCACTTCATTACTCAAATACTACTGCTTGTATCAAGTTGAAATTTTACATACTTGTTTCAATTGCACTTTAGACGATTAAAATCGTTACGTTAGAACGTAAGATATCGGTAAAAAGGTTGTTTTCTCTATTTAAAACAATTAGGTCCGCTTTAATAGTTTTAGCGATCTTTATTAATTCATAGCAGTGTCGTTGTTGGTTTTACTAAAAAATGTTATTTGAAAAAAATGTTCGTCTCATCGAATAGGTGATGATAGAATTTTTTCCTGTCCTGAAATTCCAATTTTAAATTTGAAGCTAACGTTTACGCGAGCATTGCGCGCGAACTCTTGGACGGATCACGCTGTCCAACGAACTTAGCCTGAGTATTAGTTAGAGGATCATGTATACCGAATTTCAACTAAATCGGTCAATTTTTACTCAAGTTATCGTCACACGCGTAAACGTTACTGACAGACAGACAGACAGACAGACAGACAGACAGACAGACAAGATGCATATTTCGTTGAATGTAAGAAGCTCGCTTACGCTCGCTTCAATTATATTTTATAAATTAGTTTTAATTTTTGTGTTTAAGATAAACTTTGAAAGATTTTATCCTGAGTTAAAAAATAAAGTTACATTTTTCTTCCGAGCTTACCGAAGGTAACGGAAGCATTGTGTTCACTTTTGAGAACGAAAAACTTTTATGCCTCCGATTTTAAAAATTCCAAGACAGAAATCCGTTTCAGACATCAGGGAACATTTTTGGTCTCGTGTTTGTCTGTCTGTCGGTCTGTGTGTCCGCGAATTACGAAACGTGCGACGATAACTTGAATAAATGTCGACCGATTTTGATGAAATTTGGTAGACATGTTCATTTTACCAATGCCTAGAACGAGTTCGTTGGACATCGTTATCCGTCCAAGCGTTCACGAGCAATGGTCGCGTAAACGTGAAATTCAAATTTAAAATTGGAATTTTAGGTCGGGGAAAAATCTAACTTCATCTATTCAAGGAGACAAACATTTTTTTCCAAGTACAATTTTTTAGTAAAGCCATCAGCGACACCGCTATGAAGTGTTAAAGATCGCTAAAACTATTAATAGTTTTTACACAATAAACATTATAACAATAAAGTAATATAGCAATAATTTTAATGTTAATATAACAATAAAGTACATGATAGGATGCGAGGAAGCTATGTGCCACACTAATTGGCAGTCTATTTATCTTTTAACTAAAAGGCAATCAAAAACAATGCCGTAATAAAAAATGTTAATATATTTTCTTATTCCTTTCCTTTCTTCTTTAGATGCTACATTTAGAAAAACTATATTATAGAAAATAGATTTTAAATTTAGCTTTTTATATAAAAACAATACTTTTCCATTAAAGGTAAGTAAAAGTAAAAACAATTCTAATAAAAAAAGGTTCATAAGTTTTTCTTATCTTATTATACGTGTATTTATATTTGTTTGCCAAACAATTCCTTTTTGAAGGACAGTAAGACCACTTTTCGCACCTGTCGGCGCTGTCAGTTGTCTCATTGCTCTAGAAAATGTATCTAGCTAGCAATTATATCGATTTTAACTTGTTCACTTGCTTTTTAGGCTCTGTAGCTACTTACTCATAGCCCGATTTAATTTAATTTTAATTTTGGACTCATATTTAAATGATAGTTATTTGGATTATGATTGTCCAAGCCAAATAGTAATAATTGTTATATGAAACTACTTATAAACTGATATTTTGGCTATATACTGTAAAAAATGAACAATTTTATGTTTATGTTCTCATGAAGTTAAAGTAAAGAACGACTTTTGTTAGCGGATATCAGTAACGCTTTGCATGGCAGCTGACTCGTACATCATCGTGTCTTAAACTTTTAAATAGCGTGTTCTGTTCGAGACACTCAGTTTGTTCGTGCTTCAGTTGATTCAGTGTCGATTTTCTACAACTTGTCTAGTATCAGCCCCTCTCGTAACTTGAAAATTTACTTTTAAAACTGTTTAAATGCCTCATAGACACGACAAGGCCCAAGTTTATTTCTTACTCCACTCAAGTTAATTGTAGATGCAAAGCGTGCGATACAGGGAAGTGTTGATGGTTTTGCCTAAGGCTGATGAAGTATCAGAGCGGTATTTTGGCTTATGTTTCTCGTTGGTGAAGTTGGCTTACGTTTATTACTTAAGGTCGACGTCACCTGGGCTCCCTTACTTTGACTTCTAATTAATGCATTTCTCGGCTCGGGTCTCTCTCCCTCACTTGCTCTTCATTTTCTTCCTATCAAGTCAATTCCTGGCACCTCGACACGACTCTGGAATTACTAAAGTTGAGATCCTTCTACCCCCCCCCCCCCTCCCTTCATCTCTTCTTACTCTACTTGGGGTAATTTGAAAACTTGAAGACCTGGTTTTGAATTTTCAATGACGATAATGTTTTTAATTTTATTTTCTTTCTCGCTTTTTTTCTGATTAGGTTACTACTACTTATTACTTATATTTGATTAAGTTTCTATTGATTTTACCTATTCTTGTGGACACTAGACAGTAGAGAACTTGTAATTATACATATTATATACATATTAATATAAAAGTGAAAGCTCTCTCCTACTTATTGTTCTCACTATTAATTTATATTGGTTCACTAATATTATTCGTTGGTTTGAAATATCTATGGTTATTCAGTAGGTGTATTTTGAATTTGGTAAATATAAAGTTAAGGAAAATAGTCAGCTAAGTATTGTAGCACATAGCTTCCTCGCGTCCTATTCCTAAATACTTTAACGATTTTATCCTGTAGCATCCCATTTTTGTCAAATTTATTTGGTTTCCCCTCCGTTTTTTTTAAAAATCTGTCTATATTTTTGATTTTTTACATAAATTAATGTATAATTTTAGCGAAATTTAAAGTGCAAACCATTAAAATTATTAGGGGCTATCTGCGGGCAACTTTCGACAAATCATTAAATTTTCTTAAAAATCAGATAAGTACTTTTGAAGATATAGGTGTAAATAAATGTATGTTTGTGGAAGAGAAACAAATGGGCACAGAAGGTTGAAACTTAAATGGGACTAACAATTGGCAAATTTCATTAAAGTCGGAGGAGTAGTTTTTTAGTTATGTTGCTTCGACAGATTGACAGACACGGAACCAAAAATGTTCCCTGATGTCTGAAATGGAAATTTTCTGAATTGGAATTTTTGATATCGGAGATATAAAAAATGTTCGTTACTTTCGGTAAGCACAGATGAAATTAATTTTGGATTTTGTTTACTAAGGGTGTTGATAATTATTATTGAGCTGAGAGAAGCGAAGCGCTTATACTATACACTTTGAATTTGGTTGGACACATACTCTTCCTGAACGGCTGAACTGATCCGCACAAAATTTGGCATGGTCATAGTGACCAACCATAGGAAGGCATAAATCTGAAATTGTCCAAATTGGTACACAGAGCTACGGGGTACGGGGTACAAAAGTTATGCCCTTCATAATGCATTTCATTGGAAAGCTCTTTAAGAGTACAGTTATTGTTGTTATGTTCACTTTTGTCATATTTTCATTTAAGAGGGGGGGGGGGGGGGGAGAAAAACAGGGGAAAAAAATGCTTTTTAATTAAAAATTATAAATATTACTAATTTTGATCTGATTTCAGCTGTTTAAAAATAAAAATGTTAATTGTTTAAGATTAAAATGCGCACGCTCAGCTCAATATGGCAAGCAGACAACTGCATTGCATACTAGTTGTAGGCCACTTATGACGATCCTACGAGGTTACTTATTACCTAGGGCCTCTCCTAAAATAATGAAAATTCATGAGATGAGGCAAGTTATCATTTGCTATGAGACATCGCCTTGTAGTATCTGTTTGTGTCCCTGCTGTAGGGTTGCGTTCCAAAACAGACGCTGTTATCAATTAAGAGTTAAATTGGTCGTTGTAACTCCACTTGGCCAACTGACTAACTGTGATTGACTGCCAACAATCAGCCATGAGCAACAATCAAACCTTGTTTGCCATCCAACTTTGATTACTTCCAAAACTCAATCCACTGTCACTTTCAAACGTTTCCCCTATTTGAGTAGAAAATCGATGAGGCTAAAGTCAAATTATTTTGGCACCCTTTGAAAAATAAAAAAACTCTTTGCTCACTTGATTGTAATGTAAAAAAGGGAAATTGTTTAAGGGATCTGGCTTTTTTCGAATAACTTTTTTTTCAGTTTGATTGTTCAGTTGCATTCCTAAAATTTTAAACGTAATTTGCCCCTACATCTATTTGATGCAGAGAGAAGCAAAAAACGCCAAATATTTATTAATTAAAAATTCTTTAAGATATATAAATACAGTATTTACCCTAATATTTTTTACTTTTCATTACCTTAAAGAAAAAGTATTATTTTCACTCAAAAAAAATCCGAAACCGAGGTTACAACGGAATTTTCCCTTTCTGGGTGTTTTTAAGACGTTTTTGGCTGTCTGTCTGTGTCACACTTAAGCTAGGGAGTTAAAAAATTGTCCTTACATGCAGTTGTGCTACCCGGGAAATCATAAATTTGTTATTTCATCAACCCATTTTGCTGAGTCAGCAAAAAATTGTGTAAAATCGAAAACTATTTTCTGATTGCACTGAAATTTGCTCTAATTATACCTCTTTATAAGACAAACATTTCCCCTGAATTTCATGTTGATATCTGTCGCTATTTTGATAATATCTACTTTTGAAACTTCAACGCTAAATAATTTCTGAACTATTACGTCGATTTAGCTGAAATTTGCGCCACTGATACCTTTCTATGAGATAAATAAGTTCTTATGTATCTATAATATTCTATCTTAATATCTGCCACCATTTTGAAAATATCGAAAGTGTTTGTTTACATATTATAATGTCTCACTATAATGGACCTCATTGTACGGGTCTTAAGTTTTAAGGGACAAACAAAATTATAATGCTCGTGGTGTCACACCCGACACCCGGCAGGAACTAATTTTCCAACACTTTTCTAACTAACTACTTATACATGGCAGAGTTAAGGCAAAATTAATAAGGGAATAAGAAAAGCATTATATTTATCATTAAAGCAAACGTCTTACAATAAATATGTATTGAATATTGACAAAAAAGTTAATCATGATGAGAGTTTATAGTTAAAGAGTATGGTTGTAGTAGGTAGGAAATAGGACTGTTCTCTACCTACCCGGCCTACTAATTTAAAATATATCTCTTCCCTACAAAAAAAAGTGTGCTTGAATCAGGTTGAAATTTTACATTTTACACTCCTTTTCCAATTGTACTTTAGACGATGTGTATGAAGTTTTATTAAAATCGTTACGTTAGAACGGAAGATATCGGTAAAAACGTTGTTTTCTCTATTTTAAAGATTATCTTTTTCACTTCATAGTGGTGTCGGTGTTAGTTTTACTAAAAATAATATATTTAAAAAAGTTGTTTGTCTCATTGAATAGATGAAGTTGGAATTTTTTCCCGTCCTAAAATTCCAATTTTTCATTTGAAGTTAACGTTTACGCGAGCGTTGCGCGCGAAAGCTTGGGAGGATAACGTTGTCCAACGAACTCAGCCCGGGGATTGGTAAAATGAACTTGTGTACCAAATTTCAACTAAATCGGTCAACTTTTACTCAAGTTATCGTCATCTTAAGTCGTCAAGTTAAGTCGATCGATTTCGTGACGGTCGTTTTTTTTCTATTCACTCCCGGGCTCCAGACGGTGTAATGTGCAAGGAACTTCGTTCCAAAAAAATGTGTGTCATTTATAGGTTTATATTTGGTAAGGAAAAGTTCCAAGACGCCGTGTGTTCAATTTTTTAAATATCAGGCAATATGTTTGTTTGAAGTAATAGATCGAATTAATATTCACTATAAGCTTAAGATTGGTGCTCAAGTAAAATTATTCTGACAGCCTTTGAAAGAGCCAAAAAGATCTTAAACAAAGAAAGAATCCACAAACTCTTTGCTCACATGATTGTAACGTAAAAAGAAGTTGTTCATTTCAACTTATATTACCTTTATTAAATATATATATATAGCCTGCAGCTTTTTCACTATACTAAGCCGGTACTACACACCCGCATTGCGTTTTCTTATACTATCCATTTTAATTTCGAGTTCAATTTCTCTCTATTTTCTCACTAGGCCTCTTTTTGTTTTCCTCCGGTTGGATTTAATACCCTTACTACTTCCTTTTTCACCTTCCTTATATATAAGGAGAGTAAAAAGTCAATAAGTTTGTTTCTCTTTAAGGATAGAAGAGGATATAAAGCGGAGAGGCAAAACTTGAGTCTTTCCAGGATTCCTGGAGGCCTATAAACTTGAAGGCCCCGAAAAACTAGGCCTTCAAGAAAAACTCAACAACAAACTTAATCTTATTTATTTTCACAGAGGAAAAAAAAAAGAAAACAATAAAAAAAGAGGAGGATGAAACTTTTGTATTCAACTGAGAGAATAATTCCTTCTCATGCTTATAGCATTATTTCCTGCTTATAGCATTATTTCCTGCTTTGCTCCCTCGTAAAAAATTTAAAAGCTTCACGATGCCGACTTTTCCTTTTATAATTATTCATCCTTAGTTTCTCGATCTCTCACCCTCCGGACCGGATTTAATGTACGGTAAAAATAAATTTTATCTGTCCCTTGGATTAATGTACCGTATATCTTAATTTTCTTAAAATGAAAGAAATAGTATTAAAACCTTTTCTTTTTTTTCCTGTTGAATTCTTAGTATTACTTTTTTTTATTATACTCTGTGTTTTGGAATTGTATTGTCATTATTAAATTAAAATGAGAATTAAGTGAATTAGAACTCCTTATAAAAATAATATAAAAAAACTTTATTTAAGAAATATAATAGATTAGTTGTTTGTCACTTCTTTAATGTTGTAATAAAATTATTGGACTTTTTGTGTAGAGTGGATTATCGTGTAGAGCTAATGTATAAATGTGTAATTTATTCGAACTACGAGTATTTGGAAAGATAGCTAATTAGTTTCGTGTTGTTTAATATTATTAACTGTTAAAACTGATGTTATTATGATCCAATATTATTTTTAAGCATACGAGTTCATACCAGGTGAAAATCATGTCTAGAAAAAGGACCATGTTATAAAAGATTATTAGAATCGGTTTAGAACTACCTTTTTTCTCTGTCTGTCTATCTGGAGGTCTTTACCGCACCTCTATCTCCGAGAGTACCCCAACAAATGTTGATTCACACGTTTTGAGGCCTGTCGTCGTCTGTGCAGAGCATGGAGCCTAAACTTTTGACGAAATTTGGCATACATGTTCAGAAAAATCATACCCCGAGGTGAAATCGAGAAATGAATTTTACCTCCAAATTTAGGGGCGCTACCTCCCTTAAATTTTGAAAAAGCCTGATAAAAAATTGTTTCTTAAAAACGGTTCCCACGATTTTGGTAAAAAAATTCTTAAATTTATTCATTTTTAATACAAATCCAACGATATAAGCCGAAACGGGGGTGCTATATGTAAATCTGGATAAGAACAGATGCTTAGTAAAGAACAGAGATCGGTAAAAAATTTTGAACAATTTTAGGTTTGCAGATGTATGATGGTTCAGGTTACAGAACCTATACGAGATAGTTACACTAGGATTTGTTAGTAATAACAATGGGTGCGTAAGCCTCGATATTGGATCTAGATATGACACCAATTACAGTCCTTGGTACCAACTTCTAAAAATTTAATCTCGTCCATATCTAAACCCAATGTCCACTTCAATATCGTAAAAAAAAAATCAAAAATCAAAAATAATAATAATAACATCGTTCGTGCGTAACTTTTTATTGAGTTCAAACGACAAATTGAAAGTTAGGCGTCCCAATTGCGTTTATTGGGAAATCACCTTTTTTTATTATTATTTTTATCACTCTTAACTCGTGTATAGTAATAACGCTTGTTTCCTACACACCTTTAGATATTCTATGCAGTTATCCATATGATGACGTATGTCAAAATGTAATGCTCATCACAATTAACTCATATCTTTTTAAAATTAATAAATATGTTTGGTTTCTTAAAGCTATTATAACTAGATATTATAAACGAAGGGTTCAATCAAAGCACACTTAATATGCTGAGGCCACACATAAAATTACGCTATGTACGCAACATTTGCTATGTGTGCTTTGTACGATATGTTCGCTATATGCTGTGGTTATACAAATTGCTACCCTACGCCCTACTTCCTACGTATACTAGGTATGCTATGTACCTATTATGTTGTCACACATCAAAAAACACTATTGTTAGTCGCGTTCAAGATAATCTCGTGTAAGTTGCCTTTGGAGAATGATGACTGATGACAGTGATGATGAGGATTTGTCATTACTATAATAATAACAATAACAAAAGAAAAAAGGAAATGGTCCACGAAGTGAACATAGAACGAATAAAGTTTGTTGAATTTTTACACCTCTTAAAATAGTTTAATTTAATGAATATTTTAAAAATGAGTATCAACCAGGTTGATAAACGTTTGTCCATTATTCAAAATGATATTGAGAAAGTCGGTCAACATTTAAAAAAAAAGAGAAGATTTTTCTGAAAATGTACTTATGCCAAATGTCGTCAAAATCGGCCCAGTAGTTTACGCTCCACGCGTCTTTACAGACTGCAGACGGACATTTTTTAAAAACCACGTTTTTGGACTCAGGGAACCTCAAAAATGTGTAAATATATTAAAATCTTTCGTGCTATCACAATAATTTCTCTTTATATGGGAAAGTAAAAATATGCTTTCTATGTCAATTCCTAACTCTAATCATTCGTAATAATAACAATAAAATTCACAACTGTATGGAATAATGGAACACATAATAATTGATAAAAAGTAATAGAAAGAAAACTATATTTACATATTTCTTAAGGCAAAACACTTATATGCTTTTATAATTGTTTCCTTTATAATACCAACATTAACTCAATATTTAATTAAGAATATTTTATTCTAATGTACTCAACATATTAGCTACTATACATTACTAACATGTTAGATTTTGTAATGATGTTACATATCCCTGTAAGATTCGCATTAATTTGCATGCTAATACTGAAGGAATATTTTCTTTTTTTTCCCTCTGTTTAATCTTCATGTCAAAATCTTTTTGCAATTTATACTTTGAATTTGTATTTATGTTGTAGTCGAGATCTTGTTTTTTAAGTTAAAACCTACTTAAAGCAACAACTCATAGTGCATAAACCTTTCAACAGTGTGTTTAAATGAAATAAATGTATCTATGTATTAAATTGTAGTTATATATTTTTTTTTTCCGGAAAAATAAAATGTAATTTAAAAAGTAAGGTGTGGTGATAATTACTTTTGCTAAACTTAGGATTCAATTTACGATTCGTTTGCAATTATGTGTTATTTTTTAAGTGTTCAAATAAATAAAAGAAAAGATAAGTGTAGGTGGTGTTACTTTAAGTAATCTAGATGTTTATAAGGTAATATAAATATTTTAATCGGTCGATGGATTATTTAAATTATGTACGTAGGACGACATTAGTGATTCGAGTATGTTCGTAGGCGTAATTAGCTTCGGGACTCCGCAGGGAAAGCATCTTGTCCCACTAACCTCACTGTTTTAGACACAGTCACGCATCAATTCTTAGAGACGATTCTCCGACTAGCTATAAACCACTGATTGGAGAAGCAAATCTAAAGGCATTACCGTCATATTTCATTGCCTGTTGGTTCCAAAAATAATTATGAACATAAAAAAAAGAAAAAAGCTAAAAAGAATTATAATGAGTGTTCAGTGTTTAGACACACAAAATATGAAACTGTGTGGATCTTGGTTTTGTCCGATAACTTCCACTCATAATTCTAAAACTACCAATGTCAAGGTAGATTTATTAGTTTTATATTATCTTGTATTTTTTTGCTTCTATCTAACTTTATAATCATTTCACACTTCTGCTTTCTGGTTTAACATAATGTTTTGTGAGTTAGCGACCGGATTTAACCATTTCGAGTTTCAGAGGTATGATTATGAATACAAGATTATTTGATTGTAGCCGTTTAAAACTCCTATTATCTTGCCCACGGGTAGAGAGGGAATTTGGCCTTGAAATAAAGTTAATGCGAATGTGGTTCATGCTTACCAATGATTTGTTGCAGTGATTGCTAAAGAAAATCAACGCATTCAGGTCGTATTAATAATTATACAGAAGGCATTAGATTAGTGATCGGCATTCTTTGATAAAGAATTAAATCATTATTAAGGTGAGTGTACTTGTATATTGTGTATATGACCAAGCTGTTGAACACCATATAAAATCCAAAAAAACATCGGTAAAACTGCAGTTATCAAGCCACCTTAGGAAAAGAGGTTAGAAAATTGGGGAGCCTCTCTCGAATGAATTATTTAGACAAAAGGATATCATCTGTAAAATGTATAAATTATATAGATATATATAATCTTTCAAATGTATAAATCTTAAAAATAAACGGTTTTGACAAAGGGATATAATCTCATTAAGTGTATAAGTCAAGAGAAATTGTACTGCCAAGCGATTCTCGACTGTATTGATTACTGCTGATAAGCCAACATCTCTTACTGACTCATCCTGATATCTCTCGAAGGTTCCTCTTAGCCCTTAGGTCCTTAGATGCCTAAAAATCTTTTCATGATTTTCCATCTTGAATCAAGATTTATTTGTAAAATTTTCCATATATCGATAACTCCGGAATGAATACCTCTAGATGCTTGAAATTTGGAACTTCATTTTTATGGACCGGTTGGAAAACCAGTTTTCCAACCGGTCATTTTAAAGTTAATACACATATTTATAATTAAGCTCTTTCAGTAACATAATTATGACTTCTTAAAATGAAATCATTGTATTCTGATAATTTCTATAATAATATTGATGTCTGTCTTAAAGGTGATTTTGTAAAATGCAACCCCTAAGGGGAAAAAATAGGGTCAAAGTAAGACAAAATAGGGAATTGAGCCCTTAACTGATCATCTGAAGCTAGGTTGTTAATACTTGGGAAACAGCTTCTCCTTTGGATGCGAGCACTTATTGATAAAAGATATTTCTATTTCAACCCAGGGATGTAATGAAACACCGGTAGGGGGGGGGGGGGGGGGGGTGAGCTTACTGCAGAACAAAAACCTAGGCTTTTCCTGGAAACTTAGTGCCTTGGCATTCGTGGGTGGGTTGATTCGTAAAGAATAACTTGGCTTTCCAGTGAAATATGCATTATGAAGATTTTAAAGTCCGACGTTTAGCTTCTACTCCTGGAAGCATCCTCAACAACGAAGGAAGCACCTGTTGGATTGCTTCATTTTACAAAGAATTTAACCAAACTGAAGTGGTCCAAACTAGAGAAATCCAAGTACGATTTATGTTCGATCCATTGACCCATCCAGAAAACCAGTATGAATACGCCGTTCTTCTCTGCAGACTTCAGTATTAATTCCAGTAGTGGAAGCGATACGTTGGACTTTAAGCCCTTTGTGAGATAGATTTCACCGGTAACCAAGATATTCTTTTCCTGGAAAGTTAACATAATATAACAGGGATTCTCCAGTATAGTCGGAATCAGTTACTCGCATTAAAGAGTTTTGAAAATTGTATTTGATCTATGGGAAACATCCATATCTTCTCGCTTAGCAAAAAAAAATGCGGTGAAAATATCACACTCCATTGTGAAGCACGAATCCCAAAAAAATAAAATCCCGATACAAAAAATGTTATTAAAATGACTAGACTTAAGTGCTGTTATTATTGGTCCTATGTATGTAAATGAAGAATTAAAATAGTAACCTCACCTTTCTATTGCCAAATGAACTGTAATCTACTGCGCATGCATTAAGTTCTTAATCTGAACATTTGAATAATTTGCAAGTAGTAAATGCTGATATAGTTTTGGAATAATTTAGAAATTCTTGGTTATCGACTATATTAATTACTACATGTAATAATTTTTTAACTTCTTTTTAGAGATGTTTATTATCCAGTATATTATTTTATGATGAGTAATTTTCATGGTTAATACGATAAGTGATGTTGAGGTCATGAATGCTAGAGCTCAACTATTAGTTAGTTACTCTGAAGTAAATACCACTATTAACATGAATGCATATGAGTTTGATTCCCAAATGTGTGACTAGATATCAATGTATCACTTCTGAGTAATGATTATGCAATCAATTTCGCTTTTAATGGTCCATCACGATAATAGAAGAATAACAGGATGTTGAGATCAACAAAAATGAGATCAGAAGTGGTGTAATTTACCTACTAAACATTATATATATATATATATATATATATATATATATATATATATATATATATATATATATATATATATATATATATATATATATATATATATATATATATATATATGAGCGAAATCTGATTTTTGAGTTACTTTTCCGTCTGAAATAACATACTTACCATATTCCAATTTTTTTTTAAATTTGGAATGTGCTAAATCACCAACAACCACAATAGAAAGAAAATGCATTTTAACTTTTCAGAACTTACTGGAAACAGAAAATATATTAACTGTTTATTTCACTACCACTTATATAACCAAATTTTCATTTACTCAAATACATATTCTTTTACTTTCTCACGTAAAGCAAATTTTCACGTTTTTAGATCCCCTGAGTCCAAAAAAGTGGATTTTAAGAAATGTCTGTCTGTCGTCTATCTGTTGTAATTTGACGAAATTTGGCACTCACGTTCAGAAAACTTATACCCCGAGGCGAAATCGAGAAATTAATTTTAGCTCCAAATTTTGGGGTTTTGGGTGCACCCCCACAAAAAAGTGAAAAAAAATATATATATTTCTCGAAAACGGTTCCGACGATTTTGATTAAAAAAAAAAGTCTTAAATGCATTCCATTTAAATGAAAATCTAACGATGTAAGCCGTTTTCCCTGGGAAAAATCTAGTTACTGAGAAAATAGCTTTAACGCGGAGAGGCCGGGTTCGATTCCCCGCCCAGGAGAAGTTATTTTTATGATACATTTTGATAAAATGTTCAATAATAATTAAATGTTCGAAAACTAATAAATGGATAACACTGGACTAATAATTATGAAGAAATAGTTTGTCTGAGTTGTCTCGGACCTATTTTTAAATTTTAACTATAAATAGAGATTATTAATTTTTATAAAATGTACCTATATCATTGCTTGGGGTAAAAAAAACAACATTTTTTTAAAAAAACGAATACGCCTTCTTTATTCTGCCAAATGACTGTAAACTATTGCTCAAGAAATTTAATTTTCTATAAGGGAAGAAACGCTGTACATTTAAAACTCAGTGAAACACCATATTATTTTAGTTTTTCCACCAAATGTTTGTCGGCTGAAACAAGTAACGTAACAAATTATAAAAATCAGGATTTATTGCATATTATATTTATTTATTTTTTTTAATTTCTGCTTTATCATTCTCTGAGTTCGTCATTGAGGTTTCCTCATTGTAAAGCCCTTTTCTTCATTTAATGCCTGTTCATTTCTGCATTGCGTCTTTAAAGCATGCGTTTGCATTTTGTGAAAAAAGTTGTATTGCTTTTGTACGCAATTTTTACTTGTCCCCCAACATTACTTTTTTATAAAGGTTGTTTAATTTGTTTTACAGACCAGGATGCAGTGTTGCACATGACTGATTGCTCTCTAGTTAATTTCCATTATAATTCCACGTTTAAGTCGTTTAAAGTGAAAGCATTCATTCTGTTGAACAAAACAATTCACACTCAATTTATTATTGACACTCAGCTTTATTTTTAACTTTGATATATTATACAAATTTTAATGCATCCAAGCTTACTGAAGGTAATGGAAGCATTGAGATCGGTCTGAAGAACAATCCTTTATTGTATCTCCTTCTTCTAAAACTCTTGAAAAGAAATCCGTTTCAGACATCAGGGAGCTATTTTGGACTCTTGTTTGGCATATTGGCAAACCACTAAGTAATGGTACTTCTTTAGATTGTTACTCCCCTGTTTTTTAGAATATAAATTACTTTGACTAAATTTAAGACACAGTGATGTTTAGTCCAATGTACTTTGAGACAAAGGAATATCACACTTCTGTTTTTATAAGTAGAGTAACAGGCTAAAGAAGAACATTCCGTACACCTTCTTTAGATTGTTACTCCCCTACTTTATTTTTATAAGGGGAGTTGCAATCTAAAAGAAGTTCCGCGTTAACAACTACTCGTCCGATTATGATAAAATTTGGTTGTTTGGATAACTCCATATTAATTTCAACCTTCTGCAACCATTGCTTCCTTCCGCGTGTGCACAAAGTTGCACTATTTATTTAAAACTACTCATTCGACTTTAAGGAAAGGATTTAACCATGTTTTTCTAGGTTTAATGGTTTTGTGACTGGTTTAAGAACAGCCATGTTCCTATATTAGTTTTAATTGTCTGCACTCATTTAGTACGACATAATAATAAGTGAGACCCCACTAGGAAGCATCAACTTTGTTTTATTAAAACCTATAACATGGCTGCTTTTCGTAAAACAGCCATGTTCCTATGTTAGTTTGTATGTTAGAATTGTCTACACTCATTTAGTACGACATAATTATAAGTGAGACCCACTTAATATGATAAAGAGAACGTACTGTGATGAATAAAAAATCCGGTTTTGATAGATTGATTGATAGTTTTCAGGTCCCCCTGAGTCCAAAAAATGTTTTAAAAATATCCATTTGTTGTCTGTGCAGACAAGTGGCGTGAGGCCATAACTTCATCGATGAAGAGATGAAAATTGGCATGCACGTGCAGAAAAATCATACCCTGAAGTGAAATCTAGAAATTAATATTATAATATACTGAGGGCGCTATCCCCCAAAAACTTTTGATATATAAAATATATATATATATATATATATATATATATATATATATATATTATTAAAGTCATTTACTCAACACGTCAACTAGTTTTTTATTAACTAACAATTAAGTATCACTTATGAAAGAAGATACTTTTTACGTTGTGTGGGAATATTTTTTCTTTCTAAAGTTAAAAACCACCAAAAAAATGTTTTATCCCAATTGGTTCTTTACGGCTCATTGACACTATTAGGTCATTACAGAATAGTGAGTAGGAACCCTTATACAGATCTTACAAAGCAGTCATTGGTATGGAAATTGTAGCAATAAATAAATAAATAAATATATATATATATATATATATATATATATATATATATATATATATATATATATATATATATATATATATAACTATAGGTTATCGAACCCAGTTTATTTAGTTATTTACCTTCTATTTAAATAGATGGTAAATCCCCAAAATTATGATTATAGTTTTATGAGATATACAACATAAAAAGCTCTTATATATATATATATATATATATATATATATATATATATATATATATATATATATATATATATATATATATATATATATATATATATATATATATATATACTGTGTATATATATACATATATATAAGAGCTAGTTGGTAAAGTCAATTTAATTTCAGGGCTTATGAAAGATCTAAAGTTAGGCCTTCTCCTCGTTCTCAGCTTCTATTCCAGGTATAGATGGGATCCCAAAGAATTAAAAAAAAAAAAAAAAAATGAAATATGGACAATCATCCCAAGCGATCACACTATCTGACTCAAGTTAAGCCCGGCGTTCCTCTCGCGTAGTATGATCCGATACTAAGCGAAATAAAAGTTACGACAAAATTATATTAGATTTTAATTCCTTCCTTCTCTCGCCCAGAGGCCAAAAATACCTAATGACTTCTACGAATCCCCTTCAAAGCCATAATAAAAACTCTTGGACTGACTACGCTTATGATATTAGTCATCACCTGAACAAAAAAATAGCTGTCAAATATGGACAGAACTCTTTAATGACTACTATTCATTTTTCTAATACTCAAGAGAACCTAAGCTTGATTTTACATGCTTGATTTCTGTTTGAGTACTGAGATTCACGATTTATAATTATAATTTATCTTTTACGAAAACTGTTTATTTATAATATGTTATTGTTTAATTATAAGATGAATTTAAATGTAATAAACTTGTTTCTTCTGTTTTTTGTGGGGCGTGTTTTAGGATTACAAATGTTTGACAATAACAAAGTTATTAAACATTGGCTATATTCCGACCATGGCCACTATGGCCATATTCATGTCTAAAACATCGATCAAACTTGATATAATATATTATGTTTATACATATATACATAAATGTACGTCAAAAAATGTTTGTTATTGTTTTGTAAATTGTTAGTATGGAAACCAAATTCTTTATTATTAAAAATTAAAACAATGATTAATTGAACAAATATATTGTTAAAAGTTATTTATGCACCAAGGGAGTAAAGTGAGCCATTATTCCCTGAGCGAAAAAGTTGGTTCTTGAGGCGAAGCCGAAGAACCAACTAATGAAGCCGAGGGAATTTGACTTTTTAATATATAATTATCGCGAGGGAAATAATGGCTCTTTACTCCCGAGATACATACAATATTTTATCTCCAGTAGGGATAAAATACCACTGGCATCCACCTTCATCCATTCACACAGTGAATGGGTCCACTTTCATCCATTGCACAGTGTTTATTTATTATTTTAATAAATAACAATACTTTTTAAGTTTTTGGTAGTATTCTTACTACGGAAAGTTTAAATTTTAATTTAAATCAAATTATAATTATGTATTATTATCAGTGGGAGACAGACAGAGAAAAATAGACTCCAGAACCGTGATTCGAACCATACAGTTCAAAGCCCGTGGTTCAAATCCCGGTGCTGAAGTCTATTTTTCTCTGTCTGTCTCCCGTTGTTAATAATAATTATAATTTGATTTAAATTAAGTAACAATAATGGTCAGCACATTTTTAATAGCAGATATAAGAGATTCAAAATTAAAAACAAATAAGAATTGGATTTAAACTCAAATCAAAGGTTATTTAGATGCAGGTTATAAACAATGATAAACAAAGTCGAAAAAGAAGTGTCGCCAATCTGATTTCAACAACTTCATTACCTTAGCCATTCATTCTCTACTATTTATAAAATAATTAAGTTGGCAATCCTTCTTTTTCTCCCTACTTTACTTTTTCGCCCCACTTTTACTTATTCTCCCTACCTTTGAGTCCAGGGAAGAAAATACACATACTTTAGTCCCTCTATACTAAACCAAAATCACAACTTATTCTCCCTACTGGAGATAAAAACATTTTATGCAAGCAGAAGGGAAACTTAAAATTATCACCACTTTTTGATACACCGAATAAAATCGTAACCTAGTTATTTTTGTTTCTCTGATTATTATTTATATATAGAATGCAAATGTTAAATTTTTTAATAAATACTAGTTTAAATTTGAGTTATATAATCTAAAAGCTCGAAGATACACGACGAGTTTGTCTCCCAGTCGAATATAATATTTTCTGATTAGGCTCTTGTCTCTGGCATTTTCTTCTCCCCAGAGTCAAAATTTCATTTGCCTCTGTTTCTTGTTTTTTAAGAGGTAATCTGAACATTTCCCTTCTGAGAATTTTCTTCCCTCCTTTCCTTTTCTTGCTCAAAAAACTAAGTTTTGAAAATGAAATGGAATCCGTAATTCTTTGTTATTCATTTATTGCGGTATTATTCTACAGGAGTTTTCTCGGAATTGTCCTCTTTTTGCTTTCTTTTATCTTTCTAAATTATCCATTACTGTCGGGATTCTGAGATTGCTTGTTATAATTTGGTTAAAACGGGTTTTTACAAGATGACGAGTTGTAATTAAATTATTCTTTGAATAATTTGTTTTCGGTTTTGATGTTTCAATTAACTTTAATAATACATCAAGTTTAGCTTCTGTAAGAATTTAATTTGAATCAAATTAAATAGGGTGATACTGACATCTAGGATTGTAAAACTATTGTCACATGATAATATTTTTAAAAACATTTTTGAAGCTTGGAAACAATATTTTATCAACATAGACTAAGAAATAAATAATTTTAGATAGATGATAGATTATCCAGAGCTAATATTCTACCAAAGAAATTAGTCAGCCAAAGGCAGTAAGAAGATTACCTTTTTCCAGTAGATCATTAATGAAATTAAAAGGTATTATTATGCATCATCTTTTTATGACAAGTCTACCAAATAAAAAGAGAATATGAAAATTATCAATGGATGATAGTTAACAAACAGTATAATAAAGTGCTGTATGTGTTTGTGCGCATGTGGAAGAGAAAAAGGTTGAATCTTATATGGGACCAACATTGAGCTAATTAATGGCCTACCATTCAAATTTCAATGAAATCAGATGAGTAGTTTTTAGGATATGTTGGTTCGCAAAAATTATGCGACAAACCTACAGACAGACATGGAACAAAAAATGTTCTGAGATTGAAAAATGAAACGGATTTCTATATTGGAATTTTTGAAATCGGAACGATCACATAGTTTCCGTTACCTTCGCCGTAAGCTCGGAAGCAAAACAAGGTAGGCATTAAAAGAAGCAATTATTCAACTAAAATATATTATACTTAACTTGCGTGACGGTGATTTTGGTCGTTTTTTCGGATTCACTCCCGGGCTCCAGAACGTGCCATAAGGAACTTCGTTCCAATAAAAATTTAAATAAAGAAGAAATTTAATTTAAGAAAGAAATCGATTTCTAGAAAATATACTTTTTAGTGTTAAATATCTTTTAAAGAACAGATCACAATATGCGTTGCCAATTTACCGTGTAAGGAGTGAAAGAGTCCTCTTGCACTTAGTTTAAAAAGCTCGAGTATAGATTCCACCTGAGGGCGAAACGCAGTTGACTAACAATAGCTGGATGTCGCAGCGCCGCACCACCAGCATTGACTATAGACACGTGTTGAGTACCAGACACAAGACGTCCTTAACTAACACGGGCTCACAACGCTTCACCAAAAGAAACTCCCGCTTTCGTCTAAATTGCCTTATTATTTTCTTACACTATAGTTGAGGTGAATATGTTAGTAAGAATGTAAGCAGAACCATCTTGCAATAAACTAGAAAGTATAAAACTAAAGTGTACCAACTCTCTCCTTTGTCCAAGATCTGACTACAAGTAAATGAAAATCAGGGTCTAAAATACAATGTTTAAATCGATTAAATTTTCGGTAAAAGTTTCATGTGAGTGAAAATTTTAATATAACCCTTTTACTTGTCTTTCCTGATAGAAAAGTATTGCTTTCACCAAGTATCCGTTTTGGAGGTTTTTTAAGACGATTTCAGTGGTTTTTAGCTGGGTATCTATTTGTGGGTCTGTGTCACACATACCTCCCACAGTTTTTAAGCTAGAGAGTGTACATTTGGGTAAAAAATGAGTCCTTGAATGTAATTTTGCTGCGCGGAAAATCATTATGACGCCATTAACCCATTTTACTAAACAGCAAAGATTTTAAAAATTGGTCAAAAATCAAAAATAATTTTTTATTGTGCTGAAATTTGCACCAGTTATATTGCCCCTATAAGATAGAAAGCCCCATCTCTAAAGAACAACATTTTACAGGAAATAAGAAAAACAAATTTCTTCACCTGCATCAAAGTTTTGATACTTTTAAATGCTTTTATTGTGTATATGTTGCTGTTTTAATGTACACAACTTTGTGTTAATGTTAGTATAATTGATTTTAAATTGTTTTATAGAATAAATGGAGTTAGGACTTTTTCTAAAAAAGAAAAAGTTGTTTGCATTTAACTAACTCCTATATGGGAGTTTGGGCTTTTTATTTTCATAATTATCACGTTTACAAACCTTAAATAATAGCATTGCATAAAACAAATCTTTGTGGATTTGGGGGTGTTTTTAGTATTTATTTGTTACATAGGGCTTTCTTTTATCGAACACAATCTTTTTTCGATTACAATCTTAAACTAGAGTTAGGGCCAATATAAATTTCAATATAACTTATCACTGTATTGGTTTTAGGGCTTTCTAATAATATAAATATGTGTATTTTTTTAGACCTATTTGCAAACGCTAAAAAAATGCATTTAGAAAAAAGTTGGATTAAGGGCCTTTTAACGTATGACGGTAGAATAGCACTTTATATATATAAAAAAAAAATCCTTCAAGTACTTGCCAGCAAGTTACTAAAAGGGTTTCTTCGGTCATAAGAGTTGATAAATACATTTTTTTTTTTTTTTTTTTTTTTTAACGAAAATATGTTGTATGTGTAATAGTTTCACTTATAAGAAGCAAGGTGTGCGTGTGCATTGTGCATATATTATCCTTTAGTATCTTTGGGAAGCACTTATTTGGTACTTTTAAGAGTAAAATGGACGCATTTTTGAAACACGATATATTTTTGTGAACTAAATTTCAATACCTTCAAAATGATACCCAACTTCAAATTTTCAAAACATAAAACTTTTGGGGCTCCGCAGTTACGGACCCCTAAAATTTCTAAAATTTGACTTTTTTATATCAACTCTCGACTCCCGGAAGTATCAATAGACCTCAAAGATTGATATTTTTGTATTTTGCCTTATTTTTAGGACCTGTCCTAATGGGGTCGTGGGGGGGGGATATTTTTTTTGCGTATTGTTTTAATTTTTTCGGGGATAAAATGACCGCCATTTTGGAAACACGATATATTTTTTTGAACGAAATATCAATACCTTTAAAATGATACCCAATTTCGAATTTTCAAAACAAAAAAATGTTGGGGCTCCGGAGTTACGGCTTTCTAAAATTTCTCAAATTTGACTTTTTTATATCAACACCCGGAAATATTGTTGGACCACAGACATTGATATTTTTGTATTTTTGCCTTATTTTTGGGACCTATCCTAATGGGGTAGTGCAGGGGGAGGGGGGTACATTTTGTGTTTATTTTAATTTTTTTGGGGGTAAAATGGCAGCCATTTTGGAAACGCGATATATATTTGAGATCTACATTTCAATACCTTTGAAACGACACCCAACTTAAAAATTACAAAAATGTAAAATATTGCGATCTAATTGCAATTGATCGCAGATCGTAGACATTTTGAGTGTTTCAGTCCGCAATAGTTTTTCTGTTTTTGGGCAAAAAAGTTTAACTTGTATACTAAATTTCAAGTCTATAGCTTCAGTAGGTCGGGAAATATATTCCAAGGTGCGACGGACGGACGGACGAACCACCAAAAGCATAAGGGTTTCTAGGATAACCTCGAAACCCTGAAAATATATTTTTTTTTTTTTAAATAAATTTTATGTCAGCCACCATTTTGAAAATATCGATTTTGGAACTTTGAAACTTTAACGCCAAATAATTTCGGATCTATTTCACCTATTGTGCTGAAAGCTGAAATTCGTAGCAATTATACCTTTCTATAAGATAAAAAGGTCCTCCATATTTCAACTTAATATTTGCCGCCATTTTGGAATTATTTGGTAAGGAAAAGTTACGAGACTCCCTGCGTCCGTTTTTTTAATTTTGATACATTTTGTTGGATTCTTGTCCTTTAAGCCAATGTAGTGCAACAAACACCCCCGCACCAAAGTACTGTAAATAATTGTGAATCTTTCAGATTATTATTTAAAAGTTCTAATGATAATAAAGCATTTTTAATTGCACTATCATTAATTCATAGATGTCATTGCCCTAAGTGTAATTAATTACAGGGTAGAAACAGTTTAACTATTGGGAATTTCACGCACACAACTCCAACTCTGTTAGTGTATGGTGATAAATCATGTTAATAAATTTCAAATTCAGTGTTGGAAATGGTCTATTATTGGTAAGTGTTTTAACTCTAGATCCCTTGAAGGGAATTACGCTTTTTAATTACCTCTGGTATCTAGTGTACTCCCTCTTATTAGTAATGGTAATTATCAGTTAATGGAGTGAATACTTAATTGGTTGAACGCACTTCAGTACACACAGTGCTTTTAATAAGTAGGCTCTTAAGCGAGGATTAATCAAGGTGACAAATTTTGTCTTTATCGCGCAATTTTGTTCTTCTAAGTTTACGGAATTAGTTTTGAATTGGCGTAGGACATACAGACATATTGAATCAAGTATAGATTTAACATACTTCATAATTTATCTGGAAGTTCGCCCCTGGCATTACCTATAATGGCTGGTTTAAAACAAAACAGTTGTCAAAGTTTATAAGTTATAATTGATAAGTTTATAATTGATACGAAATATAAACATTATATCTCTGTTTAGATGCATAGAAAGTGATACTTTTCGTAGCTGTTTACATTGCGGATGCACGTTCATAATGAGGTGATGAATTCCTCTTTTTATCCGCCCTATAGCTCGGAAAAAAGAGGAATTCTTCACCTTAACGCACGATTAGCGATTAGCGAGTTAGTTTAATTTCTGTATTTATTGTAAAAATCCACATCGTAGATATTTGAAAATCTCATACGAATCGCATACCGGAATCGTAGTCTGAATGGCCATAAGTGTGAAGTAGAGATTCCGGAATGCGATTCACGAATCGAAGATTCTAATGATACCAGGCGGCCTATGTATTTTGCTTATGTTCATTCAGAGTACGATTCCGGTATGCGATTCGTATGAGATTCTCAAATCGAGTATCCCATCCCCGTGAGCCACCTCGATTCTTTTTAGAATTCTTCTTAGAAAGCGGCTCATGATACATTGCGCTATATGGGCCCATTCAGACTAGGCGGTTCTGAATCGCATTCTGCTTCAATCCTCTAGCTATTTATTTTCTTTAAATAAAATATTTTAATTATAAATTCATAATAATTACTGTAATATCATTAATATTTTATTATAAATAATTTTATTTAAGTTGCATAAAATATTTTAATTATATAAATATATTAATAAATCAACGTAATATATTATTTAATATATTTTTTTTCAATTGTTTTATTTACTTTAAATAAAATAGGTTAATTATGAATATAATATAATTAATTATTTAAAAATTAAATACATAATATATATGTTAGTGTATAATAAAAGTAAGGTCAAAACTAGGAAAAGTGGGGGGAAGAAGCCGCCGAGTTACTGAATCTTGATACTTTTTTGAATCTCATACACGAATCGCATTCGTGAATCGCATTCCGGAATCCCAGTGTGAATGAGCCCTAGACTCTATCGAACCGCAGTCGATTTTTTTTTTTTTTTTGTTTAAATGAATAGCTATCGCGTTAAATAAAGGTATAACATGGAATCAGGGTTTGATCTGTTGGCAGTAATGAGTGTGACTCATGTTCATTTGTGAGGATGTTGGTTTTTATTTGTTATTCTAGGAAAATCCTATAGATAGAGACGAGCTGTGTTATATTGTTTCGAATTAGATCACTACAGACATCTCCTCTTTCACTTCCTGTCATATTTACTTTTTTTATTTCTCTTTGCTTTTTTATTATTCCACCTAAAATTAAAAAATTAAATAGAATTTCTCTCTATATACTTTTTAACTTCATATATAATTCCATCTAAAAAAACGTGTGGTGTCGCGGAAACGAAGTTCCTTACATTTTTCATTAAACATAATTATAAAATCACACTGCTAAGTACTTATACGTTGCTAACTACTTATACATGGCGGAGTTAGAAAAGAAACAAAATTAAAAGTAACGATCTGTTTGTACCTAGCGGAGTTAAGGCGAAATTAAAAGAAAAGCATTATTTGTATAATTAAAGCAAGCGTCTTACTATAAATATATATTGAATATTGAGAAAAAGGTTAATCATGATGAGTTTATAGTTAATGAGTATGTTTGTAGTATCTAGCCTGAGGAAAAAGAACTGTTTTCTACCTACCTGGCCAACTAATTTAAAATATTAAAAAAATATATCTCTTCCTTACTCAAAAACGTTTGCTTGTATCAGGTTGAAATTTTACATGCCTTTTTCAATTGTACTGTAGACGATGTGTAAGAAGTTTTATTAAAATCGTTACATTAAAACGTAAGATATCGGTAAAAACGTTATTTTCTTTATTTTAAACGTTTAGGTCCGCTTTAATAAATTTAGCGATCTTTATCACTCATAGCAGATCTTCATAGCAGTGTCGGTGTTCGTTTTACTAAAAAAAAACTATTTATTAAAGTAGATTGTCTCATTAAATAGATGAAGTTAAAATTGTTTCCCGTCCTAAAATTCCAGTTTTAAATTTGAAGCTTACGTTTACGCGAGCGTTGCGCGTAAACACTCAGCCTGGGCATTGGTAAAATGAACTTGTGTACCAAATTTCTACTAACTCGGTTACCTTTTACTCAAGTTATCGTCATCGGTAGATCTCGTGACTCTTGGTTTTGTGACGGTGATTTTGGTCTTTTTTTCGGATTCACTCCCGGGCTCCAGAACATTCACTCCGGGGTGCCATAAGGAACTTCCAAAAAGTAAAATAGAATTTGAAGGAACTAACTTTATTTATTTATTGCTTTCGAGCTTACCGAAGGTAACGGAAGCTATGTGATCGTTTCGAAGAATGAAAATATTTTAGGTCTCAATTTCTGCGAACAAACATGTCTTAAAAACTGCACGTCCGATGTTATTGAAATTTGGATGGTAGTTCATAACTAGCCCATTGTCGGTCCCATATAAAATATATTTATTTACACCTATACCTTCAAAAGTTCTTATCTTGGTTTTATGAAATTTTGACGGTTAGTCGAAAGTAGCCCACTGATAGCCCCAGATTAATTTGAACCATCTGCGCTCTTTAAATTTTGCGCAATTGATACTTTAATTCATGTAAAAAATCAAACAATTAGATTTAAATTGGATAATAATAATGTTAAGCATAAAATCATTAAATTTTACGAAATTGGACGCGAGGTAGCTATGAGCCACACCAACTGTCAGAGAATTTTATATCGAGTAAAATTCGTGTTTTTCAGGTAGAAAAGAAATTTAATTTGTTATTCGTATTATAGATTTTGTTGTCAAAATATTATTAATTGTTCTTCTTTTTACAATGATAAACACGAACAAGGGTTAAAAAAAAACTCTCCCTTTTTCCCCTTTGAGTTATTGGAGGAAACCCTTTTGTAGTTAAAGGGATTCAAAATGTATGGAGAAGTAAGTTTACACTCTATGGCTGCGAGGATGAGATAGGGAAGGGAGGGATACTGGGGCGGGAGTCCTCCAAGATGAATGTGTGTGTTGTCTATTTTCTTAATGTGTAGGAGGGTTTGAGGGCTTGTTTGGTAAGGAAAAAGTTTCAGGTTTATAAAGGTTCTAAAGTTCTACAGCATGGTATTAGTAAAGGTAAACCAGGTAAAGGCAGGTGTGAGCTTTACAACTAGTTAGGAGGTTATACTTACTCTACAAGGAATAAGCATAAAATAAAACGTGCAGTAGCAGCTGACGTAGTTCCTAACCAAGATGAAATGAAATACTCTATTCTACCATCTTGGTCCTATCAATAGAGTATTTCATTTGCTTTACTGTTTTCTCCTATTTATGCTGCTTGAAATTGTTTTCACAACATTAAGATTAAATATTTGGGTTTAGTTTTGGCCAAGAGTTGAAAACCAAATTCTGGTACTTAAAGCACATTTACTCTACACTTTCAATACAAATGGGAGCTTATTTACTTTATTACAACCACTTTGTGAGGGGTTAGAGGATGGTTATATCATGAGACTTCTATACAATAAATAATAAAAATAATTATTACTTTTCCTTGCCTTAAAGGAAAAGTATGTTTTTAGCTGAATGTCTGTCTGTCTATCTGTCTGTTTGTGTCCATAACTCTACAGTTTTTTAGCTAGAGAGTTGAAACTTTATACAAAAATCAGTTCTTACATCTAGTTGTTCTGCATGGAAAATCACAGATTTATGACTTCATAACCCATTTTGCGTAAGTCATCAAACATTTGTACAAAATCAATAAATTTTCCGATTGCGCTGAAATTTTCAGCAATTATACCTCTTTATAAGACAAATATTTCCACTGTATTTCGTTTTGATATCTGTCGCCATTTTGAAAATATTGATTTTTGACCTTAGAAAATAATTCCTGAACTATTTCGCTGATTGAGGTATCATTCAATTGACTTAAATGATACACCTTAATATATGTATAAGCCAAAGAGCGACGGATGGGCATAGATCTAGATCTTTTTTAAAAACCCTAAATACAAGGAACAAAAAGGTGTTCATTTTTAGGATTGTTTTACACGTATACATTGAAGTGAAATTCCTTTGGTGTGCATGTCGTAACATATGTTAAGTTATGATATTTTTTTAGATTTGAAGAAAAATAAAATTTAAATCTTTAGTGACCTTTAGAAGAATATAAAGTTTTACTTGTGAGTTCTCATTGATTGGCGATTGTTTTAAAATACATTTGATTATTTGTGTCATTGAAAATACTTGAATTCTGAACTATATTTCCTTTTCTCAAAACTTATTTCTGCTGAAAGTGGGATTTTTTTTTATAACAGAGAGCTTATAATAATCATGTATTGTTTGCTGGGTTGGAGACTAAGGAGTGTATTCAGCTTATCGTTATCATGAAAATCCTCACAACTATTCAAGAGCTATTATAGTTTTCCATGACTCTTTTCAAAGATTGTCTATTGTCTTTTTTCTAAGAGATGTCTAGATGAAAATCCACTCTTAAATTACTAATTATAGATAACACTTGAAAGTGCTCAAAATTCAATAGGCAATTCTTATTTCGTGACTCAGTCCCAACTCGAGTATAAAAATAGGACCATTGTTAGTGATTAGATTAATACTTATAATAAAATATAAAAATAGATTCAAGATAAAAGTTATTTAAACTTTTAGATTTCGAGAACAATGTGGGTTCAAATATTATTTTTAAGAGTTAAAATTGTATGGATCTGATTCTTTAAAAGTTGTACAATGTCCCACAAATTAAGTCTGTTAAATCTAGACCTTTTGACTGGTTAAAGAATAAAGAACCTAATTATAATTAATATTATCAATTAGGATTAAATGCTTTTCATTTAAAATATAATATAATTTCAAGATAAAAAGAACTTTTTATATACTACGTTCTTAAATTTTCTGTTGAATCGTATGTAATGTTGATAATATAATTGTTATTGTTATATAATATATAATGTTAGTGAAAAAAAAAATAGTTCCGAATGTATTTACTTCACATAAATGACAACCATCTAGAAAGCTGATCTTAAACCTATAAAAGGACAAATCTTTGTACAACGGATCTCCCCAACACCAAATCTAAAGCGTGCCATCGATATATTTGAAATAATATAAATAATATAATCGATATTTCCTGTTTTGCTGTCATTCAATGTTTATCTATCACAAATTTGAGACCCGTCAAAATGACGATTACGTAAATATGGGATATGGCAAAACAAATAAAATAAATTGCGGAACTAACTTTCCGTACAGCAAAATTTGCTGAAAACCAATTAAATTCTGCTGAAAGATGGCTAAAAGTATTAAAATAATGCATTGTCATCGTGTTCTGAGCTATGCTAAAAGTTTCAAATGTCTAGCTATTCGGGAAGTTAGTTAGAAATCGATTGCCAGATTTGTACCGGACAAACAAACAAACAAACAAGAAATCAAGCTAATAAAAACGTAGTAAAATTGAATTGGAACAACAAACTAGATTTAATTTTAAATTAACATTTCTTTAGAATAAGTCGTTATGCTTTTTTTCCAACTTTTTTAGCAAAAGAAGTTGTTTTACTTTTCGTTTCCCAACTTTTCTTTTTGGATGGGTTTTGTGAAGGTTCTATAAAAAGGGGGAATGTATCTAGTAATAACCAGGTGAATTACAACCATTTTGAAAATTATTTGGGGTTGGGATTGGTTGCAACTGGATGAAGGGGATGTTTGCAGTCAAATAAAATCCTAACTTTCTCTTTTGGAAAAAATAATATAACTTTAGGATTTCCTTGAAAATCAAAATTTGTGCATATTTACCACCTTCTTTTGTGGTTTGTGGAAAAATTACTTTTGATTCTGCCTTCTTTAAACTTTTAATTATTTACTTTTTATAGAGTAAGCTAATTTGAGGTTACTTTTTATTCGCTTATTATCGACTAATAAGCGACTAATTCGCTTATTAGTCCAGTTATTATAGTCAAAAATATGTTTTCTGTTCCACAAAAATCGGAGCTAATTATTTTTCTTTGATCGCTTCATTTCAACGTTCTGAAAAACATATTCAAAATCGGCAACGAGATCGTGGTCGCGTTAATAGATATTCAAGGGCAAAGGTCAACAAATTCGGTTATTTGCGAATAGCTCGCTTCCTATTGCTCGGACACCAATCTAGGTGGTTATCAAAATTAAAGATAAAAAAATTGCCTACATAAAAGACTCATTCATTTTTTACGTACAATGGACGATTTACGGAATAAAGGGCGATGAAAATCTATGAATATCTAGTTTCCATCGCCGAACCACTTTTTACGTATTTTACGAATATCTCGCTTCCTATGGCTCGGAGACAAATTAAAGGTGATTATCAAAAAGCAAAATTATTAAATTTCGCACAGAAAAAGTCTCTGCCCTACTGTTGTTGACAGGGGATGTAACTCCGCATCGCTTTTTTAAGAATCTGCATTTGATAGATTATTTTATTTGGCTTAATAACTAATTAAATAATTAAAACAATATCATTCAATGTTTTCATTAGCGAAGTAATGCAGTACACAGTATAAACGCAGTATTTATTAAACAGCTGGTAGATAATAATAATTTTTAATTTACAATCTGCTGAAATC
The DNA here is from genome assembly GCA_951217055.1 of Gerris lacustris. Classification (NCBI taxonomy): domain Eukaryota; kingdom Metazoa; phylum Arthropoda; class Insecta; order Hemiptera; family Gerridae; genus Gerris; species Gerris lacustris. The sequence goes on from OX578279.1 coordinate 73,610,858, forward strand.
GCATCAAAAATAGTAATATTTATAATTTTTAATTAAAAAGTATTTGTTTCCTGTTAGCGAATTTTCAAAGAAAATTACGCTATTGCAATGGCTTCAAAAATTTTGTAATACGAATTTTTGAAATTTTTTCCCATGGAAATCCGTTTTAGACCATTCTGAATCGATTCCTAAAATTTAACACTTTTTTTTATGTATGTATGTATATATGTATATATGTATATATGTATATATATATATATATGTCACTCCAGACGATATCTCCCCTTAGGATGCACTTAAAAATTTCAAACAAATTTTAAAATGTCAATAATATCAAAAGAAAGGATGAGTTCGTTGGCCAGAATTTTTGGAGTTCATTTAGGGGTCAAATTGTTACAATTTAGGGTCAAAAATAGCATAAAAACGTGTTTTTTCCATTTTACCCCCCTTTTATATGAAATTATGATAAAACTGTACATAAGAACAATTACTGTACTCTTAAAGAGCTTTCCAACGACATGCATCTTAAAGGGTAAATACTATTTTGACTTTTGTACCTCGTACCCCTGTGTATCAATTTTTTTTTTCACCCATGCAAATTCAAACCAAAATTTTCCTATATTATCATAAGCCAATAATACGCAGAATTTTTTGAAAATTCGCTCATTAAGTCATGGTGCATGACTGGACTATTTTTATATTTTACCCCACTTTTAAATAAAAATATGACAAAAGTGAACATAACAACAATAACTGCACTCAAGAGCTCTATGCATATTATGCATGTCGTTGGAATACTATTTTAACTTTTGTACCCTGTACCCCGGTGCCCTGTGTACCAATTTGGACCATTTCAGATTTATACCTTCCTGTGGTTGGTCACTATGTCTTTTGTGCGCTTCGGTTCAGCCGTTCAGGAGGAGTATGTGTCCAACCAAATGCAAAGTGTAGTATAAGAGCTTCGCTCCGCCTAGCTCAATAAATATAATATTTTAAAAATATTTGCTCCAATTATAAAAGCGTTCCCATATCTAATACTGTATATGGAAACACTATATTTAAAAAAAAACAAAAACTGTAACTATGGTGAACAATAACACAAGCTTAGTGATAATATGTAAAATATTTTGATAAATCATCAAAAATATTTTAGAGACTTATTTTTATACATAAATATATATTTCTTTTACATACTATGTATTCTTTTAAATCTGGTTTTGAATTTTTCGGTTTAACTTTAAAATAAATAAATAAAATAAAATAATATAAATAAAGAGTGTGGGTCACGAAAAAAATAAAAGTTCAACGACATGGAAAAATAAATTTTCCTCTACCTTGTTATGGAGTTAGAAGTGGATTGAAAATAAAACATTTTTCTAGCGAGAGTAAAAGAAATAACTAAATAAATTGCTCTACTGGGTGCCCATTTATATCCATTTTACCCAATTATAACTCCGGTCGAGAAAATCTCTGAAATTTGAGATGAATTCATAATACTAAGTAATTGGTACAGGGTTATTACAGTCATTATGTATATTTTGTCCTCTTTTTCTGTATCTCTTCTACGTCTATTACAGTTGTATTTTATTATGTGTTGTTCATTTGAGGTAATTACTCGATGAAAAATATTACTGTCATCATGGGCGTAGCCAGGGTTGCCTTTAGGGGGGGGCTAATTTTTTTGGATATATATATATATATATATATATATATATATATATATACAGGGTGGTCCAAAAGTCTCCCCTCCCCCCCTCTTAACTTTTGAACGGTTTGAGATAAATTAATGAAACTTGGGGGATCGCTACCATGCAAAGGGAAGTTTGTTTTCATACAATCGCCCACAAGGGGCAACCACCCACTTTGCCCCCAGGCCACCCACCTTCAAAATTTTAAATTGGAATGTATATTTTTGATAGCATATTTGGATTCTACAGTGAAAAATAAAAAACTTTAACTTTTTACTATTTTTTCTATCTCCAATATTTTGCCTCCTACAGGGGGGCAAATATAGCAAAATAACCCTTCCGAAATAGTAAAAAAATAGCACTTAGATCGTTATAAAATCTAAACTGTTAGAAATAAAGCAATGAAACTTGGAGGATCTGTACCATGTAAAGGGAAGTGTGTATTCATCCACTCGCTAACTAGGGGCTACCACCATTTTGCCCCCAGGGGCTGAAATTTACCATTTTTATACCTTTGCCCCCCTATAGGGGGCAAAATATTGGAGATAGAAAATAAAGTTAGAAATAAAATATTTTTATTTTTCGCCGTAGAATCTAAATCTGCTATTAAAAATATACACTCTAGGTTAAAATTTTGAAGTTAGGTGGCCTGGGGGCAAAATGGGTGGTTGCCTCTACTGCGCGATTGCATGAAAACACACTTCCCTTTACATGGTACGGATCCCCTATGTTTCATTAAATTATCTCTAACCGTTTAAATTTTACAATGTATTATCAGAAGGGTTATTTTGCTATCTTTGCCCCCCTATAGGGGGCAAAATATTGGAAATAGAAAAAAAAGTTTCAAGTAAAAGTTCATTATTTTTCACCGTAGAATCCAAATATACTATCAAAAATATATACACTCCAATTTGAAATTTTGAAGTTGGGTGGCCTAGGGGCAAAGTGGATGGTTGCCCCTAGTGGGAAATTGCATGAAAACAAACTTCCCTTTGCATGGTAGAGATCCCCCAAGTTTCATTAATTTATCTCATCCCGTTCAAAAGTTAAGAGGGGGGGGGGGAGACTTTTGGACCACCCTGTATATATATATACACATATATATGTGCGTGTGGTGTATGTAAAACCAAAAAAGTGTTTTGTTTATTTGAAATATATTTTTTTAAGGAAAACTTGCTGTTTAAATCCACACTTAATGTAAAATAGTTCACATTAAGATAGGACATAGAGTATTTGAAGCGACGTTAGCACTTCCTATGAGATATTGTCTGAACTACTACATCTCTAATTTTAAATTTTAAATAAATAGTAATTAATTATTTTTTAAGAATCAAATATGCAGAACCATACTGAGTTTTATTGCAAAACCATAACCAAATAAAAATAGTAGGCTATCTAACAGTCCAGTCAATAAATACAAAAAATAGTCTTCCTTGCGAAAGGTCGGGTATCTGCAATTTTTAATATCTTATTCTACAATTGAACCCGTTTCCAAATTAATTAATATTATTAATTATTCGATAATTAAAAACTATTCTAATGACTGCTACTAACTATTTTAATTAAATTTAATTAATATATTAAAGTAAAACTGTAGATTAAAATAAAAACCCTTAAAACAAGAAAATATTTAATTAAAAACTTGATCTAAAAATTTTATATTGTAACCTTTCATTCAAAATAAACAATGGTTAATCGGGAAGAAATTCGTCCCACTAAAAAGTTCTGACCATGCGCAGTCATAATTTTATGTAGATTAAATTTTATGTTAGATTTTTTTCCAAGTTCTATAGACTATTGACGACACATTTTTACCCAGGAAGTATATGTACTTAGTGCCCCGGGCCCCCTGTGCCCCCCCCCCCCCCCCTGGGTTCGCCACTGGCTGAGAGAAGGAAAACATAATTATTGTCCAGCTTCTATTCATATCATAGGCATCTTTCTTATCAAAGCAATGCTAACCAAACCAGTGCAGCCACGCCACAGCTGTAGTAACTTGACAACTAAAACGAGATTTACATTTTTTTACCTGAAGACCCCCTCTAGTCATAAAATAAATTTGTATAATAATAATAATAATAATAATAATAATAATATATATATATATATTATTATTATTATTAAAGAATTATTTTTACTTTTTATTTATTTATTTTTTATTTTAACCTGTATATGTATAATAATCGTATTTTTTTTGAGAGTTGAGCCGGCCTAGGGGGGGGCCATGGCCCCCCCCTGCCCCCCCCTGGCTACGCCCATGACTGTCATTAAATACTCGTGCTTTGTGTAATAATTTATTCAATTATACTGCCGCAATGAAATTAGAGAAAGAAAATGCTCGGAATGACATCAAATATGAATATGGACAGAGATTTTTTATCTTTGAAATGGGTCGTTAAAACATCTGTTGTGATTCACAACTTAAATTGAGTCTAAAATTGAGTCTAGCTGACGTAAGCAGAATAATTCGTTGACTGTGAGCATAAACGGAATCCATCGACTCATCTATTGGATCCATATCTAATATCTCATTCATTACTGTCCAGGAGGCCGATTCTGTAACTTTGAAACCTCCCTTTTCATGTTGTTATATATCCCATTGTTGTTATGAAGATGCGCGCGCAACCTGTCAACGTGAATCTCAGTGGCGTATCCAGGGGGGGGGGGGGGGGGGGGCACAGGGGGCACGTGCTCCCCCCCCCCCCCCCCCAGACGGGCCCAGACCCAATAGAGTAAAAAAAAAAAAAAAAAAGCCGTATTTTTTTTTTCTAATACATATTTTTGCATTGACCTCAGAAATGCCAAAAAGCGCTGTTTTTGAGAGGTCATATTTTCAAAATTTTACCTAATAAGTTGTTCCCTTTTCTTGTTACCACTACGAAATCACCCCCCCCCCCCCCCCAATCTAAACTGACATAGAATGTGCCCCCTCCAGACCTAGCCGCTGGATACGCCACTGGTTAATCTAAAACTTTGTCTGTTGTTATATAAGGAGAAATTGATGTATAAGGTTTGATAACTATCCACTCAAAATTGTTGTTGATATAAATCGTCAGATTATGTTGTTATGTATCAAATGCTAAAAACCAAAACAAAGTAACACCATTATTGATGTTTTCAATCACTTTTCTTGTTTTCTAACTGAAATAACTATAAAATGGCCCATAAAAAGGATGCTGTCAATCCGTAGTTCAGTATATGGCCACATACAGCGCTGTCATCACTTCACAGATTCACTACATTATATAACAACACTTTGATTGAATGTTTGATGTATAATGTCACAGTGGATATATACCAAAAAATGTTACAGAATCGGCCTCCTGATGTCATTGCACTGGTTATTACTACGTTTTTATTAGCTTGCTTTCTTGTTTGTTTGTTTGTTCGTCCGGTACAAATCTGGCAATCGATTTCTAACTAACTTCCCGAAAAGCTAGACATTTGAAACTTTTAGCATAGCTCACAACACGATGACAATGCATTATTTTATACTTTTAGCCATCTTTCAGCAGATTTTAATTGGTTTTCAGCAAATTTTGCTGTACGGAAAGTTAGTTCGGGAAAAATCCGCAAGTTATTTTATTTGTTTTGCCATATCCCATATTTACGCAATCTTCATTTTGACGGGTCTTAAATTTGTGATTGTGATAGATAAACATTGAATGACAGCACAACAGAAAATATCGATTATATTATTTTAAATATATCGATGGCACGCTTTAGATTTGGTGTTGGGGAGATCCTTTGTACAAAAATTTGTCCTTTTATTGGTTTAAGATCAGCTCTCTAGATTCCAGATGGTTGTCATTTATGTGAAGTAAATAAATTCGAAACTATTTTTTTTTTACTAACATTATATATTATATAACAATAACAATTATATTATCAACATTACATACGATTCAACAGCAAATTTAAAAAAGTAGTATATATAAAGTTCTTTTTATCTTGACAATTTTTTATTGTTGTTTTTCTAATAATGAGATTAATTTAATTAATATATAAATTATTAACCTCATGAGTAATTCGTAATTATAAATATGTATTCACACTTTAGTCCAATACTTATTATATTTGTTGTTACCTTATAAATATGAAGGTAATTGATATTATTTGGCCTTCTTTCCTTCCGTGCTTATCGAAGGGAAAAAAGTAGGTATTGTTATTTTTTATGTTTCGACATTCAAACATTCCTATTGATAGAAATCTGTTTCAGACATCAGAGAACATATTTTGTCTCGTGTCTGTTTCGGTCGATCATTCAACAAATTCGCGGCACCTCATTTTAACAACCACACATTAAAATAAGTGTGACCCCTATGGGAATCGAAACAGGTCCAAACAACCACCCTATCAATTCCATGTGACCATACGCTCAATAATAGCATGTGAGGAAGCTATGTGCCACTCTAATTGGCAGACTTTTTTATTGGCAGTAAAACCCCAAAAAACTTATTTATATGTACAGGGTTATAAATAATACAAGCGTACATAAATGAAGTTTTATTTATCATACAAAGAAAAAAAATGGCTACATTTTAAGGAAAACTCAAAAAGTTTCATCACAGGCACTCAGAATTATAAATGTTCGATATCCCCCCCCCCCCCCTGCACCCAACCTGCTCTACAACTTCATTGTTCACTGACGGGGCCTTCCAGTTGATTTCTTTTAACAAAAAATGCAGCCATTTCTCTTAAAATTCAAGTACCACTTACAAATAGAGTGATTGCTAGGAGGATCTTCATTAAATCTGGTTCTAAAGTGACGTTGCACACTAATAACTGATTGGTTAATGTGATAATCCAACACACAAAATGCTTTCCTGTCTTCAAATTCAGCCATTACACAACACTGACAACAATTGACTTGACAAACAGCTGATACGTACCCAAACCCATGTAAAAAAAAACTTGATGAGTTTTTCTTTCCAGTAGTACCAATTGAAGTTGAAGTGGTCTTAAAATATATTAATCCAGAAATATCCCTGTATCTACATTCAATTAGAACCTAAATTGCCCTAACTTCTGACAACCTAGCCAGCTGAAACTTGCATAGATTATTTATTTCTGACAACCATACCATAATCAGTTAATAGTTAATTAATTAATGGTAAATCATGTAAACTAAATGTAACCAACTCTCCGACTATTTAGAAAGCCGAAACTTTTACAAATTATTTAATACTGACTACAATACAATAATCAGCCATTAGTTAATTCATTTGTTAACTACTAATTAATAATTTAATCAAATTGTTAACTATTGAATAATTATTTATAAATTTGTTTGTTTTCTTTTTGTTGTCAAATTTTATAGCCTAAATTTGACTCACTTCCTAATTTGGCAGGAATTATCCTTGAAGTCATTACAAGCGACTTATATAAAGGACTTTTCATTTTTGGGTAGACGGAAAAAATGCCCACGGAAAAAAAGCCCAGGAAAAAATGCCCACCGAGAAAATGCCCACGGAAAAAATGCCCACGGAAAAAATGCCCACGAAAAAAATTCCCACGGAAGAAATGTCCAAAATAATTAAACTTTAATGTTTAATGGTAGTTTTTAAATATGTATAATTAGTTTATTGTTAACGCTAACAAATTTTTACCGAAAGTATAAATTCGTTTTTGACATAAGTATGGCGTATGGGATATCGTTGGAAGCGGTAAAAAATAAGGAACCAATATAAAAGACCAATTTAGTGGCCTCCAAGCTAAGGAAAAGTTCCAAGGTGTCCCGTACTCGATTTTTTTTTTAATTCGAAGACATAAAAAATATCTCTCTACAGAACGATCATAATGCTTCCAAGTTTACTGGATGTAAGGTACTGTGAAGCTAGGATCGTATACACTAATGTTGGTTCAAATGATTTTTGGCTTGAAAGATCCTTATACTAATATGTTAATACATATTATAGGTATATGTTGTTGAATAATAATTTTGATAAACACAATTAGTGGTTTGATCCATTCTGTGCTTGCCCGGATGCCCTCCATTACGGTAAACAACTTTTTTGAGTTTGATAAAATGTGAATGCAGACTCAAAACAGTACTAGTTCCTAACATGGATAAATGATTTTATACAAAAGACAAAAGAATGCTATGTTAAACTTAGGCTTACATTTAAATATAAAATTTACTAAAAATTATATTGGTTTAGTATTTCTTTGAAGCATTCATACTTTCCTAAAGATTAAGCATCAATGAAACCGCGTAAGTAAAAAGATAAGTTTGAACATAATAACAGTCCAAGGACAATCAGGACATTTCCCCAGAGGGGTCATAAACCGTGGATTACTACAGGTACTAAAGGGATATGTCCATCAGTATACCGACAAAGTTCAGATGCAACAGTAGGATTACGATTTGTTCGTCCACTCCTGTCTAGAAAACCATAAATATTCAGGATTAGGCTAGTTTAATCTAGTGTTCAGTTTAAAGCCGGGTTCCCACGGGGAGTGAAGACTCTACAGTGCCACGCTAGAGTAAAGACTCTTGTGACCCACGCCTGGAGGGGGAATAAGAGTGAAACTAGCGGAGAACAGTGGAGAGTTCACACAGGGTAGTGCTCACGCTTCTCAGTTTATCCCAGGGAGCCAACCATGAACGAGCTTCTCGTAGAAAAGCGAGCTTCTCTAAAATCTATATTTTTATAATTTGAACAGCTCGAATCATTATAACTGACTCACTGGAATACAACTTTAGAAACTTCATAGTTTCACCGTCTTGCAATTTAAGAATACGAGCCGACGCCGAAGGCTCAGACATAGTTACCAACTACCTTTTAAAACAACTTGAAGAATATAGTATAATATCACGCATACTAACAAGAAATATAATATAGTATAATATCACGCATACTATAACAAGAAATATAATATAGTTATAGTATAATAATATAGTATAATATCACGCAAACTAACAAGAAATATAATATCGATGGTGTTGCGCCAAAAGGGCCAATCTGAAAAAATCCACAAGGGCCAATCTGCAACTAATATCACGTTTGTTTTTTTTATTTATAATTAATAAAATAAATTTGGTTAATTTGACTTATTAATTAGGTATCCAAGTATATTTTAAATGAATAAAAATATAAATAAGGCATTCAAATATAAATTTTTCATTATAGCTTTTCAAGTTTTAGAATTCAAATATAAAATGCAGATTGACCCTTTTGGCGCAACACCATCGAATCTGGTATAAAATATAATATAGTACATAATATAGTATAATATAGTTATAATATGGTATAATAATATAGTGTATAATATAATATAGTATAAATATAGTATAATATATAAAATTAAAATAGTATATAATATAGTATAATATATAATAAGTAATAATAAAACAAGCAAAGGTTAAAGTTTTTAGCCGCGGGTGGAGGAGAGATAAAAAACAAAGTGTTGGCTCTATGAATTGGCTGGCAACAGGAGTATTCACTCCTGAAAATTAAACAGGTTTGATTTGGAGAGTGAGCGGTAGTGAACTATCCTCACTCCCGGTGACGTCAGAGCAGAGTTCACTGCGACGCGTTCACACGGGGCGAGTCCACTCTACAGTGAGCCACTCTAGAGTCTTCACCAGGGGGGTGGCGCTCTATGGATAACAGTTGGAACCTTCAGTTAGTTCCTGGGGCAGCCACTAGAAGCCGCAGCGAGTTTGATTTGAAATGCGCGCTTCTCATTAGCGGGAAATTTCATGCTGTTGGAGCAAACCTTAATTGTATTTTTATAATCACCGCTAATATACCTCGGCAACACATTGTGTTTTATTTACGCTAGAATTAAATATAAAATGTGAAAATTCGTTATAACGTATATTCAAGTATACATTTGTTTATTATTTGAAATTTTGGAGGTGCATATTTTGATTTTTGTGCTTTATTAAGATAATATTTTTGAGGTAAATGATGGAAATATTCTGTGGTTAGTCATCTAATGTAGTATTGGAAGTGTATGATGTGTTTTGAATGAAGAAAGGAGTAAATATCTCGTCAAAACAGGTAAGTTAACTTCATAAGTTCTTTCTTGTAATCCTTAGCCTATTTTAATCCTGCATATTTTTATAAATGCCCAAACTCTTTACGGGACTCTAAAAACAACTTCACCAGGTACTTAATCCTTGAATGTAAATGAACCCTTTTGTTCACCACCCTTCACCAGTTCTTACTTTTTATATCATTCATCTGCTATCCCTTGCTACTACAAAAATCCAGGTTTGTTAGCATTTGAATTTCTTTTACTATCGTCTCAAAAAATTGTTTTTACAAGCGTTCATTATGAGGAAATGCTGTGTACCCGGTTGCCAAGAGTAAATTACATTCAATAGCTTTTTACTTTATAAGCCCAAATTAATAGATCCTAAGTTTATTACTATGTGCAGACATTGTGCTGGCTGCATAACATTTTCCATTGTAACTGTGTTGATCTGTATGAGTACATTCTTTTAGTAAGTTTTACTTAAGTAACTAAGTTTGTGCTTAAGGTTTATTAAGTTATAGTTTTAAAAGTTCATTATTGTTTGTGTTCTCTTTTCTAGTTTTCCACATCCAGTTAAAGATGCATTTAACCGTTTTGGAAAATGGCTTAATGTTATTGGTGATCCAGGCCTGAAAGCAATCAACCCTATGGATGTGTATAGGATAATAGGATAAAGCGTATTTGCCGGGCTCATTTCACTGATGAATGCTTTCTAGATGGGTCGCGTAGGCTGCTCAAGAAAGGTGCCATTCCTAACAGGAATTTACCAGGTAATAATATTATTATTTAAAAAAAAAACAAAACATATGTGTATCTAGTTGTCCCTCTCGTAATTAAATACAATAGTAATTTATATACTCTTATTAAATCAATCTAATTCTGTCTAATAGATCCTGGTTCTGAAGAATCTGAGTCGTCAGAAAAGTCGTTGGACACGTCGACTTCCAGCACTGAGAGAAAATTGTCATCAGGTAATCATTTGTCAAGAATATTCTTCAATGTAGGTTTATCTTATTTTATTGATTTCTAAATATTAGAGAAACAATTTGAAAGAAAACAAATTTTCTAGCACTAAATTTATTAGGGATTCTGTAAAGGAAAAAACTATCACTTAGCATAAAACAGTTTTAAGAATGTATTTTTATAAAATTTTCTTATTTGTTGGATATTAATTTGTAGCTTCATGCGTTGTTTGTTTACAGTTGGAGTTTTATCTTCAGATATGCCCTCATCTCAGGACTCTAATGTTTCTTTAAATCCATCCCGTCAAGGTAGTTAAAACTTCATACTACTATATACTTTGAAAAGTTATAAGTATCAGCTTTGTTTATACCAAATTTGGGTTATTAAATTAATCACTTAATTTTATTGTTGTGCAGGAGGGAGGATAGATTCTCCAACAGGAAGTCGGATATTACCTGCTGACCCAGGTGGACAGTTTGATGTGTCAACTTATGGTGAGTTTGTTGCTGTAACATGCCATTTTTTTTTATTCCATCAAACAGACTTTTTTTTTGGTATTATCATAATGCAAATGTCTTTGAGGATTAAAACCCTAACAATTGCCTAATTTATTTACAGGTATCTCTGATCACCCTTCTTCTCAAGATATCTCAGGTGATATCAGTCAACCCCTTCTCTCAACTCCCCTGCTTTGGCTGATTTATGACAAAATTACATTCTTTCAGATAGTAGTACATATTTATGTTTATTTAGAATTTTAGAAAGAAAAACTAGTTTGCTACATTGTATTAGTTAGTTTATAGGGGGGGAAAAGTCTATATTTATAAATATATATTATTCAATTTTATTAATTTTTTTAAAAATATGTAAAGCGCCTCATTTAAAACCCAATTGGCTTATCCCCTGTTTTGGCAGATTTATGACAAAATAATATTCTTTCACACAGTATTACATATTTATGTTTATTTAGAATTTTAGAAAAAAATAAATAATTGATTTGACGTGATGTTAAATTTAATATAATTTTTATTGCTAGTTGTTTGCTACATTGAATACTACTAACTAATAAGTTAGTTTACAGGGAAATAAATCTATGTATATTATACAATTTTATATTAATTCTTTAAAAATATGTAAAGCAACTCATTTAAAACCCAATTGGCTTATCCCCTGCTTTGGCTGATTTATGACAATATTACATTCGTTCATATAGTAGTGCATATTTGTGTTTATTTAGAATTTTGAAATTTATATTAAAGTTATGTATATGAGTTATTTGAAATAAATTATACTTGTTTATTATGTTATGGTCTGTTTCTAATCTTACGCTTTCCTGTTCATAACTTAAAAACCCTAAATGCTTTTTAAACCAATATATTACATTATTTAATGGGTCACTTATTTGCTGAAGTGTTCAACATTATTGTTTATTTTTTTTATTTGCTAAATAATTCAACTTAATGTACTTTTTTAAGGCACAATATGTAATTATTGGATTAAAACATTGATGGTAAAAAAAAATAATTTTTGAAAAATAAGATTTGCCATGATTTGTAAAAATAAATGTTATTTTATTATTTTCAATGTTTGTTACTTGGTTTTTATATAGATATTTATCATCTCTGAAAACTGTAACATGCTTTGAAAAATTAAAATTAACATTTATTTCTACAAAAATGACATGCATAGAAAGTAATATAAAAAATTATAAGCAGTGCTATCTAGTAGAGGCTCACGAACTAATTTAGTTCTTGGGGCAACCACTAGAAAGCGCCACCGTCATTGCACCGATTTGGCGCCAATCTGGCAGGTCTATATATATCTCTAGTCTATGGTCTTCACTCCCCGTGGGAACCCGGCTTAACAGTGAATAGAGAGTAAAACCGATTTTAGAACAAATAATTCTAAAAACTTAAAATATCATTTACTAAAAAAAATTTCTCAAGAAAAAAATCGGAGGCATTATGAATTTTAACTTTCATTATCTTACTAACTAAGGAGTAAAATTATATGATCTTTTCTCGGTAAATTTCAATAGGAATATACGAGAATATAATAATATATAGCTTTTATAGAGATTTGTATGGCAATCATCATTCTAATAAGCTAGCATATATTTTAAAATATTAAACACAAAACTAACTACACCTTCTAATTAATTTCTTTTGAAATAAAATCTCTACCAAGATTTGTAAATCCAAAAAAAGTCGAAACTAATGTTAGGATGGTAAAGATTTCGGAAGAAAAATCAATGAGCACAGACGGTTGAAACTTATAGACTAATTAAGTCTATATGACCTACCTTCCAAATTTTATTAAACAAATGCCCACGGAGGAAGTCTTTTTAAAAAAAAAAATTCTAGCAACATTTTTTCCTTTTCAAGAGAATCAGTCACTGTTTGACATCGTACGTGATTATACTTCAATTCTGTGGCCATATTGTCCAGACAGAGGACCCGCGCCACTTTCACTTAAATTTTGGTATCACGCAAATTTTAGTGAAATATATAAATATAATACAAAATAAATTAATATGGTACCTGAATTTAAAAATATACTGAAAAATTAAAAAATTGAAAATGATAATTGAGACTGACTCATTTTGTGCTTATAAACGATGAGACTAAACCTAAACAACGGTATTTTATAAATTAAAAAAATAATAAAATTATAAAACCAATTTTAATAAGTTTTATAATATTTTTCTAAAATTATTTCATTCAAAATTATATTTTGAATGAAATTTTAAAATTATGACATTTAAAAATTATATTTTGGATATTTCTTCCGTGAGAATTTTTTTCGTGGGCATTTTTTCCGTGGGCATTTTTTCCGTGGGCATTTTTTCCGTGGGTATTTTTTCCTGGGTTTTTTTTCCTTGGGCATTTTTTCCGTGGGCATTTTTTCCGTGATTCTCATTTTTGGACGTCGCGAGGTCTATTGTTCACAGAACTACTAGTTATTTATTTGACTTTATTTACCAAACAGATTTTTTCAAACGAAATAACTTAAAGTGGACCTCTCATTAAAAAATATAAATGCTAAAGACATGAAGTTAGTGTGTATAGTAGCCCACTTTAATTTAATTGTAGGTTTTATTGAAAAAGTTGAAGGGCAAAGAAGTTTCAATCGGAGGGATTTTCTTTTAGTTTAGTGAAAAAATACTACTTTTTTTAAGAGTTAGGGAGAAATAGAGGAATTGTCTGCTGATTGCAGCAGGATGAAATGACGGGAGTTCCTTTAAAAATACCTTTTTTCTATGGCACTAGTCTCTAAATGACCCTTAACATTTGTCCCCTGAAGGTGAATAGAGGCTAGGCTCCCTCTTTTTCCCTAAAGGTAGTTTACCTGCTCCAACCCCCTCTTCCGCCTTTGGAGTGATGGCTCCTTTAATGGTCAGACTCTTATTCTTAGTCGCTACAACTTAGAGTGAGGATAAATATAGATCTCGGCTGAATTATTCCTGACGGTAAATATATTATTCGGAATAAATATCTTGTTACAGGTGAAGATAATGGAGGAAGAGGAGAGAGAGGAAGAGGAAGAGGAAGGTGAAGGTGAAGAAGACAGTGCCGAAGAAGCACCGGCTACAGATGTGGATGCTGAAGTGGACGTCGCAGTGGAAAACGTAGGTGGAGATGTGGAGAGACCTAGGCCTAAATCCTGGGCGTGCGGTGAAGAGACCAGGGTAGACGATACCGTGGATAGGAGGAGGCGACGTCAGACGGCCGCCCCACTCCTCTTGAGCGAGGCTCTCTCGTCCCTCCTCTGGGTCCCCTACGACCTCCAGCAGTCCGACCCGTGCCGTCTCAGGCGCAACATGGATACAGGCGATCCGCCGCCGCCTTCCGCGTCCCGTTCCGATAGTGATCAAGTGCAATCGGGAGTGCCCGTCCAGAATGTGAGCGTTGTGCGTGTCAATGAGTCCGGTAGTGAGGACAGGACGTTTGCCAACAGCCAAGTCCAGACCGAAGATCCCAGACGACCGAGAAGACATCGTCATCCCAGGCTGCCCGACCTCTTGGATCTACCGCCCCCATATTCACCTCCGCCGCCTCTTGGATTACCCACCACCTTTCACCACATCATCCCCTCCAGAAGAAGGTTAGTTGGATCTAAATTTATCTTCTTAATAATAATAATCCATAAGTAATAAGAATATATTATTCTGTCAGTAAAAAACTAATCTGTGGTGATGCAATTTAAAGCTGTCTTCTTGTAATTTAATTAGAAATAATAAGCTTTGGATATAATTAAGTATGTTATTTCCACAAGATGTGTACAGTTGTACACCTTTATTGGGAGACTGATTATTATTTTTACGAGATAGTGTAACGTTATACATTTATTTACGTTTACTGTCAGTTTTGTTTAGTATCATTATCATCTATTGTTCAACCGTTAATACAAATATTTTTTAGTCGGAAAAGTCCTGGAAGATTAGGAAGAAGGGTGGGGGGTGGGTTAAAGTTGATTCCTCGAGAGTTAAAGAGGGGGGGGGGGGGATTGAGCATCAGAACCCCTCTACAGGGGAGCCACAGGTTAAAGTCCGTGAAAAATGTTAGAGTAACAAATTTTCCTAAAAAAGAAAATCTTGATTGCTAATAAACTATAAATATTATTTAGCTTTTTATTGCACATCATTATTAAACTCAAAAACTATTTTAAAAACATAGTTATTGTATATTATAATTAAAGGTTGGAAAACATTTTTATTTTCTTCAGTCTGTTTCTTCATTAGATGCTAATTCTGTTAACTAAATCATTTATTCCTTCATTAGATGCTAATACAATTTACTAAATCATTAAGAGATGTTTAACTCATCACCTGTTTTCTCTATTAGTTTTGAATTAACTTTTTTTCTTGATAAATTTAGTTAAATCTTTTATAAAAGAAACTTTATCTTTCCGAAATTTGAGACAAGCCTGAGGTGATCTAACTTTGTGAGACTAGTTTGCCATTTAAACAGATTCTTCAATCCTGTTGTAGATAAGACTAATTGCAATACCTATAAATGTATAGAATAATAAGAACCAAGTACCTATAAATGTATAGAATAATAAGAACCAAGTACCTATAAATGTATAGAATAATAAGAACCAAGAATCTATAAATGTATAGAATAATAAGAACCATGAACCTATAAATATATAGAATAATAAGAACCAAGAACCTATAAATGTATAGAATAATAGTAAATATTTAGGTTAATAAACTACAGCTACAGACATCTACTATGTTTAAATTTATACTTAGATTGATACAATACCTAGTAAAGAAGCACAGACAATACGGAACAATAATTGCTTAGAGTTTAGAGGACAATCCTTCTAACTTGAGTCTAATTATTAATTATACATTGCTCCACTACTCGGATGTTTATTTATCTAACTACATATATTATTTTACGACCAATGAAGTACTTTTTGCACACAGAATAAATAAGCTAGCAAATGAATACATTAATTAATGCTATTGCCATTTAAAAATTAAGTAACCCAAATGGCCTGTACATTTAACTGCATATTAATGTTTTAAAAAACAAATATATAAGTATTATATCAAAATATTTACTTAATTTTCTTTATTTTATTCTTCTTCTTTAATTATCTTGTTTTCATTTGGCATAAGTAAAGAGACATTTAATCTTTTATTCCAGTAATTATTTAATATTAATGTAGTTATGTTATTGACATATCCAGTATACTTGACATACCCACAGATAGCCCCAGATTAATTTGAACCATCTCCGCTCTTTATCTTTTGCTAAATTGATACTTTAATTCATGTAAAATATTATCCGCTAAATAGTTGATTTTTTCAAGGGATGTAGATTTTATTAGTATTTTACATATATAGTTGTATATTGTGGAGAGTATTCGATTCTTTTAGTTATCTTCATAATTAGCGCAACAGGCAAATATTTACTTTGTTTAAAGTTTAGTATCTTTATTAAAAAAAAAAATGAGACAAGTGACATGGTTTTATACTATTTAAAAAAAGAGACAAACTTAAGAAATACATTTCGTTGCAGAGAAATTTTATCTTAGTTAAGAACGTTTCCCAACTTAAATTTTATTATAATAATTGAAAAAATGGTTCCCGAAGAATGCACTCTATTCTCGTTTGGATTATTATATAGATTTGCGACTTAGTTTTGCTTCTGAGCTTACCAAAGGTAACGGAAGCTATGTGATCGTTCTGAAGAACGAAAAACGTTTAGGTCTGCGATTTCAAAAATTCCAAGACAGAAATCCGTTTCAGACATCAGAGAACATTTTTGGTCGGTCGGTCTTTCGTTCAATTTTTGCGAACCAACGTATCTTAAAAACTACACGTCCAATTTTAATGAAATTTGGATGGTAGGTTATGATTAGCCTATTGTTGGTCCCATATAAGTTTCAACCTCCGCCGTATATTTGTTTCAAAAGTACTTATGTGATTTGTATGAAACTTTTATAGTTAATCGAAAGAAACCCGCAGATAGCCCCAGATTAATTTGAACCATCTGCGCTCTTTAACTTTTGCTAAATTGATGCTTTAATTCATGTAAAAAATTAAAACAATTTTAACAGATTAAAAATAACGGGAGGAATAATTGAACAAATTAGACAATTAAAAGCATAAAACCAATAAAGTACGTGGATAGGATGCGAGGAAGCTATGTGCCACACCAATTGGTAGTCAATTTTCTTAGAGATAACTCCTCAGCAAGGGTTGAGAAATGTCGAATCTTAAGTGTAATTACAACAGTTCACCAAAGCCGAAAACAATTCTTAAATTATTAATTGTTCGTATTTTCTATATATAAATTCAAAGAGTACTCTTTACAAAGATCTTTGTAATTTTATTGATCTATTATTAACTTCTATGTTCATTCTCAACCATATCGTGTCCAGATTAGGTTAAAATTGTAGTATATACTTATATAAATAATACTAATTCTTGTGGTCAGACAATACACTGATTATTCCTTATATGTGCGTTATTATTTATTTACTCAGTTACCTAATAATATTAATACTATAATGTTATCTAAATACCACAAAATCTCCGTCAAAACTACTAATGAATTAAATATATAAACTTTTAGTAAAATATTAACGGTAATAATTTGAATAAGTGGTCAAAGAATAAATTAAAATGTTATTTACTCTATCGTATACAAAAGACAACTCTTTGCACAGGTTTCAGTAATATTATTAATTATTAAAGAGATATTTCTTTACTTTCTTTATTACGTTTAATTTTTGTTATCATCGTTATCAATTTAACATAAATTTTACCTTTTTAACTAACTAAATAAACCTTTAGTAATGTAATATTAAAAAATATCTATGTTGTAGAAGAATTAAATTAAAATATTAATATTTTAAAAGATTTGACAAAGATAAAACTTTAAATACAATTTCATTTTAACACAAAATTTTAAATACAAATTCCTTTTTTTTAAGTAGACTTATTAAATTAGATTTGTTTACTTTTAAATCACAGTGTCAGGTTCAACATAAATTACATTGCAGGGTATATTAATGTTTGTATGTTGGTATTACGATCAGCTGGAGTTAAGGTTATGAAATTTTCACGCGACTCAGTTTTTTAATGCGTGCGTGAACGAGTTTGATGTGCTAGATTTTCTCTTTTCTTTTATCATGTACATGTGTATAAAAATCCTTTTAATTACATATTTCAACCTTGTTTTAACTTATTTTAATATTCTATATTAAATGTTGAAATGTGCTCTATCAAAGTGAAATGTCTCTTTTGCTGAAGTTTCAAGTGTTTGGATTCAACTTCTTTCGTCCGTTTTGTTTTTATAAATATGAAAAAGAAAAAAGGATTATTTGGAGATAGGATTTTATTTACCTAAAATGAGAATAATAGATTATAAGGTATGTCCAATAAGAATAAATAAATACGTATCTCCACTGAAGTAACTTTATTGTATAAAGCCTGCTTTTAACAACTACTGATCATCTTAAGTTTTTTACTCTATCTCAACTCCTACACTTTTCTCTTTACTTTCCTCACTCATTTCATCTCGTTTCCACGGCACTAAAGATGCCCCACTAGTGATTGCTATCCGGCTTAGTACAATAAAGTTACTTAAGTGGAGAGAAATCTTTCTTAATTCTTAATCAAGTAACTACTGGCTCATCTAGAAAAACTAAGATCAAATATTATTTATCTCCAATAGGGAAAAAAAGTTATGATTTTGAATTAGTTTAGAGGGACTAAAACAGGTCTTTTCATCCATAACTCAAAAAGTAGGGAGAAAAAGTAAAAGTAGGGCGAAAAAGTAAAGTAGGGCAAAAAAGTAAAGATTGCAACTTAATTATTTTATAAATAGTAGAAAATGTATGGCTAATGTAATGAAGTTGTCGAAATCAGGTTGGCGGCACTGCGCTTTTTTGACCATATTTATCTTTGTTTACAACATTATAACCTGCATCTAAATAACCATCTATTTGAGTTTAATTCCAATTCTTATTTGTTTTTAATATTGAATCTCTTATATCTGCTATTAAAAGTGCTAATAATTATTGTTATTTATTAAAATATTAAATAAAAACTGTGCAATGGACGAAAATGTGAATCTTTTTTCTACTGGAGATAAAATATTGTATGTACCTCGTGAGTAATGTGCCATTATTCCCCTCGCGATAATTATCTCCCTCGAGGAGCTAATTAGAGTTATTCCCTCGGCTTCGCCTCGGGATTAAGGGACCATGGTTCCTTCGGCTTCGCCTCAAGAACCAACTTTTTCGCTCAGGGAATAATGGCTTACTTTACTCCCTAGGAACTATTATCTCCAGTAGGAAGAGAAGTTATGATTTGGAATTAGTTTAGAAGGACTAAAGTAAGTCTTTTCATCCCTGAACTCAAAAAGTAGGGAGAAAAAGTAAAAGTAGGACAAAAAAGTAAAAATTCCAACTTAATTATTTTATAAATAGTAGAAAATGAATGGCTAATGTAATGAAGTTGTTGAAATCAGGTTGGCGGCACTGAGGTTTTCGACCATATTTATCTTTGTTTATAACCTGCATCTAAATAACCTTCTAATTGAGTTTAATTGCAATTCTTATTTATTTTTATTATTGAATCTCTTATATCTGCTATTAAAAGTGCTAACAAATATTGTTATTTATTAAAATAATAAATAAAAACTGTGCAGTGGATGAAAGTGTGTATTTTCTCTCTATTGGAGATAAAATATTGTATGTACCTCGGGAGTAAAGTGCTATAATTCCCCTCGCGATAATTATCTCCCTCGGCTACGCCAAGGGAATTAAAAATTCTAATTTTCTCAGCTTCGCCTCGGGATTTAGATTTCCTTCGGCTTCGCCTCAAGAACCAACTTATTCGCTCAGGGAAAAATGGCTTACTTTACTCCCTAGGTGCATAAATATCTATTATGCGCGAGTCTTCTATCATCTTGTATTTGTAAACATTTGTGACTTATTAAAGAAACATCCAAAGTAATTTATTTCATAAAAGACTTTGTTCTATATAAATGGTTTTAACATTCACAGCACTGTTATTTTATTTTCTTTGATTCTTTCCATTTCTATTATTCTAGTTGTTTTTTCTTATTGTGATGTTATTTTAACTCAAACACGTCTATTTCTAAGTTATGATTTTCTTTTCCCTTCTTTTCTCTTAGATTCTTTGTTAATATTATTCTTTATCCACTGGTAGTTCGTTTAACTGTAAACATCAACAAAAGACTAACTACAAAGTAGAAAAGATCCTTTTAGAAATTATTGTATTAACAGCTTTGTTGGAATCAGGTTATCTAATTGGACTGTTTTTTAAAATGGTTTATAACAGTTTTGCTGTTATCTCTCACAATTAAAAATAAAAATAGGTTATTTTATATTTATGTATATTTTTAAAAATGTATAAAAAATTTCTAAGTTATAAAAGTTTCAATGAAAGTATTGTCATAGTTACTTCTAAAGGTCCGATTTAAACAAGTCTGTTTTCACTTCTTTAGATTGTTACTCCCCTTTTAAAAAAAAACCATAGGGGAGTAACAATCTAAAGAAGGTGCACTAGATGTTCTTATTTAGTCTGTTACTGCCCTTATAATAACAGAAGTGTGATATTCCTTTGTCCCAAAGTTCATTGGACTAAGCATCCCTTTGTCTTAATAGTTATTTAGACAAAGTCATTTATATTCTAAAAACCATAGGGGAGTAACAGTCTAAAGAAGTACCTGTTTTCCTACAGAGTATATATTTTTACTGTAAATATATTCAAAACTAGTTCCTTAAAAATAGGGTACTTCTTTAGATTGTTACTCCCCTTTTTTTTGAACATAAATAACTTTGACTAAATAAACTATTAAGACAAATGAATGTTTAGTCCAATGTACTTTAGGACAAAGGAATATCACACTTCTGATTTTATAAGGGGAGTAACAGTCTTAAGAAGGACATTCCGTACACATTCTTTAGATTGTTACTGCCTTCTGTTTTTTCTATTAGGGGAGTAACAATCTAAAGAAGTGCCAAAAATAGTTTATTAGATGAAAACAGAGTGTTATGTTGGCGTGTTACGATTATTTGCGGATATAGTAGTATATAACGATATGATATAGTTATTATGATAATCTAATAAATTGTGAAGTATGCAAAAACTTTGACCTAATTACTTTGAAGGCCGATTACTTTGTTAGTATGTTAATTAATTACTTATTACTATTTAATAATATGTTTTTGTTTTTTTTAAAGTTTTATAGTTTCCTTCTATTAATTTATTCTAGTTTCATTCATTTATAATTATATTATTTAATTAAATTTTATTATAACAATAATCAAAGAATACTTATTTTTAAACATTAAACATATGTTTACTTTAAAAAAAAGAAGGCTACTTATTAATTATAATTAACATGTTAGACAAATAGAATTACGAAATATTCATATTATTCAACGCTGAGAGATATTTTTTTATTGTCTAATGAATTTTTTAAACAAAAGAACATCTCTCTCAGGATCAATTTGTATAGACATATAAGTATAGAGGGGAAGAATATACAGTAAAGAACCGGAAAAACAGAAATAAGTAGGGCATGGGTTGTAACTTTTCTGTGTATTTATCTGTAACGTTTGATAAATCTACTATTGTTGACCCACTTATTTCTACTGTTCCTATTTTTCTTTGGGTTTGTTTTAAAGACCTCTTATTTTTAACTCCTGAATCTGTTTACTGTTTACGCCTGGGTAAACCCTTGAGTTTTAACATAGTATTGGCACATTTAATTTGGAACAAAACAAAAAATGAAATAAAGATAAAAATTAATATATAATACTTTCTTTACGTAAATTTTCAGATTCTTTTGTATAATTGTTAAACCCCTAGCAAACAAACAAAATTAAATACTTATTATTTATTATGAGATATTATTGAATTGATCATTTCCAGTAGACACATATAGAGTTATTAAATAATTTTAATTTTAATAATTTTTGGAACTAAATTTTTCATTGAAGATTTTAGATCGTTCCCTACCTGAATTTATGGTAAACTATTGAGATTTATTAGCCAATCACTTAAATAATAACTATTTTAATTTTGAATTAGTCTTCTTTATAAGCTTTTATTTAACTTGCAATGTTTGTATGTACATTGTATACATATGCATATTCGGGTCAAATCTTGAAACTAAATTTTAAAGCAGTTATCCTCAACCGATTAAATTGAAATTTTGCATACACGTTTAGTTTGGATGACAATGCATGATTAGCTAAGTGACGTAATTTCTAAATCCAATGCCCAAGATGGTGGACCATTTCTTTTTAAGCACGCCTATGATATGGGTATCAAAATGAAAGGGTTTGCAGAGAAGAATAAAAATAAAAGCTTGGGCTGAATTACAGTGTATGGGGCCCCTTCTGATAACACGTTTTCTCACTATCGACCTCTTTCAAAACTTTATATATCGATATATCTTATCCGTTAAACTACGAGTATTTAGTACTTCGATTTGGACCTCTACCTGGTCTATAATATGTAGGAGGGTTGTTTTTCTTCAGAAAATGAGCAGAGCACCGCGAAGTAGCAATTGAAAATGTTAGGGCAAACCAAATTAAGGTTAACAAAATTGAATTCGAACACAAAACAAACAAATTTTGTTAAAATGTGTAAAATTTAGCAAATCATGCATTATTTGGATTTATCGATTTATGGCGTAATTATAACAATAGTACCGACTTGCGATATCTAGTAGGGGCTCCTTATACTGTAGTTCTACCATAATAACCATTTTAATTTTGAATTAAAGCCTTTTTTTCTTTATTTTAATTACTTTCTTTATTACTTTATTAATTTTTCACCTTAGTTGTAGAATTTTAAAATAAATATATTAACTGGTAAATATAATAAATCTAAAACAAACTGGTAAAAAAACTTTTTAAAAATGGGTTTGACCAAGCAAGCACTGATAATAGCTTTATAAAAGGCGAAAGCTGCTTTCATAAATAAACAAATTTTCCGTGGAGAGACTGTTTCATTGTATTTATTTTAAAAAAGGATTAATTATTTTTCTGGACTAATTATTATAGATAAATTTGCCGTTTAATATTTATGTTATGAAATGACAAAAAGGATTTGGAATTATTAATAATATTAAGAAATCTTTTGTGAGCTTTTGTAACAAATGTATTTGCAAGCTTTGTAATTTGCTCTAGGTTATCTTTTAGGTTAACCGAGTGCGCATGTGAATGACTAAAGTTGCGGGAGTTGAGCTAGTTTTTAGAAAGTGTGAAGGCTTGAGACGACAGTGTGGGTGGGGAGAACGGATCAGTTCGTTACCTTGTCTGACCAACTGAACTTTATAATATAGAACCTCGCCTGTGAAATTTTTCTGACGCCACGGCAAGGACGCCGAGTGAAAAACAATACGCCACTGTTTACAAAATGTACACTGAACTCATGGTACGGCTTGGTTTTTTAAACATTATTTTTAATGTGTTGACGGTGATTTTTCTCACAGTGTTTTAATTAAATAATATTATATATTATCTCACATATTTACTTCAGATTAATAATTTATTATTAATACTTGCAGAAATATGGATATATATATATATATATATATATATATATATATATATATATTGTATATTAGAGTAAACCTGGTTTAATTAACTAATAAAGTACCTATAATATTTTTATTGGCTCCATTTAATAAAATAATATGATATAAAAATATATCAAATGATCTAAATAATATAATATAGCCTGCCGATTAGTGTTTTACATAGTTTCCTCCCGTCATATTTCGTATACTTTAACGATTTTACGCTTTTACAACCTATAATTGTCAAATTTATTTCATTTTCCCCCTGTTTTTCAAATCTGTCAAAATTGCTTTGATTTTGCTTCCGAGCTTACCGAAGGTAACGGAAGCCATGAGATCGTCCTGAAAAACGAAAAATGTTTAGGTCTCCGATTTAAAAAATTCCAAGACAGAAATCCGTTTCAGACATCAGAGATCATTTTTGGTTCCGTGTATGTCGGTCGGTCAGTCTTTCGTTCAATTTTTGCGAACCAACGTATACACGTCTAATTTTAATGAAATTTGGGTGGTATAGGTCATGAGTAGCCCATTGTTGGTCCCATATAAGTTTCAACTTTCTACGCTCATTTGTTTCTCTTCCACATGCGCACAAACATATTAATTTATACATATAGCTTCAAAAGTATTTATCTGATTTATATGAAACTTTTATAGTTTATCAAAGGTAGCCCGCAGATAGCCCCAGATTACTTTGAACCGTCTACGCTCTTTAACTTTTGCTTAATTGATACTTTAATTCAAGTAAAAAATCAAAACAATTTTGACAGATTAAAAAAACAGTGGAAACAATTATACAAATTAGACAATAATGGCTTGTAAAAGCATAAAATCAAAAAGTACGTGATAGCATGCGAAGAAGCTATATGCCACACCAATTGGCAGTCTATTTTACATAAATTAAAGTGATCAATTTAGCAAAATTTAAAGAGCGCACTCGGTTGAAATTAATGTGGGGCTGTCTGCTGACTACTTTCGACAATCCATCAAAAATTCTTAAAAATTGAGCACTTTTCAAAGGAATAGGTGTTTAAAAAATGTATGTTTGTGTGCAAGTGGAAGAGAAACAAATAAGCTCAGATTTTGAAATTTATATGGGACTAACAATGGGCTAATTATGACTTACCTTTTAAATTTCATTAAAATCGGATGAGAATTTTTTAAGATTATGTCAGTTCGCAAAAATGGAGGGAAAGACAACGAACCAAAAATGTTCCCTGATATCTAAAACTGATTTTGCTTCCGAGCTTACTGAATGTAACGGAAGCTATGTGATCGTTCTGAAGAACGAAAAATGTTTGTCTCCGATTTCCAAAATTCCAAGACAGAAATCCGTTTCAGACATCAAGGAACATTTTTGGTTCCGTGCCTGTCTGTCGGTCTGTCTTTCAGTCTGTCGGTCTGTCGTTCAATTTTTGCGAACCAACATATCTTAAAAACTACACATCCATTATTAATGAAATTTGGGTGGTTTGTGACGAGTAGCCCATTGTTGGTCCCATATAAGTTTATAATATAACCTTTTGCGCTCATTTGTTTTTCTTCCACATGCGCACAAACATACATTTATTTACACCTATAGCTTCCTATCTGATTTGTATGAAACTTTTATATAGTTTATCGAAAGTAGCCTGCAGATAACCCTAGATTAATTTTAACCGTCTGCGCTCTTTAAATTTTGCTTAATTGATACTTTAATTCAAGTAGAAAATCAAAACAATTTTGACACATTAAAGAAACGGGGGAAACAATAATGGCTTGTAAAAGCATAAAGTCAATAAAGTACGTGATAGAATGCGAGGAAGCTATGTGCCACACCAATTGTCAGTCTATTTTTCTTGGAATAGTTGAAGTTTGAAATTGGAGACAAAAAATATTCGTTATTCAGAACGATCACATAGCTTTCTTTACCTTCATTAAGATCAGAAGCAAGAACTTTTGATTTTAATTTACTTTAAATATAATTAAAATTATATTAATATTTGAAGATGTTCTAGTTAATATAAAATGAATTTGTTATTTTCTTAATGAATTCATTATGAGGTAGAAGTGACGAGGGTTGGAGAAGGTCTTAGATCTTAGTTAATTTTATTTTTTTCTCTTGTGGGTTGAATGATGCAGAGTAGATGTCTCTCTAAGTTAAGAGATCGGGGCTCTGCCCGTGGACTCGGCAGCGCTAATCTCTTTGCTCATTATCAGCCTTCTAATGACTTCCCCCGGCCTCACTTTTGCCCTTCCCCTGTCTACACGAATACTTGTCAGCCAAGTTTTCAGATTTTTAGCTGGCTTCTAATTTAAAGTTTTATCTTTTTAGTGGAAATGAAAACTCTTGATTTAACCATTTATACTTTTTCTAGACTTCTGGCATACAAAGAGACCAATAAACTCTGTCCTTTTTTGTTTATTTATAGCAAACAACTTGACTATTATCTATTAATTAAACAATGTATATTTAAAAGAAAATTGTTTTGTAGTGACCGTATTTTGAATTAATCAAAACATAATAATAATTAATACACATTTGAATAAAACACAGACCATCATTTTTTATAAGTTTGGTTTTTTTAGGGTCCGTAGGCATAACCAAGGATCCTTATAATATTTTTTAGCGTGTGTCTGTCCGTCCATCCGTCTGTCAACTGCTCTCACGGCTACACCTTTTGTTGTCCGATCACTTTGAAATTTGGC
Organism: Gerris lacustris; assembly: GCA_951217055.1. NCBI lineage: Eukaryota > Metazoa > Arthropoda > Insecta > Hemiptera > Gerridae > Gerris > Gerris lacustris. The sequence continues at coordinate 73,637,247 of OX578279.1, forward strand.
ATATCTGTAAAGTACATTCGCACACATTTTAAAAATTAAGCGACTTAAAAAAATTATTTCTCAAAAACATTAGGGTAGAAAAAACTTAAGGGTTAATTTTTTTTTTGAGACCGTGTAGGGTATTAAGAAAGAGTACGTCGAGCTGCTATATAATTTTTTGGTTATAAGCTATGATAGGGCGAAGCGAAAGCGACTTTGAAGTTGGTGTGAAAAGTGCCCACCCTCTCTATCTCGCTTATGTGAAGTGCAAAAAATCTGAAAAAATTCCTGAACGTACTTGGACCAAAAGTAATGATACCAAATTTTGGAAATTTGGAAAAAAAATGTTTATTGACAAAATACTTTTTTTTTATAATTATGCTCTTTTCGATGTACATATTTATATGTTAATAGTCCGGTGCACTGGCAAAAAATAAGTTTGTTTAAGTGCTTTGTGAATATCACACCTGCATTTTTATAAAGCACAATTTAAACAATACTGTGTTGCTTACGGACCCTCGCTGTGTGCTGACTACCACAACTGTTAATTTTTATTTATCATTATATTTTTCATTTTTAAGTTTTAGGTAGTATTCATGCTACGGAAAGTTTAAATTTTTAATTTAAATCAAATTATAATTATTATTGACAAAGGGAGATAGACATAGAAAAATAGACTCCAGTGCCATGGACCACGCATGGACGCGCCATGGCGCGCATGGACCAGGCATGGACGCGCCATGGCGCGCATGGACCACGGGCCTCTATGTCCCGGCAATGGAGTCCATTTTTCTCTGTCTGTCTCCCTTTGTTAATAATAATTATAATTTGATTTACATTATATTTTTATTTACTGCACTAGGTTTATGGTAGATAAAATTCCCACAGGTGTTTGCTTAAACTTATATTGTAGTTAGGTACATTTTATTCTAGTTATATTGTCTCCTCAGTTATTTTATATTTTCTACCTCTGATCTAATGAGATATCTAAGAAAAATATGTATAAATATATATATATATAATATATATATATATATATATATATATATATATATATATATATATATATATATTCTTTACTTATCACTTCCATTTTTCTTATTCTTGTTTTTTTTTTTGTAAGAGGTAAAAGTGTAAAATATATTTTTTTATATTAAAAGTTGGTTTTGGAGGCGCCTGGATCGCCCTGTTGGTGGTATTTTACACCCAGCAAGCCCCTAGTAAGTAGATAAGAAGAATTATTACCCAGCGTGCTTTTCCACGCTTGTATTTATCTCTGTAGGCTGCTATGAAAATTCAACCCTCCCTTAGTACCTTTCAACATCCCTCATGAAAAATATTTTTTGACATTAAAAAGTTTTCTCGTCACTTTTTTTTTTTTTTTTTTTATAATTTTAGTTTGATAAATGTGTAATACCCAATTATTAAAATTACATATATATAATAATTCAAAATGAATAATGTTTATCAAATGAAATATGTATATTATATATATTGTATTCAATAGTAAAATTAAAATGTATAGTAAAAAATTAATTATATTAAATATACAATTTAGTTTATAAATTTTACTTGCAAGCATTGGCTCGAAAAACTATAATTAATTAAATTCTAAGTGTTCTTAAAGCAATATTCTTTTTAATTAATTTTTCCATTTATTTGGTGAAATAATTTTATACAATACCTATAAATTTGCGAAGTAAAAGCTTTTGTTTGAAATCATAGCTTGTATTTATTTGGTTCACAGCATTAGGCCATAGATGCCCTAACATATTTTATTATCTTTATTATTCTCGATGAAGAGGTGTTTATAATCAGATATGCTAGTTTAAGAATTAAAGAGAAAAATAATATTTGTAAAATAAATTAATACTCTTTCTGTATATAGCTGAGTTGATTGATTTAATATTCTAGTGTTAAACTAGTAAATTTAACATCCTTTAAAAAACAATTTTTCTAGTATCCTAGAATTTATAGTAAAGAAAAATCATTTTCCGCGCAGGATCTTGAACCCGGGGCCTTTGGATTTATGGATTATAAATATATTTTTTTGTTAAAGATTTTCTTATAGCAAGGTTTATGAGTAATATTACATTATACTATAGTTCAATGTATCTAGGCGTTTAGTATTCTAGGTAATGTATCGCTGATGATAAACCCACTTCTAATAACTCACCTTTACTAAACAGTGATGATTCTTAGGGTTTTTTGTCGAAACCTTTTTTAATTTTTATTTTTAATTTTTATATTAATTTTTATTTTTTAATATTTCCTCTTGTACCGCTAGAATCATGAATATGCGATCAACATGCACACTTAACTACCTTACAAGACAATTATTGTAGTTCGATATAGTATTTAACTTTTTCTTTTAAACTTCTGTCTCTTAGATAATCACAGAAATTTTAAGCTACATTTTTAATTCTCTATTGGCCTTAAACGTCGAGAATATCTCAAAAATACATCTTCCTTTAGTATTTTTTATTCGCAACCTAAACTTCCTGAAGACTTTTCTCCTTACTCTGCATTAATATCAGCTCTTGAATTGCTATTTTTTTTATATTATTAAATTTAATATAATTTGGACTAGTTGAATGTAGTTTTTTTTTTCAAAAAAAGATATATTTTCTGTATTTTTCCCCTTCAAACCTATTATCCTTGAAAGTTCTTTCAAGCTATCTTTCAATCATTCCTTTTCAAATAGAAAAATAGTAATTTTCCATTTCTTTATCTTCCTTTAAAAGTGTTGCTGTGTCTTAACAACTACACATTTCATCAGATATATATATATATATATATATATATATATATATATATATATATATATATATATATATATATATATATTTCTAGTGGATTTAGAGTTTAGATGGGTGCGGTGCCTATATTCAGGTAATAAGGGACCCGTGAAATACCTGCCAGATCTCATGCCTTTTACCTTATTTAATTCTCTTCTTCTGTAGATTTTTGGAGTTGAAATAGGAGTGAAAATTGTTCTTTAACAAGTAAACTGAGGCATTGCGCAAAAATACTCCGCACTATCGTGATCCAGTAGTTTAGATTGTTACATTTTTTTGCACTCTTTCTATTTTTTTTTTCACTTCAATCTCTATTGTTATTTTTTTTGTTATAACTTTTTACTTTACTTTATTATGTTGTAACATTTATATATATATATATATATATATATATATATATATATATATATATATATATATATATATATATATATATATAAAAACCAGATTTGATGTTTCGAATAAGTTGCAATCGTTACCTAATTCATAACTAACTGCATTAAAATAGTAGACAGTAAATATGTCGACGGCTGTTTTCTTCTTAATTTTATTTTGAGTAGACTTGTCATAAGTCAATATTGTCGTTTAGTCGTATGTTTTGACATTCTTTATTATGATAAAATGACATAAAAAGTTTGTGTGGTGTTTCAAAATATTTTTTTTTTTCTGTTAGTCCCTTGGAGAGAAATACCAAACCAAAAGATTAGATATGATTAATAAAAAGGTTTAATAAATATCTTAATTTTAATTTATAGATACCACTATCACCGAATCTCATGAGAAAGTTGATTTATTTGCTAATCATTCCTCCAAAATAAATCCACTCATTAGTATTTTTAAGATGTTCGAAATACATCAACATTTTCTCCAGTACCTTGATAAGATCCACTTGTCTAATAATAATAATAATAATAATAATATAATTTAATTTATTCAAAAATAATTTCACAATATCCACAAGATATCATCTTTACTGTATTACTCAAGCAGTGGATTATTTTTTTTCAAAAATAATTTTTTATTTTTAATGTTTTAATAAGTATTATATTTCAGTCAGTAATATATTGTCATGATACACATGGGCATCTCTTTTAATTTTGAGTTGTTGCTTTTTTTTAAAAAAAAGTTTTAATGCTAAAGCTTTTTAATCCGTCTTCTGATTTTTATTTTGTTTGTATTAAATTTTTAAACCATACAAACCAACGAAATCTTTTATAGTTTCCGAAACTTTGGTAAGCTAAAACCACGTGTGTTACATTTTATTGATCCACTCTATCCTAAAATTTATTTACTCTTTTATTGTTTTGTAATTAAATCCTTTCAGTGGTTTTCCTTTTTGTTCTGATTAAAACTATTGTTCAATAGATAGTTCTCTACATTAGGTTTCCTTTTGTTCTTTATTTCATTGAATATTTATCTGTTTTGTTTACAAACTAGGATACCGGATTGTCAGTAAGGATCATTACTAGTTTAGGTTTTGTGAACCACCTAAATCGATTATCCTTTTTAGAGGTAATAATATAAATTATCGTCTTCTATCTTCCTGGCTTTTGTTCCTCGGATAGGAACACCTGGCCCCATGAATTATACGAGTAAAGAAAGGATGCTGAGGTTCCAGCCTGCCCTTTCTATTCATTCCCTCGAAGCAGAACAATAGACGAAGGTGACCCTTTTAGAAGTGATTTTTAGCAAGTCGCAACCTACCTGGGTCGGATAGATGACACCTCCCTCCACCCTTCACCCTCCACCCTCCCTCACCCATTCATATAACTTGACCGTTTGTAACTTATTGTTATCTTTTTCTGGTAAAATTAGGGTTTTCTACTTAATCTTATTTTCCTGCCGCCATCTTTTCGAATCCATTTGGTTTTCAAACACCCTTTTTGTGTGCTTTTGCTTCTCTGAAATCAGAATGTTCGGTTAGAAATACAGAGAATAGATAAGACATATTAGTTGTCTAGATGCATTTTTTTTTATTGCAGCAAAGCTTTCGATTATTGATTCTGAGCAGCATATGTGATCTAGAATCTAGATTGCAAATAGAACACAGCTTTAATTTGTTTAAAAATGAATATGTGAAAGTCCTGGTTTCTAAGATATTCCACAAGATTGTGGTTTTGAAAAAAAACCAAGGCATAGACAAAAGATATTATGTCAATTTGACGTAAAGCATCATATTGTATCATATTGTGAGCGAGGAATTACGTAACATTTAAAGACTTTAAGTAAGGGGAATAAAGAAAGGAATATAGGATGAAATGGTTGGTTTAAGAGGTGAAGATCAGCGAAATAAGTTAACCTGATCAAAAGTTGAGGAGAGACGGCAGATAAGGTAAAGAATTGATTTATTAGTGAAAAAATATTGAACAGTATATTTAAGGATTTAATTTTGAAAGCAGATAATCATGTAAAAATAGAAGGTAAATAAAAAAAGTCCAGTCATGCACCATGAGCGAATTTTCCAGACTTAATGAGCGAATTTTCAAAGAAAATATCCGTATTATTGGCTTATGATAATATAGGAAAATTTTGGTTTAGAATTTGGATGGGTAAAATTGGGTACACAGATGCATGTCGTTTTGGAAAGCTCTTTAAGAGTACTGTAATTGTTGTTATGTACATTTTTGTCATGCTTTCATGCAAGAGAGGGGGGGGGGGGGTAAAATGGAACGTATTTATGCTATTTTTGACTCTAAATTGTCAACATTTGACCCCTAAATGAACTACAAAAATTCTGGCCAACAAATTCATCATTTCTTTTGATATTATTGACATTTTAAAATTTATTTGGATTTTTAAAGTTCATCCTAGAGTGACACACACATACATAAAAAAAGGTGTTAAATATCAGGAATCGATTCAGAATGGTCTAAAACGGATTTCCATGGAGAAAATTTTCAAAAATTTGCATTACAAAAATTTTGAAGCCATTGAAATAGCTTAATTTTCTTCGAAAATTCGCTAAAAAGCTACTTATGACTTGTATTTTTGTATAATATTTGAATTCTAAACGATTATTAAAAATATGTTAATGTGCAAAACCATACTCTACTTGTACTGTCATATGAGGAAAACTGATAAAGGTTTTATTTTTTCTTTTGATATTGGCTATCTGTTGGCCACACAGTCATGATTTTATTTAAATTTTGTTTTTCCTAATACTATCTTGTATATTATTAAGGAAATTATACAACATTTAATATAGGATGTTATCTGCTAGACAAACTAAATAAATAGTTTGATGGAAAGTTAATATATTTTTAATTAATAATATTATACTAAACAGTTCCTCACTCTGGTCATAATATATTATATATATATTTTTTTACAAAACATGAAAAAATGTGTTCAAGATCGTCGATTTTACATGTAGGGCATACGTTTTTTTTCTTTATTTTTATCAGTACGTGTACTGTCAGATCAGTACGCTATGTGTTTAGCAACCCATTCTATTTGGGTAGCGTAACTATTATTAATATAAATAAAGATTCTCTGCAAAACTTGTGGTCAGATTTTAATGTATTGATGGAATCTAAGAATTGTTTTTTGATCTCTCCTTTGAACCAAGGCGTTACTCCTACTTCCAGCTTCCAGTTGCATTTGTTAAAAACCTGTTTTGATATGCGTATATGCAGATAATTTTATTTATGGTTTGACTATAAAGTTGTACGGATTCCTCGTTTGATGAGATGTACTGTTACTTTGAAATTGACGGTATACCGCTTGATCATTATCAAAAGTTGAGTTACAGTGACATTTCATGCAACTAAACTAAATTCTTCATGGGTTTTTTCAACTCTCTTTCTTATTGCAGTTGCAGTTTTTTTTATGCTTGGGGAGTTATGACCATGATCTACAGTGAACGGTGTGCATTGTGAAGGTAAAGTGGCCGAGACAGGTTCAAGGAGAAGGAAGGAGAGATTTGTAGTTGCCGCTAAGTTTGGCTTGGGAGTCTGCAAGAAGAAGACGAAGGTTCCGTTATACAGTATACAGCCTGTAGCTGTGTTGGCTCAAGACCTGGACTCTACCCTACGTACTTACTCCCAGCGTCGGCTCCCGACCTACTTATACTAACTTTCCTATATAGTCCTTCGACTTTATTGCCATAGCAACCTTCTCCTGTACAATCTCCTTTGCAGAATCAGTACACTCACCTTTTCTGTCTGCGGTTAAGAAGTTACCTTTTTTAAGTCTTAATCGTTATAACTGACTGTCGTTTGTTCCAACCTTTCTATCTTCTCGAAAACCTATGAAATAATTGAATTTGTTGTTCCATTATAGTTCTCTAATTAAAAAAAAAAAATCGGCCAGAGACAACTCCGACAAACTTTCTCATATATACGATAATAGTTCATAATAACTTGGCCCAGTGTTTTCCATTTATTAGTTTTCGTTAGTACATTTAATTATTATTGAATATTTTATCAAAATATATCATAAAAATAACTTGTCCTCAGCGGGGAATCGAATCCGGTCTCTCTCCCTCCGCGTATAAAGCTATTTTCTCAGGAACTAGATTTTTCCCGGGAAAACGGCTTATATCGTTAGATTTGTATTTAAATGGACTACATTTTAAACTTTTTTAATCAAAATCGTCGGAACTGTTTTCGAGAAATATTTTTTCATGTTTTTTCAGAGTTTTTGGGGAGTAGTGCCCCCAAATTTTGAGGTAAAATTTATTTCTCGATTTCGCCTCGGGATATGATTTTTCTGAACGTGTATGCCAAATTTCGTCAAAATCGGCCCAGTAGTTTAGCCTCCAGGCGTCTGCACAGACAGACGACAGACTGACATTTAACAAAAAACAAACTTTTTTAGACTCAGGGGACCTTAAAACGTGTTAACTCATCAAAATCGAATTTTCGTTCCGGCGCAATACTTTCTTTTTTATATAAGAAAGTAAAAATTAGTTTATTTGCATTATAATTTAAGCAATAAATATTTTAAGCAATAAATTACTTTTTGATAAATAATATAATATGATAAAGTTTTTAATAAATGCTAAAACAAACTTTTTTTTAGTATCTCATATGTAGTTGCTCATGTATGCATAAAAGGAGACCAAAATGATGACTTTAAAATTCGATTTTGATAGATTTATAGATTTTTATATCAGTCTATAGTATGAATGTGTGATCTAAAAAATAGTATATGTCTTTAGAAATAATGTCTGTGGAGCCTAAATCTCTAAACTAGAGAACTCATTAATACTTTCAATAAATAATGAACGTTCTTTGCGCATTTTTTTAAAATTTGACTAAGCTAACTTTAGAGTTTTTTTTTTATCTTTTTTCCTCATGTTTGAGCCTTGTTCATTTTATTGAGAAGTCAGACTATATTATCATGTGAGTGATTTACATGAGGAAAAACTGCTTCCCTCGTGTTACAAAGCCGCATGTTTGTTCAAAGAGACCATAAAGAACTTGAATTACATTTAGCTACCATATTTGTTCAACGACGAATTCTATTATGTTTACTTTTATTCAATTATGCCCTTTCGATTCTCCCAATCTTTTTGAATATTCTATTTAATATGCAATACGTACAGTGCTTTATGCAAATAATAAATGTAAAAATGATTTTTTTTTTTTTTGGTTTGGCCTCTCTAAATTCTTCTGAATTTAAATATAGTATTGAGTATTGGGGTTTTTCACAGATATGTAAAAATTACTTTTAAAATTAAAATAGATCGTCCTCTCTCTCTGGAGTAAGTTGGCTTGTTTTATATTGGTACATATTTCTGTTAATAATCTGTAAGTTTGTGACATTGCTTGCCTTAAGTTTTTTAGCCCCTTAACTTGTAATCACTGTGATGATTGTTTTAGGCGAAAATCATATTTTTGTTCTTAGGGGTAAAATTGCTAGGAAATTGTGACATGAATTTGAGAAAGTCACCTACTCTTACTACCGTAGAATATCTTATTGCATTAGAATGTATTCATGCATAAATTGGCACTTCTTTAGATTGTTACTCCCCTTAAAAAAAAATAAACAGAGGGGTGTAACAATCTAAAAAAGCTGTAGAGAATGTTCTTCTTTTGACTGTTTCTCCCCTTATAAAAACAGAGGTGAGTAACTATCTAAAGAAGGTTTACGGAATACCTATTCTTCTTTAGACTGTTACTCCCCTTATAAAAATAGAAGTGTGCTATTCCTTTGTTCCCGCATGTACATTGGATGAAACGTCCCTTTGCCTTAATAGTTATTTAGTCAAAGTCATTCATATTTTAAAAAAAAGTTGGGGAGTAACAATCTTAAGAAGTACCCAGTAAATTAGTTCGTTTACCAGCATAATAGGCTCAGCAGTTTAGTGAAAGTCATTCATATTTTAAAAAATAGTTGGGGAGTCAAAGGGAGTATTTAGTCAAAGTCATTCATATTTTTAAAAAAGTTGGGGAGTAACAATCTAAAGAAGTACCCAGTAATTAGTTCGTTTACCAGCATAATTGGCTCAGCTGTATCAAGATGGCGGCCATTCAAGAATTTGCTTCAGCTATAACTTTTAATGCCTTCATATGCATTGTTATTGTCCAAACGCAGTAAAGTACTACTACTACCTACATAGATTGGGCTACTGTTCCTAAGAAAAAACAGTTTTGAGATTTTTTGGTGTGAGAGGAGGGGCAATATTTCACCCTGATGGATTAGATTTTTTTAGGGCTTTCCTATAATTTTCCTTGAGTATTAATTAATTGGGTTATTACACAAAATAAGTTCAAAGTTTCTAATTATTGAGTTGGGTATTTTCGGAGATCAGGCGCTTTACAGACGGACAGAAAGACGGACTGACATACAGACACGTGCAGGAATGTCTGTATGTATGCACGTGTCAGTAGGAGGAATATAATATAAGGATCATCGTTTTTGGCAACGGACCCTAAAAAATAATATTTATTTAGATGTTAAAAATGTCTTGTGATTTAGTGATGCTCTAAGATTAATTGAAATAAACGTTAAAGGTTTCTTTTTTTTAGCTTTAGTTATGAATCTAGAAGTGTTTTTTATTTATGTAGGTTTTATAAGTTTAAAAAGATTTTGATTGATGAACCTTCCAATCGATTTCGTTTTATGTTTATCCTTTTACTTTTTTTTCTTATCTGTTTGCAATCAATCATTCTTTATTTTCTTGTACATTTTTATACGTACAAATCTTCCTAACCATTAACTCATATATTCCATCATCGGCTTAACATACATTTCCCTCTTCAATCATTGTTTGTAAGTTATAATGCTTTACAATATGTTACATTTTGGCTGCAAACCTCTTCGTCATGGAGGATTATTTCGTTGTACACATGTCTCTTAACTCTAGAACGATTGGCTTTTTAATGTTAGAAAGTTATCTGGTACATCTCTAAAAGAATTATAAAGGAAGAAGGCGGCCATCTTCTTTCACTCGTTTTTGGTCCTCGAATGCCTGATCTGACCCACATAAGACACCTTTCCATCCTCCCACACTTCGCTTCATTGCAATTCATTGCTGTATCCTTACTTCATTGCACTGACTCTGAAACAGAACAGGATTTACACCCTCAACCATTCTATTTATATTCATTCTGTAGTTTTTACCTTTAAAAATATAACCTGTTTGCATTTGTAAGTTATGAACTCTTTTTTCAATTAAATTCACTTTTTTTGTGATAACACTTTTTTATTATTATTCACTTATATCTTTTTGTTTTTACTTTTATTTAAACTAGCACACATATAAAATTATTTTTTTCCGTGGTAGGCTGTGAAATAGTAACTTTAGAGCCTAAAAAACATAGCTAAAATCCATTTTTTCATTCGTGGACTTAAAAAATCTTTTCATTACTCCTAGCTGTAAAGAAAACATTTTTTACGTCCTAGGACAGAAAACATTTTTTCTTTGCAGCTGGTAGTTATCAAAACTTCCGTTTTTAGCGCTGCAAGCTTTGTAGAAATGCTTCTTAGTATTATTAAAATCCGCTAGATGTCAATGCGTTTTATTTTTCTTTTCTTATAGTGTAACCTCTTTTTAAGGTTTCTTTTTTTTAAATCTTAAGTATGTACTAATATATGTAATTATTATATTGAATATTGATTAATATTTTTTTCATTACGTGGACTTAAAAAATCTTTTCATTACTCCTAAACTGTATTGACATTTTTTTTTTTTACATCCTGGGGAAAAAAATAAAAATTTGGGTAGTTATCAAAAGTGCCGTTTTTAGCGCTGAAATCAAGTAGACATGCTTCTTTGTACGTTTAAAATCCACTAGATGTCATTGCGTATTACCTTTTTTTTATAGTGCAACTTCTTTAAAGTTTCTTTTTCTTAAAATCTTAAGTATGTACTAATATTCAGTATAATATTTAATGTTTTTTCAATGTCTGCTACCTCGGAAAAAAAGCATATGCTACACGACTGTGAAGTGTTTTTTCTTTACCTTGGCAATATTTACTGTCGAGCGAAGCGAGACAGTAAATATAATTTTCGCGGTAAACAAAAAACTCACTTTACAGTCTAGTATCATAATATACATACTATTTCAAAATATGTTTATTAAAAAGTACTAACTCCTTATTTAAGGTTTCTCCGTGTTAAACTTGATGCTTTGTGAATGAAGACGGTACAATTTGTTCCATCATTATATTTATTCGTTCACGATGTACATTATAATGATAATATCATTATTAGGTGAGGTATATTCACCTTAATGGTAATTTTACAATATTATTATACTTAAGGTGTGGTATTATTTCATAATTGTAATAGAAATCGTTGCTCTGACATTAAAAATACAAAATTATGTGGAAAAATTGTATGCGTATATAATACATTATAAGGACTAGAATCTTATTATTTTTCATTTGCAATTTAAGAAGATTTTTCATTTTTGCTTATTAAATGCTATTATATTTGTATGTTGTAAAAAATATCTCTCGATATATCAGGTAGAACTAAAACTGGAGTTGTGACATATATATGTTCCTTTCAATGTCTTATTTTTGTCTAGTTTAAGTTGTGGAGTGACTTTATAAAAAATAAAGAAAAGTTATCTATTTCAAAAATAACTTTATTGTTCCAAGCCGGGTTTCTAATGGTCATCTGGTCATCTTAAGTGTCCGTGAGAAATGAGACGAGAAAGAATTGTGACAGTGATATAAATCTGACACTGTCTCACCTCCTTTTCTATATCTTTCTCTGCACACTTAATTCTTCTCACTCACGTTGATATGACCATTTATAGTTGTCAGCCGGCTTCGTAAAATATAGTAACGTTTGGTGAATAGACGTCGTTCTTATTTTTAGTCCTTAAAATGATTGTAAAATTGCGCGGATCAGACATTTCCTTCAGGCTTTGACTTTATGAAAATAAACTTAAAATTCTCTAAAAATTAAAAGATGTATATTAATCTTCAAATTACAATTTTACTGCTTTAAACAATATTTTTAACATAAATATGTTTCAGCTCTGGGGGACAGAAAAAATTTTGCGTGACACAAAAAATGGCATAATAAATGTGACGCATTTAAATATCGAGGTCGATAGATTTTCATTTATAGTACAATATTTTGACGATAGGTGGGCTGAAGTTTGTTTGTTTGTTTGTATGTTTGTTTGTTTGTTTGTCCGGTACAAATCTGGCAATTGATTTCTAACTAACTTCCCGAATAGCTAGACATTTGAAACTTTTATCATAGCTCAGAACACAATGACAATGCATTATTTTAATACTTTTAGCCAACAAAATTTTGCCGTATGGAAAGTTAATTCGGAAAAAATACGCAAATGTCCGATATTTACAATCTTCATTTTGACGGGTTTCAAATTTGTGATTTTTTATTAAGAGGTAAATATTGAATGACAGCGAAAAAGGAAAAGTAAATTAAGAAATAAATTAATTGATCCAAAATGAGGACAGATCCGTTGTACAAAGATTTGTCCTTTAATAAGTTTAAGATCAGCTCTCTAGATGGTTGTCATTTATGTGAAGTAAATAAATTCGGAACTATTTTTTTTTTTTCATTAACATTATGTAACAATGACAATTATATTATCAACATTACATATGATTCAACAGAAAATTTAAAAACTTAGTATATAAAAAGTTCTTTTTATCTTGTAATTATTCAAAATTCAAAATTTGTTAATATGGTTTTACAATACATAATTGATAAAACTTTATACTTTGGTTTATTATTATCATATTTTTAATACTAAATTACAAAGATTAATTTTAAAGTGACTGAGCTTTACGATATAAGTAAATAACTCAACTTTATTAATAAAAAATAAATTATAAAAGATGTTTAATGATTTATAAAAAGAAAAATCAAGATAAAAAGTGAAACTATTACACTGGTTAATTTAAATTCAAGTTTTGACCCTCTCTCTCCGGGGCTAAGGGAAACTAATTTAAATATTCCATTACTAAAAAATTATATTCAAACTCATTCTATAAACAATGGAGATTTGAATAGATTTATCATTTAATAAAATATTAAATGTTATGTACTTTCTATTATCTAAAATATATTTTTTTAATGATCAGAATATTAAGTGGGGTACTTTGATTTTTAATATTCTGTTTAGATGATTGAATATTGCAAGTCTTTTTTTTTTTTTCTTTTATGGTGTGAAATTCTAAATGTCTTATAATAATTATAGTTAAATCTAGTTGTTCTTATAGTCATCTAGTTGTTGTAGAACAAAAAAAAAGGGCGACATTTACGAGAGTTAAACGTGTTTTTTTTATAATGGAATTTGTTGAATAAATTAAGTAACATTTATTTTACATATAAATCACGGGTCGTGTTTTTTTATTAAATTGTTTGTTGAATGTTGAATGAAGAGATTTTTTGAGGAATAAACTTCAAAATATTTCTGCAGTTTGATTTATTTAATTGTTTGTTGAATGTTAAATAAAGAGATTTTATGAGCAATAAACTTCAAAATATTTCTGCGGTTTGATTAATTTAATTGTTTGTTGAATGTTGAATAAAGAGATCTTTTGAGCAATTAACTTCAACATATTTCTACAGTTTGATTAATTTAATTGTTTGTTGAATGTTGAATGAAGAGATCTTTTGAGCAATAAACTTCAACATATTTCTGCAGTTTGATTAATTTAATTGTTTGTTGAATGTTGAATGAAGAGATCTTTTGAGCAATAACCTTCAACATATTTCTGCAGTTTGATTAATTTAATTGTTTGTTGAATGTTGAATGAAGAGATCTTTTGAGCAATAAACTTCAACATATTTCTGCAGTTTACTGCATTAGCTGCATTCATAAAACTATGTAAGTCCTGGTCATGGGAGTTTATTTTTTTTTTAAACCATTTCGAATATGATATATATCATATATATATATATATATATATATATATATATATATATATTCATATATATATATATATATATATATATATATATATATATATATATATATATATATATATATATATATATATATATATATTCATATATATATATATATATATATATATATATATATATATATATATATATATATATATATATATATATTCATATATATATATATATATATATATTCATATATATATATATATATATATATATATATATATATATATATATATATATATATATATATATATATATATATATATATATGAAGCTTAATAAATGTTTTGTAAATTTTTTTTTTTTTTTTATTTACAAAGTTTATATTATAAAAAGAAAGTCTTGTGGTAGCGAAAAAAATTAATTTAAGATTTGGATGGATTTATACGGTTTCGTGAGTCCAAAACTTTTGATTAAAATTGTACAAGCTTTTAAAAAAAATCTGTTTACCTTCTGTACATTAAATTAAGAGCCTAAACTTCTTAATATTTTTCGATACAATCAAAAACACATTTTCCTTATTTAGGACTGCTACTTCTCAAAAACTCAAATTCGTTTTGAACTAATTGGCCTTGCCTCAATCTCGATGTTTAATATTTAAATCCATATCTTAGTAGATATTTTCATACCCCGTTTTGACCCTACACTTATTAGCATAATGTACCTCTATATAAAATATATGAATTGTAAGATCTAATATTACACATAGATTTGAAGACATTGGGGTTTTATTGAACCATATATCGCCTTTATACAATTTTCCAATTTTATTTCAATCACTAGTATACTTTTTAATAGTTCGGATTTGTTTTTATAGCTAGTTTTTTTCTTTATTTCGTTGTAGATTATTTTATAAGAGGGATAGATTTAGAGGTTTTGGAAAGCCCCAATCATTGGAGCAGTACCTTCAGTACCTCTCCTACCCCCTTAGAATCATCTCCTTCGATGTTTACTCTCTTTTTAAAAACCGACAGTACAAATAATAAAGGATGATAGATTCCTTTCAACATCTTGAGAGCTTAAAAAGAAGAGAGATTATTTTTTAAAAAAATAAAGAAAATATCTCTTGGTTCTTTAAGGAGTTTTATTTTTTTCTCAGCGTGATTCCTTAGACACTTTAAAGATCTTGGCCTGTGTGTTCACTTAAGTTTAAGAAACCGTGGAAATTGCCTTCAAGATTTTTCTCGCCTTCTTATTTTACGCGCCTAGTTTTCTTTTTTTTATAACCTGCAATTAAAGTAAGGAAAGGCTTAATATTACTCTTATTTTTTTTCTGGTTAAATTTTGTTGTAGAAACTAAGCGATCAACTTGACTTTCTTCATCACCTTATTTTTCCTTTTTTTTCAACCACAAAATTATGGCAACAAAACTATAAAAAGTAAATAACTTTAGTGAATATAAAGTGGTATCGAAACAATGACTGTATAAGTAAAAACATAGTTTTAGACTTTTTGTTTGTGGTTTCTTTTCAATTTTACTACTTCGACTTCTCCATAAAATTTAGCCGCTTTTTATGGATGAACTAATTCTCGCTAGAAAGTGACTACGAAAAACAGAATTTTTCTGTTGATCTGTTCATTTTGTATTTTAAACCACTATGCAGCGGTGCTCAACCTTTTTCAACCCACGTACCCCTTTCTGTGTATCATTAACTGTGCGTACCCCCTAACAACATCTTATTTAATAAAAGCTTGTTATATTTATATTTGGTAAAGTGTTGTTTAACTACTGCTAATATTCCTACATCGTATAAACAACTATGAATAGGTAATTTTGATTCCAAACAAAATTTATTAATAAAATTTACGAACAAGTTTTTATCTATCAGGCAAAAAAGTAAGCAAAATATCACCGCGTACCCCTTAGGCGCGTACACCCTAGGGCGGTAAAGAAGAGGAATTCTTCAGCTTTACGCACGATTAGCGAGTTTGTTTACATTTAACAAAACTAATTTGCTGTTTGTTTAATTAAAGTAACTGTTTATATCGAGTTTTTAATGAAAAACAATGAGTGATATAATAATATGTCATTATGACGAAAATGAGGAGAATAATACTCCTCCCGAAATAATTAATTCGGCACAAAATACAACTAATGAATTAATGTCATCTTTATCAAAAGAGAAATACGAACTTACATATTACAGCAAGTTTATTAAATATTTTTTTCTGAATTTATTAGTAAAAAATCCAACAATCGCAGATAAAGTACGACTAGTGTGAAAACTGCATTTTGCTTTGCTCGTGTGGTTTTACTACCTCTCTCGCAAAATGCTACTTTCCGTACTAGACGCGTAATGTACTATTTATTTTATTTTTTGTCACCGATCTTTATTTATTTATAATAAATATTTAAGCTAAAACACAATGTTTACGGTGTCGACGAGGATAGCGTCTGGGATTCAGTTCGACTGCGGTTTCAATAGTCTTTTTCTCCTTCCTTTGTTTTTGTTTTTTTATTAGTAAGTTGAGATTTGTTTTGTTATTTAGTTACTTTATATTTTTATCAATGAATCTATTCAGCTCTATTCTTTGATTTCTTCTATTTCCTCATCTGTCCGAGGGGAAAATATGATCGCTTGCGGTTAAATGTTGGTTTCTTCATTCTTGGTTTTACATCACATCAAGTGCCTCGGCTTTCTGCAGATCAGCATAATTGTATTCTATCCTAATGCTAAGATTTCTTCGGCTGTTTCTTTTTTTTTTTTTTTTTTTATTAAAGATACTGTAAATTGATTGACAGATATTACTTATTTCTTCATTCTTTACTCTATTGATGTTTAAAGATTACTTTTCATAAAAAAAATAGTAATTGAGAAATAAACAACAGTGTCTGGATATAAAACCAAAAATAATTCCCCAGCAAATATTATATTGCTTTATGCGAGTATAATAATGGATTGAGATAATCCATTTTTTTTTTTTTTTTTCTTATCTTCTACAGATATGAATTGTTAAAAACACCGACTGCTTTGTTGATTCGAACCCGAGTTGGTTTTAAAATCAAAAGTAAACAATATTTTTGCGTTTTCTCTTTCCATACATAAAGCGGCGGCATAATGCCTGAACACGGGATACGAGTCAGGGAGGTTTGATATTCTATCCCAAAGCAAACAGCCCATCCCAGCCTGCTTTACAACGCCAGCTTAACTCTGCAAGGCTTCAATATTAAACTTCACCCAATCTTTTTTTTAAAAAAATATTGTTCTCCTATTGAAGAAAAATAATTTTTAGGGTTTCGTTTAGTATAAATTGACCTTATAGTACTTCTAACTTCCTATATAGCTTTGTATTTTCTATATTTTATTAATATCGCTTCCGAGCTTACAAAATGTAGGACGAAAATATTTCTGATTTCAAAAAATTCCAGGACAGAAATGTTTCAGATATCAGGGAACATTTGTAGTTCCGTGTCTATTTGTCTGTCTGTCGCTCATTTTGACATTTTCATGTCTTGGCTTTGCTACAGAAAATCGAAAAGCGTTACTAAAAATCTAAGCCAAAAACGTTACATTGTGTAACAAGGAGTTAGAAAGATATAGGAGGTGTGCAATTTATTCTCCAGCTGTAGTGCCTTCCCCTACCGCGCTTGGTAGGGCCGATGGAAGTCGAAAAGAGTTACACTGCTACCAGGAAGTTAGAAAGTTGCAGGAGGTAGTTCGTAGTCGTATAGTACAGCCTAGTCTAGAGGGTTGTAGAGAGAGCCTTCAGCCTTTGTTTAAGAAATTTGGACAGTTTGTCGAAAGTAGCGAGCAGATTGCCCTAGACTAATTTTTGACCACCTGTGCTCATTAAATTTTGCTAAATAGATACTTTAATTCAAGTAAAAAATCAAAACCATTTTAATAAATATATTTAACAATAATAGGTTGTAATAGCATAAAAACATTAAATAATGCTATTGGCATACTATTGTATACGCTATTATTGCAGTGAATCAGTGAAGAACGAACGTGACTCCTAGTAAATACCTTTCTTTACCTTTAAAACAAGAAATACGCTTTCTTTGTGTAACTCTATCGGATCTAGATGAACTCTCAGTTTCACTATATCTTTCTTCTTAATTAGATTTTATTGATTTCCTCTTATCTACCGTCATTTATCTATTATAAACATCATTATCATTTTTATTGATAAGATAAATATATGACTCTAAAGCGGTGTATTTTAAGTACTTGTCCTTTATTTCTCCAATAAGTACAAATTGTTTGTGCAATGAGTGTCCATCCTTAAAGTTAACTTCATGAAAAGATCGTAGAAGATCGATTCTTATAAATACTTATATTTTATAGATTTGTATGTATTATATACTATAGGGATAGGGTATTCACTATTTTTGTTTAACTAGTTATATGTTAACGAGTTAAATGTTAAAAATTGAAGATAGTGAGAGACCTTGACCAGAAAACGAGTTATATGATAAATTTTAAGCAGGTGATTGTTATGTGTGATGATTGTGATTAGGTCGGTAATATCAGAGATAATTAGAGAGAAAAAATAAAGTTCCTTAAAAAAACAAATTATCCCGAAAATATTAGGGTTATCTAATCTAAAAATTGTCAAATGGTTCATGCGTAAGCCACTTTTCAGTGGCTTACGCATGAACCATTTGACAGTTTTTAGATTAGATAACCCTAATATTTTCGGGAGAATTTGTTTTTTTAAGGAACTTTATTTTTTCTCTCTAATTATCTCTGATATTACCGACCTAATCACAATCATCACACATAACAATCACCTAAAACCTTCCCAATCTCAATCATGGAGGAAGAAAAATATTTTTCTAATCTACTTTGCTACCTCCATAATCTCAACCCGATTTAACATCTGTCAAACTTCATTTAACTCACTCAAAGCCGAGTTAATTGTTAAAGGGATATAACCAGTTATTAAATAAAAATGGAGGATCAGTTGAACAACTTAACTGACAACACAGTTTAGTACTTTATCAAATATATATAACTTGTTTTTTGTTAAACTGGAGGATAATTTAACTAACTTGATGGTTTTGCAATTTAAATTAAAGATTGTGAATGCCCCTAGTATGTATAAAGTATTTTAGAATACGAAATAGATCATGTTACCTTTTGTTATCAATTTAATTAAATTGAAATAGAGAAGATTTGCATCAATAAAGTAAAGAGGCTTGTAGGAGTTCGACATCTTTTTAATAGAAGGGAACTGGCAATTTTAAAAAATTATATGAAAAATGTGAGTAATTTTGCTATTTATTTTTCCTTAAAGTACGTGTTTGGCTTCATTTTCTAAGTTGAGATATTTTTGGCGAGAATACCTGAAAAATCTCATTTTTCCTTAAAAAAACTTCAACATTTTCAGTTATCTCAGGGGGAGCAGAAATCCCTTATTAAATTACGTTATAATTGGAAGGGTATTTACCCATTGGTTGGTTGGCTCAGGTTAGCTTGAAATCAGACGCTGAAAGTGAAAAATATGGGAATTAGGGCGGCTCATTTCTCTTGCCTTGCCAGATTTATTTTTTTTTTTAATAATAATTCCTCCCCTACCGGTGTTGTTTCCACTTGGTGCTTCAGCCCAGAGTCATTTATTTAACGTGTCAAATCCCCTTTCCCTTGGGAGGTTGAAATGAGCAGCCACCTACAAACTCCGGATCGGGTGTTAAGGGTAAGGCCCTCCTATGGTTTTTACTTCGGATTTATTAGGTCTCCATTAATAATTTCATACCCTGAGTAAAGGGGTTTCATACAAGGAACTGAAATTAAGGGAAATTGTTATTAATAGCTTTTGTTACTATAAAAGTCGAAGATGCTAATCTCAAAAAGGAAAATTTAGCCATCCCTTCTGGGTAATCGCAGATGGTATTTGTCCTAGGTGGCTTAATGACACGGGTATTTAAATTCCCCAGAACTGACAACGATATCATTTATATTTTGCATATGCGACGACTATAAAATATAAAAGTCCCACGTCGATCTCCGACTTGAAGTAGACTCACCTCCCACTAATTCTTTTGATTAATCTTACTCTATTTCAACCGCAATCAGCACTGCTTTATGAAGAGCAAAAGCTGTTTTGTGAAGTATACTAATTTAAATTTATGTGGAGAGAAAATTTGAGTTTTTTCTTTATTGACGCTAACATATCTAACTTTAAAAATACATATTACTGGCTCCGCCTCTAAAATTTTATTTATGATATTTCATCACTTTTACCCACGTGGTCTTGTGATACTCTTCCAATATTTGTTTGATGTAAGAATCTTTGTATGTACCCAAACCCAAAAGTATGTTTTGGATTTTCAGGCTTCATTGAGTGTAAATTATAGCATATTGTCTTAATTCAATTTTATATTTATTTGAGTAATCTTTTTACTAACCCTAAGGAAATTACGCAACTTAAATATATGAAAAGCTAGATAATGTCCCTTAAGGGATGAAATGTAGCCAAAGAAATTGAATGCACAACGTCCCTATACTTAAAACAAATTATTATGTTTGCCTATTTTGCAGATTTTTTGTATGACAATACAAAACTTTACATTTATTATTAAATAGCTACTATCAATTCTACTCTATATTTATCAATAATTTAATCTTCTTATTGTTTGCTCTGATTAGAATTGCTTACTTCTATTGCAGAATAGGTCATATTATATCTACTGATAAACTTATATAATTTTATTATCTGGAAAAATTTAATCTTCTTTGGTTAAGTGTGAACTTCCACTATTACTCATGATCTAGTGGTCACATTTATGTTGACATTTTGATTATATCTTACTTTAAGGTTTAAACCAGATTCTTAAAGTTGTATCTTTTGGGAAAAGATAAAAAACCGGTTTTAGTCTAAATTTAAAAAAAAATAAACTTTGGGGGACTCTAATGGAAAAAAGTGGTGAATGGTGGAAGCTGAAGGCGTAGCCAGTGTAGCATGATGTTGTCATGTCGTCTTCCTGTACGCTTCATCAGGTTTAAGAAACTCCTTGTCTAACCGAAGTCAATGAGGCCTGCACCTCTCTACGCCCGACTACTGTCTCTTTCTTCCACTTGTTCTTAAACCTGCTTGTAGCTATTGGACCCCCAGGATCTGGTCCTTGAACGGATTAGTTCCAATTGACGTTTCAGAACGTATTTCGGTCCTGTTTCACAGCATTGTTTCCAATTCTCAATCCTAGGGGAATCGGAAAATGGTAAGATCATAAAAAACTACAAATGGGCTAACATCTATGAAAATAGTATACGGATAAAAAGTATTGGGAACATGGATGTGCTTGAATAAGCGTAAAATACTTACTACGTTTCCTTGATGTTTAAATACGTGTTGAATATAGTTTTTTGATCCATAGTGTCCATGGAAACCTAGATTCGGAACGGATTGAATACGATTTCAGTCCCGATAAGAGACACTAAATTGTGGGTTCGTATCTGGAGTGAGTTGTACAGTAGAACCTCGCTTACACGACCCTCAATAACACGAAAACCTCAATTACAAGTGCAATTTTTAAATCTCCTTGAGATTGCCATAACACATCATGTTAAATTTACCTCTATAACGTGACTATTATTATCCAAACAACCTCTATAACACGGATTTTTTTCCAATTCACAACGTAACTCAGAACCTCTATAACAAGTCGTTTTGAGAAGTCAACCTCTATAACGCGACTCTATACAGGAATGGGCCAACCTTGAACAAGTCTTGACTTAAAAACCCCGCCCATTAACCTCGATAACACGACTGATAGCCAAAATAACCTTGATAACACGACCCTCAACAAAAATAGCACCTCGATAGCAAGTGTGTTTCCCTAATTCCCTTGAGATACTTCCTATCGAGGTTCTACTGTATATGGAAACACCTGAACTCGATCCTGACATGCGCAGAGCATGGGTGTGAGCGTACCTAGCGTATTTCTGTAGAAACTGTTGTCAAATCTGTCAAAATACGTAATAACAAACATGGTTATGGTTACAAAATTATTTATAACTTTTTTTTATTGAATTCGGATTCATCACTACTCTTAAAAACACCTAGCTTGTTCACTCCCAAATCAGGATTCAACCCGTATTTAAACACATGAAAACGTGGTAAATGTCTAAACTTTCAAACGAACAGTTAGAGGTCAGTTGTCTTACTTTTGGGAATATCTAACTTATCACTTCTTAGGTTTCAAACTGCCAATAAATGACTAAAACTGTGTATTTTTTAAATAATACCTTGTATAAATTGAGAGAAGGTAGCGTGACAGTTTTTGTGTTTATCTTTCTTTCTCAAAATAATTATTCTGGTTGTCAAACGTCAGGCCCGCTTAATACAATCTTGTTATGATTTTTGACGGTTGTTATGACCTGTCATATTATATAAACTATATTTGTTTGACCTATATTTGTTATATTATTAACGTTTTATGTACATATTAAAGCCGTGTCCAGACTGTTGAACCGAACAGAGTTTTGGTCTCTGCGCATGCTCAGTATAAAGTGCGCCTGCGCATTTCAGACTGGGCATGCGCAGAGACCAACACTCGGCTCGTTTCCTGTGTTCGGTTCGGTAGTCTGGACACGGCTTAAGTAATATTTGTTTGGTCTCATTCTTAATAAATATATCAGCAATCAGCACTATTAATCAAGGAAAATGTAAATATATGAAATGTGAAAATTTAAATTTCTTTAAACATGTTAAGTAATGTTACGCAATTATAAATAAATAGGGGGTTAAATTTACGTTTTCTAACTTTTTAGGATAAAAATCCACGCAAGTTTAAACAAAATGGGCCTTGGATCTTTGTTTTTTTTGTGTTGGATGTAAAAAATATACATTTTTACGAAATGTTAACGTACTTGTAAAGTGATGCTAATTAGCTTGTTTCTTTGTTTTTAATCTTTTCTCCGGCTTTGAAAATAATACTTATTGGTGTGTGACCTTTCAAAATCTAGCTTGAGAAGAAAAGGCTGTGTCCTTTTCCGTAGAAATGTGAGAATACATAAAAGATACGACAAATCATTCCAATTTAGTATCATTTGTCAGCGGTTTTTCCTTTTGTGTTTATAAACAAGTGTTTTTTGCCTTTTTTTATATCAGAGGTAAAAACAGTGTGGGCGTTTGAAATTTTCTCTCAAAAGTATTTGTGTGTTGGGTACATTATAGTGTTAGTGAGGACGCTAATATCAAAAGAATGCTTCGTAGTGTCCTCTATGCTAACAAAGAGACGTGAACAAACAAAAGACAAAAGAAGTGTTGTCACATTGATGAGACTTTGACGACAAAAAGCCTTTGAAACGACCTTAAAGTCTTTGACAGAAATGAACGAGGCACGGGTTAAGTAAAATGGCGACATTCGACATTGTACATTGAATAGCGGACATGATGCAATAATTACTTCTCATATTTGACAACTCTATTTGCAAGACTGTTGGAGGTCTAGGCTGTCATTAATGTTTCTTAATGTACATATTAAGCTGATAATGATGATTTTGCTCTAAGCGTGGTATTACTTTATTCAGATCTTTATTTCACTCATATGACGAGTTTTATTGACTTTTTTTGGACAGTATTTTTAAGAATTAGTGCAAAAGTGGAGTAGATTTAGGAAAACGTACAGCCTCTCATCAAAATTCTCCATAGATACATTTTGTTGAAATGCTTTCGTTTTTTATTTCTACTATTTTATTAAGAATATTATGCGCATGTATTTACAGTAGAAATTAAAAAGTTTACGTTTATAATTGAAAGTAATTGAACTAATCATAATTAAACTATTTTCTTGACCTAATATAATAGATTTTATTCGTCGAGTTGTGCTCAGCGTTGGTCATTCCCACAATTCCTTGGACAACCCTTACCTTTTTCATCTAAAAGGTGTTTACTTTTCATAGCCATTCATATAGGACTTTAACTTGACTTTCCCTGACTTCAGTTTATTAGTGGTAACTAAAGGGTTCTAAAGAGGCCTTTATTAAATCCAAGCTATTATTGTAGATCCCATAACATTTTTTATTATCGATAGTCCAAAAAGACCACAATTTTCTAGGGTTGGGATATCGAAAGCTTTACATAGATTTTTTCTATGTTCGACGTCGAACCAAACCATTGTCGATGATAGCCTAAACATCGATGTTTTCTATGTTCGACGTCGAACCATAACCAACGTCAATGATAGCCTAATCATCGAAAGAAAACATCGATGTTTTCGAATTTTCGATACATTTACATCGATCTCCTAATACGAGCAAAAAGAAAGGTCGCTGGTCTTCCAAAATTTTACCTCGAGCAGAACTCCCCGATTTCATAGTTTTGGTCGTATTTTTTTCGATGTTTCTTTTGGTCATCATCGATATTGCTTATACATCGAAACTCCAAAACATCGATGTTTTTCACAAAATTTCGGTGAAAGCAAATGACATTGATAGAAGCCCACATTACCTGACTAAATCAGGCTAACAACTTTTTTGGGGATGCAATTGATCGCAGGAAATGGCTATAATATTACTGGGCTTGTAGTGAGTCACTGAAAGTCACTAAAAGTCACTTATTTTGACGAGAGTCACTTTTTTGTCACTTATTTTAAAAAAAGTCACTGAAAGTCACTTATTTGGGCTTACAAGGATAATTTTTTATGTTTTAAATACACAACATATATTTTAACTGTTTTTCAAAAGGGATTTTGTAAGCTCAAGACTTTTTCTAACTATGAATTTTATATTAGGCCTACTTTGAACTGTGATGAATGATAAAGTTTGTAACAGTTGCACTAGATTCAGCTGGCGTGTGTTGTGTTTTATCGTCAATATTAAAAAAATGGATGAAAAAATAAAAATAATATAAAGATGAAAAGAATATTTTATTCCGAACTCCCTCCTGGTTATTATTACTTTTCCTCACAACCTATAGTAGAAAAAGTATTGTTTACACCCAAAAACGTTTTCGAGATTTCAACAAAATTCTCCGTTTTAGGTGTTTTTAAGACCTCTTGAGTGGTTTTCAGCATGACATCTGTATGTATGTATGTATGTATGAATGTACGTATGTAATTATCGTAGCGCCCAAGGTATTTAACCTAGAGAGTTGAAACTTGGCAGAAAATCAGTCTTTACCTGTAGTGGTGCCGCCTGGAAAATCAAATTTTTCCGCCATCTTGAACGCAGTTTGCTAAGTCAGCATACATTTTAAAAAATCGTAATAAATCGAAAATGGTCCTGGTCGAGTTGAAATTTGGCACGAATGTACCTCTCTGTATGACAAACAAGCCCACCAAATTCCTTTTTGATATTGGCCGCCATTTTTAAGTTAACAATATTTGAATTTATAAACTTTGACAGTTAATAATGCCGAAAGTATAAATATGTTTTTGACTTGAGCATATCGTTGGAACCAGACACTTTGGTGGCCTCCGAAGTGAGGAAAAGTTCCAAGGTCCCGTACCCGGTTTTTTTTGTTTTTTTTCGTACAGTTACGGTACACATAATCAAATGAACAAAAAACCGTTCTAAAATTTTTATAATTGCATTTGTATAACAGTGCTAAACAACAAAAAGTAACTAAAATATATTTTTTTTACTTAAAATTAAGTCACTTAAAGTCACTTATTAGGGGAAAACAGGTCACTTAAAAGTCACTTATTTTGAAAAAAATAGTCACTAAAGTCACTTAATTTTGAGGAAAATCTGCTACAAGCCCTGTAATATATTTTAATAAGCCTAGCCACTATTTAAGGTAAATTCTTTTCGAAACTCAGCTACATCGGACGAACATTATTATTCTTCTGCAGTTGCTCATTGTGGCTTAAACATAAGATATAAGTGATTCGATACTCGGTGATAGGTGTATATTTATCTTCACAAACATTTTAATTATTCGCTTTATATTATCACTTGTTATTGTTTAATTACATAACTTAAAGTAACGTTTAAAGTTTACGATTCTAGATGGTAATTTTTAGGTTTGGTTTTATCTAAAAGAAAGTAAAGGTTGTGAAGAGTTCAAACTATCATCAATTAACTTAACCTGAGAGGTTTAACTTAATTACACTAATTGCAAGGAAAAGTAAAACTTAACTCTACGCAGATAGAGTTCAACCAAGTTAAAGTTTTACTATTACTTTATACTGCCAACCGCTTACTTTTACTTGCATTTACAAATGCTTCTTTTTAAGTTTCTTTTAACCTTGCATTTGTTGTAAGTTAATTATTTAAATTATTATATTTGATAGTTTTATTAATATTATGACAATTACTTACTATAATTCATCATTATCAACTTCAAATGTGTCACAAAAGTGTTGTAAGCCAGATATGATGGGTATAGAATCTAATTCATTTGGATTCTTATTAGAAATACTATTGCCATTTTGTTCATGTTAATAATTAAAATCCGATTACTTAAATCATAAATAATGTTGTAACGAATCACTCAACTTTTTTCATTTTGCTTCCGAGCTTACCAAAGGTAACGGAAGATATGTGATCGTTCTGAAGAACGAAAATATTTTATGTCTCCGATTTCAAAAATTCCAAGACAGAAATCCGTTTCAGGCATCAGGGAACATTTTTGGTTCGGTGACTGTCTGCGACGGTCTGTCGCTCAATTTTTGGGAACCAACATATCTTAAATACTACACGTCCGATTTTAATGAAATTTGTATGGTAGGTCATAAATAGCTCATTGTTGGTCCTATATAAGTTTCAAGATTCTGCTCTTATTTTTCTCTGCCACACGCGCACAAACATACATTTATTTACACATTATATCTTCGAAAATACTTATCTGATTTGTATGACACTTTTATGGTTTATCGAAAGTAACCCGCAGATAGCCTCAGATAAATTTGAACCGTCTGTGCTCTTTAACTTTTGCTTAATTGATACTATAATTCATGTAAAATTTCAATACAATTTTAACAGATTAAAAAATCGGGTTAAACAATTAAACAAAATAGACAATAATGGTTTGTAAAAGCATAAATTCAATAAAGTAAGTGATAGGTTGCGAGGAAGCTATGTGCCACACCAATTGGGAGTCTATTATATTTTTATTCTTCTACACAAAGACAACAAATTTAAATTAATTTTTTTTTGTTTTTTTTTTGTTTCAGGTATGTTGAAAATAGTTTCTTGGTGTTCTTATTGTGAGTAAAAGAAATCATATAATTTCTATTAGAATCATTTATTTCTTTAATTATTGTTTTTTTTTTTGCGATTTTAAAGTTGTCGGCTCTAGAGGTCGACCAAAAAGTCATGGAAATGTGAGGAGTGCGCTAGTGTCGCCATGTGCAGTCCGTTTTTATTAAAATAGACCACTGTCAAAAAATACAGTGTTGTTCTTTTGTTATTAATAATTTTACTTTTGATAACTTCTATATTTTTTGCAACAGGCAACACTGTACCTGATAAGAAATCACAATAGTATACGATAATATCTTTATATTATTATTTATTGATTATTCACAATAATATTTTTTAAATCTAAATAAATTTTCTTCTTTCTTAATCGATTTTTTTCTTCCTCTTTATTTCTGAGTTTGATTTGTTACTTTTTTATTTCTGTTTTATTTGTTACTTTCCTTATTTCTGGATTTTAGTTCTTAATTTTTTGTGAATTATTATTTGTACTATTACCTCTCTCGGATTGTTTTTGGCAATTTTCTCTTTGGTAAATTAAATTTCCTGGTATTATTAAAAACATGTATAATAACACGAATTCAAAATTTGGAAGAAATTATACAAATAATTAGATTCTAAGATAAGTTTTCCTGGTTATTTTATCTATAAAAAATATAATGGGGAAAAGCAAACTAGAAATTCGCTAATATTATTTTGATTAATTGTCATGGAGAGCAATAATTTGTATAATAACAAATAAATATTAGTTTGTTCCAACCCCATTATTTGTAGTGTTCTTTGCATTTGCATCATCATGGTGAATGGTACAAAATCAAAATTGTTGTGACAGTTGTGACTTTAATTCGTATTGTATAAAAACAAAACAAAACAGGAAACCTAACAGATTGGAAACCTTCTTGTTGTTGTTATTCGTGAGAATTGACGTAACTGCGCATGTCATACAAACCAGAAATGGGTATTGTCTTAGCACCCGACTGTACTGACTTCGGCACTACTCGGAAGTTCCGATTTTAAACGAAGTTAAGCTTTCCGTTTCTCCCGTGTTCGTGACTTCTTGGTCGACCTCTAGTAGTCATTAGCTAAACTACTTAACTAGTTGAGCCCGTGTTAAGGTACCTGCTGCTATTAGGTTGAATATTTGCAGACCTCCGACCTACCTATGGACAACTCTTTTGCATTTTTTTAAACAATTCTTTTGCAGACCTCATAATGTTTAAGTCTGTTTAAAATCTTTAAGTCGAGTTTTTTTTCGCCTCTAAATATTCTATGTTTGTGAGAACTTAAGAATGTACTTTTTACTCTTTTACAAAATTAGATTGCTGATTTGAGTGCTAAGCTATAAGCTATGTCCCTAGTTAAAAGGGGGCAAAAGATCAAAACCTTTAATGTAATTCAAAGAAACATCAATATACCGTTTATCCAGGTGGCAACCCTAATAAAATACAAGTGCCCTCTTCTGGAATTTCATTTGTTAATTTCAATCAGTACAATAGATTATTAATTGTTATATACAAATCCAAATGGTAATAACCACTCTTGTTACTTGGAATTGAGATAATAAATTTATT
The DNA here is from genome assembly GCA_951217055.1 of Gerris lacustris. Classification (NCBI taxonomy): domain Eukaryota; kingdom Metazoa; phylum Arthropoda; class Insecta; order Hemiptera; family Gerridae; genus Gerris; species Gerris lacustris. The sequence continues at coordinate 73,666,045 of OX578279.1, forward strand.
TCCAAAGTTGCTAATCTAACAGTAATAAAGCACTGCTCCTTGTTTATAGATTATTAATCTTAACTAACCATTGTTTCTGTAAAATGGATGTAGATTTATTTTAAAGATATATTTTAATTACTGAGCCTATATTGCCTTCTATGGTTCTATGTAATAGTTTTATACTTAAAAACATTATTGTTTTTCTTTAGAAATCAGTTCCTTTTATTTAGGAAAACAGTTTTATTTTTATTTTAAAGAAATACAGAATTTTTTCCGGTATTTGTCTTTATATTTTTTTTTCTCAACATATTACCAGCTCTGTCATTAAGATTGATCGCTTTTAATAAACTATCTATAAAGTAAAAATATAAGTATATGTTATATTAAACAATTAATGTAGGTTCAGAAAGTTTGAAATATTAGGTCTGGTATTTTTTAGTTAAATTTAATTCCCCTTTTTACTATAAGGTTTTAATGTATGATTTGTATTTTTAATACCGAACTATGATTAAATGTTGAAAACAACATTTTGGCAACGTGTTATTCATATATCAGGCAAATATATTAATGCTTTTAGAGGCTGGTTGTAAGTGGAAGTTTTGCCAAAAATAAAATCATTTACGGACTAGTCTTGATCACACATCTTGTAAATTTATAGAAACTGTTAATCCACGTAAAATAATTTCCTATATTTACTAATTAAAGCACCTTTAGTATCATCAGAAGATACTGATTATTTAAAACTAGAGTTACATTTATAAAATAATATGAGGGTGGTAAGTGGTGTCATATTATGTATTTTAAGACTCTTTCGAAGTTTTGATGATGGCTTCTTGATAATTATGATGATTATTATTAGTTTATACATAGTTTTAAATGTTTAGCTTAGATATTAGTTTCATAATAATTATATTTTATCTTTTTCAGTTAATTGATCGGGTATTCTTGCCTAACATCATGTTCGACATAAATATACGGTTGAACATTAATTTATTGAATAGATGAATTCACAATTATTTTACTACGATTTTATTAGCTTACTTTCTTGTTTGTTTGTTTGTCCGGTACAAACCTGGCAATCGATTTCTAACTAACTTCCCGAAAAGCTAGACATTTGAAACTTTTAGCATAGCTCAGAACACGATGACAATGCATTATTTTAATACTTTTAGCCATCTTTCAGCAGAATTTAATTGGTTTTCAGCACATTTTACTGAACGGAAAGTTAGTTCGGAAAAAAATCCGCAAGTTATTTTATTTGTTTTGCCATGTCCAATATTTAAGCAATCTTCATTTTGACGGGTCTCAAATTTGTGATAGATAAATAGATAAACATTGAATGACAGCAAAACAGCAAATATCGATAATATTATTTATCGATTATATTATTTCAAATATATCGATGGCACGCTTTAGATTTGGTGTTGGGGAGATCCGTTGTACAAAGATTTGTCTTTTTATAGGTTAAGATCAGCTCTCTAGATGGTTGTCATTTATGTGAAGTAAATACAATATATATTATATAACAATAACAATTATATTATCAAGATTACATACGATTCAACAGAAAATTTAAAAACGTAGTATATAAAAAGTTCTTTTTATCTTGAAATTATTATATAATCATGTCTGTGAAATATATCTAACGGATTTCTAGAAATCGAAATTAATATGTTAGTATTAAGATAGTGGTACAAGCAAAGGTTTTGACTGTGCACAAAATTTTGAAATGTCTTAATCTCATCATGAAAAAAGTGTAGTTCAAAAACCGAACGTTTTCACACAAAACAATTTAATTAAATCAATTGATCGGTTTCGGCTGTTCTAAAACAGCTTTCTTCAGATAATCTGGTGGCTACTGAAAGACTTAATATCACACATTGTAGAAAAACACATTCGAGGATTGAGAATGTCTTAATCTGTTAGTGTTTGTCTGTTTGCAATATGGGAGCAACTCTAGGTTTGTATGGTACACTGACATTATATACTTACTTTCATCTTCTGTTTTTGTGGGTCGTGTTAAGGGTTACAATTTTTTAAATATATAACTAAATTATTAACATTGGCTATATTTTGACCATCTCCTGGTCACATTTTTGCCTAAAACAACTTTTTTTGTTTTTAACATATTTTCTATCTATACTATTAAAAAAGTTTTATAAAGCCTCGTCCAGACTCGGCTGAACTCAGTCTAAAGTGCGCCTGCGCATCACAGCCTGGGCATGCGCAGAGACCAATGCTCCGCTCGTTTCCTCTGTTCGGTTCGGCAGTCTGGACATGGCTTAAACAAACAAATGTGTCAAATTGTGTGAAGGTTCAAGGCAGCGGCCGTTTTTCGACGGGCGAAGCGAGAAGGGGAGTGCCCCCTAGTTTTATATGTAATCATTTTTATTTTTTAAGTTTTAGTTAGTTATTCATATTTAATTCATTATTTTTTAAGTAAAAGATGTTAGAAAGAACCTAACTCTAGACTATAAAATGTGCTGAGTAGAGGAATATTTTAAGCTAGACTATAAAATATGCTGAATTGAGAATATATTTAAAGATAAATTAATTGTCTAATAATGGGTTTAGTTGAATAGATATATTGATTATAATTTGTTCCTTATAAAGCCACTGATATAATAGAGGAAGGATTTCTTTTGATTCGAGTTTGTTCCACTTAAGGTTTTAGAACCCCCTTGAATAATAGTTTTTACTCGTGGCTTTACTTTTCATAAGGTTCCAATAAGGAAACTTGGAACTTTCTTATGAAAGTTGTTGCAGTTTGCGAAGCCTTTGTAAGAAGGAAAGGGAGGTTTCCATTCTTGTTAAACTGAGAAGCTAACAATAGTCGAGGTTCTAACAACACGGCTCCTCTACAATGGTTTTGGTTTATATCTAAGCCTTTAGCCACTATATGGCTTTTCATCACATCGATTTTTTTTCTTCTTTTAAGCTCTTTCCTATAGAAGCCTAAAGATTGTAACAATACCTCGTGAAAACCAATAATAAATCAGTTTTCTTTTCTCTTTGTGTGTGTTTTTAAGTTTTTCCCTCTTCAATGTAAAAATGTTTTTCGTGTTGAAGGTATATAAGAACGAAAGAATCAGGGAAAAAGAAAAACAATCCCCCCTTCCCCCAAAAAAAAGAAAATCGATAAACTATCTGATGAAAAAGAAAAAGGGAAAAAATTCAATTGAAAATTTCGTGAGAGAACAATATGAATTGTACCGAAAAACCTAGAAGTTAGTATAATGGTTTTTGGGCTTTTGTCTTTGTTAAAGCTTCTTGAAAGGAAGGATTTGTGAAAAATGTACTAGGAAAATATTAGTTTATATTTTATTCTTTATTATAAGTATAGTGTGGAAAATCTAATTATTCTACAATATTGATTTTAAACTTACACAAATCATATTTATTTTTATTCTTAATACAAGGTCTAGTAGAGGAACGGTTAGTACTCAAGAAGAAGTAGTTAGAGAAGGGAGTGTGAGAGCTCGATGTTCTCGGTAGGTGATAGGTGATGTGATGACTGTGATGACTTGATGACGAATCAGATGGCATATTGATTGGGTGGGTCGTGGTGCACGGTTCGTTCGCTGTGAAGCGTTATTTCAAAAATTGCAGTTCATACAAAAACGCAACGGGAATTTTTTTTTAGCATTTGTCCTGTAGCTATTCAGCCATCAACGGGACTACAATCATTTCAATACCGGCTCTTGCAGTGTGAATGATTGTAACACTATTTTGAGGTGGGTAACTGTCTTTAACGGTGGTGGATCTATTGTCAAAAGGAAACCTCTGTGCCTCAACGTAATGCTCATACACCCAAAAACGTTGAGAGTCAGAGTTGTCTTGTCTCAGAGCTCAAACATTTCAGTCCGTTTACGAGATGTATCCCTTAATCCTTCGGAATTTACAGCTTGCTGAATTCTAAAGCAAGATCTGCTTTAGAATTCTGCATTGATCTTGGGTTCAAGTGAATTATCTGCTTTAGAATTCTGCATTGATCTGGGGTTCAAGTGAATTATCTGTTGCTCGAGGGAGATACCGAACATTGAAGTGAGTTTGACTAACATGCTCGATGTTTTTGAAAATAGCGAAAATTGCGATCTGGTCATGATTGAGGAAGTCTTTGGGTGTACGAGCACTACGTTGAGACATAGTTTTTCTTATTGACAAAGATCATGTATAGTGTTTAAGGTAGTAACCCACCAATCATTGGACCCGTTGTGTTTGGGTGGCTACAGATCTGCAATTTTCGAAGGTACGCCTAACACCAAACTTACCTTGTCCCCCTACACTACTATGCCATCTGATGTGTCATCAGTCATCACCTTCCGAGCACAGCGTGCTTACTCTTCTCCGACTAATTGTTCTTGATTAATAACCATTCAAAAACCCAAATGTGTCCTCTACACCTACACTCTACAGGTTCCTGTATGTGTAGAGCTTATTAAAGTTTATTTTTTAAATTAATCAAACCTAAAAATTGTCGATCAATATTGCGGAAAGTAGATGGGAAATAACTATTTTAAACACAGTTAAGTTAGTATAATTATTCTTTATTTCCACACTAGGGCGGAAAAAAAGAAGAATTCTTCAACTTATCGCACGATTAGCGTGTTTGTTTACATTTAACAAAACTAATTTGCTGTTTGTTTAATTAAAGTAACGGTTTTTTAGTAGTTATTATTAAAATCCAAAAATCGTACGTAAAGTACGGTATGCAACTCGTGCGAAAACTGCATTTTGCTTTGCTCGTGTGGTTTTACTACCCTTGCTATCGCTCGGGTGCAAACTCCACACTCGCATCCAAAGTGTTACTTTTGCGTACTAGACGCGTAATGTAATATTGAAGTAATCCAAGTGAGTTTCTTTATGCATTAAACACATTTTTGTGTATTGCTTGCATGGGTGATGGGTGTAATTATTTATAGTTTCAAACCAATTAGATGCTTTTGGGACTAAGTTTAGTAAGATAATAGTAGCATACCTAATAAGATTATATTATGTAATATCAATTTTGAGGCTGATTTTGTATCCGCTTTTTTACGTAAAATTATATTTGAACAGACTAAAAGATTTTAGCAATATTACTGTAGTCAGTATTCAAAGTTTGTATAATCTTACTTAATTTTATTTGCAATTTTAGACCTCAATTATGTCTCTAGTTCGGGCAATATTACATAAGGTGAATGCATATGCAAATCGGTTAAAGGTTTTAAAAGGAATATTCGAAAATGTTTTTCATGTTTACTCAACTTTACTATCTTGATGTTTAAAACACACACACACACACACACACACACATATATATATATATATATATATATATATATATATATATATATATATATATATATATATATATATATATATATATATATTACCAACAAACTAATATTTATTTTTGAATTAACAGAAGTATGCCAATTGTTGTATGTTATGCCGTAATACGATGTAGAAACGTGTATTCACTTAATTTTTTTCTTTTGTCCTAGTGTCATTATTTTTTTATTTTGCAATTTATTTTAAAATTAACCCGTCAAGACTTTTTTAATTATTTAGTTATTTAATGCTTTAAAGTTATTGTTTTTTTTCTTATTTTATAAAAAAAAAAACATAAAAAAGCTAGTATCTACAATAAAAACAAAAGGAATAAATGTATAGTATAATAATGAAGATATCAACCGCAGAAGATATAAAATTATTTTAACGTATAATTACATTTAAAATTCAACGTAAAATGTATAAATTTCTTGATTTTATTTTATTACGTCATAAACAAGTTGTTTAGATCCAATGTCAAAACATAACCTACTAATACTAAAACATAACCTACTAATACTTAAATATAGCCTACTAATACTAAAACATAACCTACTAATACTAAATCATAACCTACAAATATCAAAACATAACCTACTAATACTAAAACATAGCCTACTAATACTAAAACATAACCTACTAATACCAAAACATAACCTACTAATACCAAAACCTAACCTACTAATGCTAAAACATAACCGAATTTTTAAAAGATTTAAAGATAATAAATAAAATAAATTATATTCATGTTTAATAATCTTGCTAAATTAATTATATTTAATAGAATGAAAAGTAATACCAAGGTAACTTAATAAATATTAACATAAATATTCTTTTAATAAACTAATAAATAAATTCAATATATTTAGTTTCTCATTATAAAGAGAAAAGTATTTTGATGACGCGTAAATTCGACTTTAAAGATATTGATAAATTTACACGTTATGAGGTCCCCTGAGTCCAAAAAAGTAGCTTCTAAATAATGTCTGTCGTTAATCGCCTGTCGTCTGTGCATGAGTGTGCATACGCCTGGAATCTAATACTGGGCCAATATTAACGAAATTTGGCCAACACTCAGAGGTGAAATCGAGAAACGAATTTTAGCTCCAAATTTGGGGGCGCTATCCCCCAAACACTCTTAAAAACCCCGAGATATTAACGAAAATAAATCTGATTTTGTTTAAAATCGAGAACAAAAAGTAAACAACCACTTGTTGAACGCTTTTTTTTAACCAATTAAATGATATATTATGGTATTTAATTACAGATTCGACAATATGAGAAAGTTTGTCTGAGTTGTCTCGGATCGATTTTTTGTTTGTTGTTTCTTCGTAATTATTTTCTGTTTTAGTGATGAGAGAGAATAATTATATTTAATTTATATGCGTGATGTTAATTAATTTTTATTATTTATTACACAACCTGAGGTAAAAGCATATTCTAAAAAAGATAATAATTCTAAAAAATTCATTCCATCTGTATATATTTTAATATCATACGTGAGGCTCGATTTGTAATTTATTAACACACTTTTATTAGAGTATATGAAAATGTCCCCTTTTTTAGAAATTAATTTATAAATTGAAAACACGTTTTATTCTTCATTTACCTAAAATTTTGAATTTTTTCAATTTACTTTGTATGTTTCTTTTTTGAGTATATAAAAAGGGAGAATTTGCCATAGCATTTTGAAACTTTTTATTAGCCTTCTACCAACCCCTGTTTAATATTTAATTCCTAAGGTGAAAAAAAACTGTGAACATTTCCTGAATAATTCATGTATTAAAATTATATATTTTTTTAGAAGGAAAATTAACTTCGTGTTTGTTTTAAACGATTTTAAGGATTTAATTTAAATCAATGTTAAACCATTTTTTGTACTTTTTCTTTCAAGGTTTTCTGGTTTTAAAAATGTTTAACTCAAAAAGTTTTCTTTTATATTAACTACATTACTTTTTCTTTTTAGTCGGTTTGAAATATACAATTCTAATTATTTTATAAAGTATACCACGTATTATTATAAATCTTTTCTTTATATTACTTATTTAATTTGGTTTTTTTTTTCATTAAATAAATAATTACTCAATTAATTGAAATAAATTACTTAATCAATGGAAATAAATTCTATGTAATTTTATTTAATAAGATTTGAAGTGATGTATGAAAAAATTTTAGGTCTCCGATTTCAAAAATCCCATGATAGAAATCCGTTTCAGACATCAGGGAACATTTTGGTTTCCATGTCTGTCTGTCGCTCTATTTTTGCGAACCAACATATCTTAAAATCTACTCGTCCGATTTTAATAAAATTTGGATGGTAGATCATGATTAGCCCTTTGTTTGTCCCATGTAAGTTTCAACCTTCTGCACTCATTTGATTCTCTTCCACATGCACACACACATACATTTATTGACACCTATAGTTTCAAAAGTACTGAGCGGATTTGTATGAACCTTTTATAGTTTATCGAAAGAAACCCGCAGATAGCTCCAGGTTAATTTGAACCGTCTGCGCCTTACCTTTTGCTATAGTGATACTTTAATTTGTGTAAAAAAAATCACAACAATTTTGACAGATTAAAAAACTTGGAAAACATACAAATTAGACAGTAATGGCTTGTAAAAGCATAAAATCATTAAAGTACGTAATAGGATGCGAGGAAGCTATGTGCCACACCAATTGGCAGTCTATTTGTTTACCGATTTCAAAGTTATCAGTCTATATAATCTTTTTGTTTGATATTAATTAATTAAATACACTGATAGCGAATTGAGTCAAGAGATTAATAATTTTCATAATTCACTTCGGTTTAGATAAGGATATTTCCAAAAAGTTTTGTTAAATAGAGAGAATCGATTTCCTAATTTAATTATAAATATAAAAGTGCTATCGTCAAAATGATAATAACCGGATTTTCTCGTTCATAGAATTTATTATAGAAATTAGACCTATTATTGACCGAAAGATCCATTTGTTATATAATATTTATTTATGCACCTAGGGAATAATGTAAGATATTATTTCCCGTGTGACTGAGTTGATTCCTGAGGCAAAGCCGAAGGAATCAAGGCAACTAAATCCCGAGGCGAAGCCGAGGGTATTAGGTATCTTAATTCCCAAGGCGAAGCCGAGGGATTAATGCCAATTAGCTCCCGAGGCGTAGCCGAGGGAGATAATTATAACAAGGGAATTATAATGCATTATTCTCGAGGTACATACAAAATTTTATCTCCAGAAAAAGCGCTATATAAGATTTATTCAACAAAGAAAACATTTGAATTTCTTTATTAAACGAATTTAATACAGAAATTGAATAACATAAATTATTTAAATAATTTAAAACAATAATCACTTTTAAATTAATTAAAAAAATTAAAATTCAACGAAAACTAAGCATAGGTAAACAAAACATCGTAGACTGACTCGCAATACTGCTGGGAGTTTAAAAGCAGTGTTGCCAACCTGATTTCAACCAATTCACTACAGTTGCTATTCATTCTCTACTATTTACAAAATAATTAGGTTGGCAAACGTGGATTATAATCCCGTTTTTACATTATTTCCCTGTTTTCACATTATTTCCCCGTTTTTAAGAACAGGGATGAAAAGACCAACATTATTACCTATAAACTAGACCTAAAAAGTTACATTTCGTCCCTACTGGAGATAAAGACTACTTATTTTAATCCCTAAAACCCTTTAGTTTTCCTTTTCTTTAAAATGTGACGGTATGTGGTTATAATATACCTTTATGTACCTATGTTCTTGGAATTTCCTTTTTAAGTAAAATACATAATTATTTAAAAGGTCAGGGCAATGATTGAATCTCTTAGCGAAACATTTCAATATTTTCAATAATAACTGAAAATTGATGACAGGTTTGTTAGGTCTAGGATTTCAGGTTCAAGCATTGTGGTTTGCAGGTAGAAGCATTAATGTCAGGATTTAAGTTAAGGTTACTTACTTTTAAAATAAGAGTTTTTTTACCTGATATTTCCTTTCCTTCTTTCAAGTTTAGGAGTTCCTACCTGTTATTTATTTCTGTTTAACAATTATTTTCTTCCAAAGGCTAGGGGAGACCATCCATCATCTATATTCAGTTAACAAGCTTCAACTTTTACTCCCGAGCAGTAGTTTTGGAAATAGGTCGGGATTGTTTTTAATTCACCTATATTTTTATGAATGCAACCTAGAAGCCATTTACAACTTCAAATTTAATTGTGATTGATGATCTTACAAAAATTGGGAGACTAGATTTTTTTCTACTCTAAATTTTATTCTTTCTCATATAATTAGTATACTCGTTTATAATGAGAAAGTATTGTTGTGGCTCAAAAAAATCGATTTTGTGTTGTTTTTTTTTTGTTCTTTTTGAACGAAGTTCCTTATGGCACGTTCTGGAGCCCGGGAGTGAATCCGAAAAAAACGACAAAAATCACTGTCACAAAATAACAACAAAATAACCGTCACGCAAAATCCGTCACGAAATCTACAGATGACGATAACTTGAGTAAAATATCACCGAGTTAGATGAAATTTGGTACACATGTTCATTTTACCAATGCCCAGGCTGAGTTCGTCGGAAAACGTTATCTGCCCAAGCGTTCACGCGCAACGCTCGCGTAAACGTAAGCTTCAAACGACGGGAATAAGTGTTATTAAGGAAGCCTGTTACTTGACCTGTTTTGATTATTTTTGTTATATATGTCAAAAATGTCACTTTGTTTTGTAAATAAATAAAATATAATCATGTAAAATTTCACCCTGATACAAGCAGAAGCTGTAGAGTAGGGAAGAGATATATATTATAATATTTTAAACTAATTGGCCGGGTAGGTAGAAACAGTCCTATTTCAATCCAAACTCCTTTATCAAACATACTCTTTCACTATAAACTCATCATGATCAACTTTTTTCTTATATTCAATATATATTTATAGTAAGACGCTTGGTTAAATTATACAAATAATGATTTTCTTTTAATTTTGCCTTAACTCTGCTAGGTACAAACAGTTCGTTACTTTTAATTTTATCTCTTTTCTAAATCCACCATGTATAAGTAGTTAGCAATGTATACGCACTTATCAGTGAGATTTTATTATTTATATTTAATGAAAAATGTAAGGAACTAAGTTCCTACCGGGTGTCCCTCGACACCACACGTATTTTTTTTTTTTTTTTTTTTTTTTTTTATAGATTCACACGTTTAAGGTGTCTTGTCCAAAAAGGTAGTGTTTTAAAAATGTCTGTCTGATGTTTGGACCGTATGATCATTTGGACCAATAGGCATGAGGTTCCCTATTGAAAATGGGATATTTATGACGTCATTAACCCCTCCTGATGAATCAGCAAAGATTAAACAAAACACATTTTTGCACAAAAAATCAAGTGTGGTATAGCTTCTTATGATTTTTTGGGGTCCTGAATCGACAAAATGAGATACCGTAGCGATTTAAATAACCCTTAACCTATAAATAGCGGCATTTGAGAGATAGTAGTGGGAAAATCTCACATTTTACCTAATTTTCCAGAGGGGTATATCTATATCTTTTCTATGGTTCTGTATATATAAATAATCCTGTCGCGGGGTTCCGCAAGCCGAGCGAATTTCCATTTAAATTTGTAGTTCAATGTCGTGTAGTTTTTAAACTTCCTTCATAACTACTACCATTGTGTGTGTTATTTTAAGTTAAGATTATTTAAAAGAAATATTTTAGTTGGATTAGGGTTTTTAGAATATTGCTTTGTTAAACATAATCGTAGTAGTTAAGAAGTTTAAACTGCACAACATTGAACTACAAATTTCCAATGAAAATTCGCTCGGCTTGCGGAACCCCGCGGCAGGATTATTTTTGTATTTTTTTTTGATCTGGTGGCTTATATTATGGTATGATTTTAGTGGTTATCCTTATATGTTCTTCCTTTTTCCTTTAGGCCTTTATAAGAAAAGAACTTTTCGAAATAATAGCGTTTTCTATAGCATATTGAAAGGAAAGACAAGAACATAAAACATTTTTATGTGCAATAGTGACTATTATCTTCTAGATTCTTGTATTACTCTGCTCTAAATACCCTTGGCTCGGTCAATTAACTCTTTTATACGTATAATGTCATCATTTTTAATTATAATTTTCTTTTATATTTCATACATTCATTTCTTTATTATACTTTATTCTTTTCTTTTTTTTTTGCATATATGCATATAATGCATTTTTATTTTAATTTACATCCTTTCTCTCCTTCTATATCCTCAGTATATAATGATTTGTATTTTCATGGAGCTCTTTATGCGAGTCTCTGGTCTTGTCGATACGATGTTACCAATTAATTTCTGCTCGAGAGGGTTCGAGTCCGACAGCGGTACACGGAGTACATAGCTTGTACTGACTAACCCTAATTGTACGCATTATTACTCCCAATGTTACCTATCTATTAACGTGTTTATCTCGCTTACTAAGTCGAACAGTGAAAGCTAATACGAATTTCATTGAGAAAATGTTTTTGTTTTCTTTTGTTAATATTTCTTAATGTTATTTCACTTTCAAATATTCTTATAAATACATTTTATTATAGCGTGTTACATTTTATTATTAGCGTTACTCCACTCACAGTTATACAAGTGTATTTTTTTACAAGCATTTATTTAACTTGCAATGTTTGTCTGTATGTATATTCGGGTCAAATCTTGCAACTGAATGTTAAAGCAGTTATCCTGAACCGATTGAATTGAAATTTTGCATACAAGTTTTAGTTTGGATGACAATGCATGGTTAGCTAAGTGACGCAATTCCTAATCCAATATGGCGGGCAGCCCAAGATAGTGGACTAGATATTTTTTAAGCACGCCCATGATATGGGTATCAAATGAAAGGGTTTGCTGAAGAATACGAATAAAAGCTTGTTTTTAAAAATATATTTTTTGTAATCAACTTTTTACAAGCTTTTATTTAACTTGCAATGTATGCATGTATGTATGTATGTATGTATGTATGTATGTATGTTCGGGTCAAATCTTGCAACTGATATTAAAGAAGTTATCCTCAACCGATTAAATTGAAATTTTGCATATACGTTTAGTTTGAATGACATTGCATGGTTAGCTAAGTTAAGTCATTCTAAATCCAATATGGCGGACAGTTCAAGATGGCGGACTATGATATGGGTATCAAATGGAAGGGTTTGCTGTGAAGAATACGAAAAATAAAATGACTTCACTCTAAATCCAATATTGCGGATTCCCCAAGATAAAAGCTGGTTTTTATAAAAAACTTTTTTACTGTTAATTTATTATTCATTATTTGCTTATTTGTTTCTTAAAATTTCTCTTTTGAAACATTTTGATTTTTTATAATGTCAGGTATGGTAAAAATAAAAATATCATTGTATACAATTAATGTAATTAAATAGTAAATTAATTATAAAATTAATCTTTCTCGTATTTTATTTATGATTATAATATATTTTATGAATATATCGTCTATCATACATTGATTTCTTATTTCTTGAAGATTTATTTTCTCTTGAACTTATTTATACAGTGTTTTTCTTTATAACCATCAATATATTTTGATGGCAGAAGTAGTTGACCTTGACATACCATAAATGTGTACAGGTGATTTTTATGTTGTACCTGGTTATCTTTTGCTCGTCTATACACGGAACATTGAAGACGCTGTGACGGATCACGTTCTAGTTTGACAGCCGTGTATTCGATACACGTCCTGTTTCCTTGGTTGAGTTTGATTTATCGACCATATTGTCATACCTCAAGCATTATCCTTAGCGACTCCTTGTCGCCCTCCAACGTTTTGTACCACCTACTTGATTTTGTCTTCCATATCGAATTTTTTCCTTTCTCTTTTTGTTATTTGTTTTTCGATCTTTATGTTTTTCATTGTCAACATTCTCTTTGAGTCGTATTTATTTTGGAATCGTAATATCTCAGAATATTTAGTTTATCCAAAATGCCCACTCTTTTGTTACTTGGACATGAATGTTTCTATGGCTTTGGGGTTAATGACTCTACGGCTAAAAAATAATCATGGCAGTTACGTTATTTATTTTAAAATAAAAAAAATTGTCTCTAAGAATTTCGATAACTGACTACTCTACACTCCTAAAGGTCGACCAAGAAGTCATGAACACAGGAGAAACTGAAAGCTTAGCTTCGTTTAAAGTCGGAACTTCCGAGTATTGCCGAAGTATGTACAGTCGGGTGCTAAGACAATACCCATTTCTAGTTTGTATGACATGCGCAGTTATGTCAAATCTCACGAATAACAACAGGAAGGTTTCAAATCTGTTAGGTTTCCTGTTTTGTTTGTTTTTATACAGTACGAAATAATAGTCACAACCAGGGCTCGATTTGAGGCGGAACGCCGTTCCGGGACCTCTCTCTCTGATAAATAAAAAATAAAATTATCGGCACTAAGATTTTTTAAAATCCTAAGTTAAAATTTTGTTTGTCAGTGAGTGACTACAAATTTGATTAAGGACATCATGTATTAAACTGACACCATAGTATTACCCTAGATTAGCAATTTATTAACTAAGTTTTTTTTAATGGCAGGGATCGTATTAAATAAGTACTGTGCAGAGACACTGTGCCGAAACTCGCCCGGGGTGAGTGAGACAGGAAATATTTTGTTGATTTAATTATTCGTATAAACCTAAGTACCTATTTATTTATTGAGAGTATTTTAACAACACGTGTTATACTAATCAAGAAATTGTTTATAAAAAATACTACTTAAAATTATATAAGTTTTCTCACACGAAACCCACCTGATTGCAGTGTGGGTTTATGTCTAAAACGCTGTTTTTGAACGTTTATTTTTCAAAATTTTCCCGGGGGAGGACCCCCGGACCCCCCATCTATAGGGGGGGGGGGGGGGGGGGAGGGTAGGTTGTAGTTCCGGCACCTCCACTTCTAGAAATCGAGCACTGGTCACAACTGTCCTAAATCCAAATCAAACTCAGAAATAAAGAGGAAGAAAAAATAGGTTAAGAAAGAAGAAAATCGATTTAGATTTAAAGAATATTATTATGAATAATCAATAAATAATAATAATATATATGATATTATCGTATATTATTAGTGATTTCTTATCAGGTTCAGTGATGCCTGTTGCAAAAAATATAGAAGTTATCAAAATTAAAATGATTAATAACAAAAGAACAACACTGTGTTTTTTGACAGTGGTCTATTTGATTAAAAACTTACTATTATACATGACACCAAAACAACGACACTAGCGCACTCCTCAGATTTCCATGACTTCTTGGTCGACCCTTAGTAAATAATATTTAAAAGTAGTTTACCAATATTTTATTTTCATTATTATTTTTATTTTTTAAGCATTATCTTTTTAGAGGCTGATTTGGCAAAGAGTTGGTAGTTGGTTGTAGTAAGATTATAATTACCAATTTAAAAGAGTAGTTTGGCACAGGAGAAAGAAGAAAATATTTTGTGGTGAAACCTTCTGTATTTCTTCGATCATAGACTCTACCAGTGCAACTAAACTTATAATAGCATTAATAAATAAAAAGAAACAGTCTCTTTACGAAAATTAATACTTGTTTATTTATCAAAGCAGTTTTCGGATTTACAAAGCCGTCATCAGTGCCGATTTTGGAAGAACTAGAGTTACATTATAAAAAATATGCTTTGGGCGAGTCATACGATGTCGGAGACTAAAGTAAGACTACTGAGATGACCATACTTAGAGGTAAGACTCTTAGGTGGATCTTACGTTAGTCTCCGACATCGTATGATTCGCCCTCAACATATTTTTTATAATGTAACTCTAGTTCTTCCAAAATCGGCACTGATGATGCCTTTATAAAAGACGAAAGCTGCTTTTATAAATAAACAAGTATTATTTTCCTTGGAGAGACTGTTTCTTTGTATTTATGAAGATAACCGTCATCAACGATCTTATCTCTCAAATTAAAATAGCTAAGTTTTTCACAATATGGTGCCCAAATTTTAAAATTACTGAATATAATGTACGTCAATATAGTGATCATAACACACGGCAATACTGCTATTTTATCCGAAAGGAAAAAGGCTGTTTACCAGTAATTCTCTATATCCTTTATTGATTTAATTTTATCTTAATTATTTTTCGGGGGCCTCCTCGTTAGGGTACTTCTTTAAATTGTTACTCCCTTTATTTTTTTAAAATATAAATGACTTTGACAAAATAACTTAAGACAAAGGGATGTTTAGTCCATTGCACTTTGTGACAAAGGAATATCACACTTCTGTTTTTATAAGGGAAGTATAGACTGTTAGAACATTCAGTGCACCTTTAGATTATTACTCCCCTCTGTTTTTTTTATAAGAGGAGAAACAATCTAAAGAATTGCCTCCGGTAGTTCGGATAGAAAAGTGGGGGCTGCCCTTTTAATATAGTTGAGCAACATCGGGCTTGGTCACCATTTGGATGGGTGACTGCAGAATCTGGGTTCAATTTCCGTAACCCCCCTTTGGTGTTCACCTAGCATCCCAATATAAGTAGCTGCTTACGTGAAGTGGAGACTAATTGGCAAATCCCAATTATAAGGTATAAAGCGATGCACTAACCCCGTGTCATCCATATTATAAATAGTTGTATAAGCCCTTTGGCAGGCCTAGGCCCTTCAAAGGCTGTTGAGCGATGCCTTAACCCCGTGTCATCCATATTATAAATAGTTGTATAAGCCCTTTGGCAGGCCTAGGCCCTTCAAAGGCTGTTGAGCGATGCACTAACCCCGTGTCATCCATATTATAAATAGTTGTATAAGCCCTTTGACAGGCCTAGGCCCTTCAAAGGCTGTTGAGCGATGCACTAACCCCATGTCATCCATATTATAAATAGTTGTATAAGCCCTTTGGCAGGCCTAGGCCCTTCAAAGGCTGTTGAGCTACAGATAAAGTTAGTTAATTAATTTTTAACTTCTATGTATTTCAAACTTTCAAGAAATAATGCAATTTTAAGACTTAATAAACCGAAGTTTCTTTTCCTTATGCCAATTTCTCTCGCATAAAATTACATCCTCTTATACCATATTTGACATCACAATAGAGATTATTTTCTATTGAAAAACCTTTAAGCTTCTATATAAAACTGAGTAAAAATCGAGAGTTTTCATAGATTCTTCTGTATTAGTGAAACCAACTATTACAGTTTCTATTCCTAATACAATAGAGGTGTCTACTAGTTCTTTTTCTTTCGATTTTAAAGTCAAAACCCTTTTTCCATTATTTTTTTTACACTATTTATTATTTTAAAGGGGATTTCCGACCTTTTTTTTTTCGTTAGAACTTTCCCTTTTTTTATTTTTTTTTAAAGTTTATTTTCTAGTCTAATTTACTTCTTTTTTTATATGAATATTAAAATTATCTTGTGGAAGGATTCAGAGTGCATCCTTTTTTTTCGCTTCTCGTCAGACCGGTTTAGACAACTACCTACTACTTCTCGGACACCCAATGCTCCGGGAAGGTTCTTCCAATTTCTTGTTTCTCCATACTACAACTTTTTATTTTCTGGGTTGTATTAAATGTAATTTCTTCGATTAAGAGTAAAAGTAGGCCAAGATTGCACTTTAAAGTTTAAAGATATTTTTACTTTGATTACCTTCTCGATTTGTTTTTTTTCTTTGGTGTAATAAGTTGTAATAAGCAATTGAAGATCTAAACTAAAAAATAACAAACAAGGAAGGTTCGTTATTATTTTATTTTTTTGTTCAACCTATATTTTCACTCTGTTTTCTTCTTTATTTCCCAATTATTGGCTAATGTAATTGAATCATAATAACATTTCATTTCATATTGGCTTCTGATATTTCTATTTTTATGTGTAATTGAACTGATAGCTTTTCATTTGACGATATTGAAGACCAAGAGATTAAAATAATTGTTGTCTTGATAATGCTCTATGATTCTTCAATTTATATTTTCTGATTTATATGTATAAGTTAGTTACTGTATATGTATAGTTAAGTGGACTATCTAATAATCTGGAAGTTAAAGCTCTAATGCAATAAATCATCTCTAAAACTCAAAATTCTTTTTTACTACGTTTTTACTAGCTTGCTTTCTTGTTTGTTTGTTTGATTATGTGTACAAATTTTGCAATCGATTTTTAACTAACTTCCTGACTAAATAGAAAGCTGAAACTTACACAGATTATGTATTTCCGATGACAATATTATAATCAGTAATTAGATTTACCAAAATATTACTATTAGTCGATAAATCACTAAATTTCTTAAATATTTTGGCGGTCAAATTCAAAATCAATTGTAAACAAACACGACCGTATCATCAGCTAAGGAAATCCACAAGGAAAATTTAAACACATAGTTTATTATAAAAATATATATTTTTTTTTATCTTTTATTACTTAATCATTACTTCTAGACTTCTTAGTTTCTCAGATTTGCCTGAAGAACTTATGTATAAATGAACTTAAAGTGTCAATTTATTCAGTATATTGTCAAATTGTAACTGCAAAAGCAGTCTCTATCTCTATTGTACATTAGCGATTGAGGTTTGGCTCAAGCTTCTTCACATTTAATATTAAATAAGAATAATTGACCCTGCTGGAAATTGAAACAGGTCTAAACAACTACACTTTCAACTCCACAATATTATACCAGGGTCATTTTTTCAATAATATATAGCAGTGCAATAGCTATGGTGACTTGGACCAATAAAATGGCTTGGAAACAGGCCTACAACTACACTTTCAACTCCATAATACCACTATACCACTAGGGTAATCTTTTTTAAAGTGTTAACCATCGGGTGTATTGTCAAATTGTAACAGCAAAAGCCAGTCTCTATCGAACATTTGCGATTGAGGTATTTAATATTGAATAAGAATAATTGACTGGCGGATATATGCAGGGCCAGTTTGGCGCCGCGGTCATATCACACCATTCCACAAATAAGTAGTAATTTAGCGGTGGACTGTATATAGGTAATAACATATATATATATTTATAATGTGGTCTTCTAATAATAAAAGTGGAGAATACCTGATGGTAGTACAGGGTCGAGGGCGGCGTAACACACACATGAGCGGGTAGGTAATAGCTGCACTCTCCTACACACACTGACGGATTCTTCCTTTGGCCGCTAGGGCTAAACGTTACCGCTAGGGGCGCTACGGGCAGTATCCCTTCCACATTGTTTTAAGAAGAACCACGTTCGAGATAGATATAATATAGTAATAACATAGAAAAACAACTGGACTTTTAACATTAAATCCACCACACCGCCCGCCTTGGCAGACCCAAAGGACGGTCTGTCCAAAAAAAATGCAAAACAAAAAAAAATATGGGTGTGGTAACTTCACTAACTATAACTAACTTAAAACACGCAAACACACACACATTCATACAATCTAAGATAAATGGTTAATGGTTGAATAGAGGGGCAAGCTTACGGACAGGACGTTCGTAAGTGCCGGACTGGGTAGTCACAACTGCAGAACGGACTACACCATCCTTCCCTCGGTAAACAGACTTGATCCTTCCTAAAGGATAAGACAACGGATGGGAATAATCTTCCTTAATCCAAACGACATCACCAACAGATAGATTTTTATCTGATGTGAACCACTTCCCCTTTTGCTGAAGGGTGTGTAAGTATTCTTGTTCCCACCTCTTCCAAATACGTTGGGTGATTTGGGTCGTAAGTTGCCACCTAGACAACCTGTGCTCGTTGAGATCTGTAACGTTGTACTCAGGTAGCGCAAGCAGAGGACCACCAACTAGAAAGTGCCCTGGTGTCAAAGCTTGATATTCGTCCGGAGAAGAAAACATGGGGTTCAACGGTCGAGAGTTCAGAACGGCTTCGACTTTGGCCAGGATTGTGATGAACTCACTTAACGTTAGAATCCGAGACCCTATCGTGCGGAAAAGATGGTATTTCACATTTTTTATATTGGACTCCCAAAGGCCATTTTGGAAAGGTGCATGAGCTACTGAGAAATGGAACTTCACCTGATTAATAGCTAAACCATTGACTAAGTCAGATTGAGTCTTACTCGAACGAAGAAAGCTAACTACTTCTTTAAGTTCCCGATCAGCACCTTTAAAATTGGTTCCTTGGTCGCAGAAAATATCGGAACACAAACCACGTCGAGACACAAAACGTTGGAGAGCTGCAAGAAAATCCTCGGAAGAGAGGCTTGTCACTGCTTCAAGATGGCACGCTTTAGTTGAAAAGCAGATAAAGAGCGCGAAATACGCCTTGAAAGTCGCGGCTTTACGACGTAGACTTTCCTTTAAGATAAAAGGGCCCGCAAAGTCAACCCCAACGTGTGAAAAAGGGCGACTAGGGACAACACGCGCTGTAGGTATGTTACCCATAATGGGCGAGGGAGTAACAGCCTGAAACTTACGACAACGAATACACTGGTGTATCCTATGCCTAATAACACTATGAGCTGACATAATCCAGAACTCGCGTTGAATCAAGCTGCGGACAGTTCTAGGACCTGCATGCAGATAACAACGATGATAATGATCTATTATTAAACTTGTAAGAAAACTAACTTTAGGCAAAAGGTAAGGATGTTTACACTCGTAACCAAGAGAACTATTTGACAAACGTCCTCCAACACGTAACATTTTATCATCATCTAAAAACGGTGATAACTTCTGAAGTGATTTTTGACAAGGTTCATTTCTTTGAAGATTTGAAATGTCACTAGCGAAATAAGTCTGTTGAGTAATACAGACACACAGTTTAAGAGCAGCACGAAGTTCATCTACTTTTATGAGTCCAGTAGTGCGGGGATTAACACGATAACGAGTATTTTGAATAAAACGTCGAACATAACAAACAACACGTTGAAGACGTAATAAAGAAGAAAATCTACCTATAAATGAGTCTAGAGATAAATCGGCAGATCGAGACAACAACACTGGAGCTGTAGACTTCACTTCAGGTAACTGATGAGAATTAACAGGAACGAATTTACTTATAGGCCAACTTGATATTGGTTCGTAGCACCACGAGGAACCGTTGAACCATTGAGTACAAGAAGCTAAGTCCTTAGGTGATAAACCACGAGAAGCTTTGTCAGCGAGGTTCAACGATGACTCTATGTGTTGCCATTGAGATAAGTGAGTAATCTCGAGAATAGCAACTACCCTATTTGCCACATAAGTCTTTAAACAATAGGAAGGTTTATGTAACCATGAGAGAACTATGGATGAGTCAGTAAACAGATGAGTAGAAGTAGGTTTAACACGAGAAATAAAGGATTGTAGAGATTCTAATAATTTAGACAACAAAACAGCACCTTGAAGTTCGAGCCTCGCGATGCTTAAGTTTTTTAATGGAGCAACCTTAGTTTTAGACTTCAATAAATATACTCTAACAGATCCGTCGTTATTTTCAACACGTAAATACGTAACGGCTGCGAATCCTCTTTCTGAAGCGTCTGAGAATCCGATTAACTGGCACTCACTATTAGAAGAAACAAACAAACACCTAGGAATACTGACATCGGCTAACAAGGGAAATTCTGTTAAAATGTTATTCCAAAGATCAAGTAGAATCGGTGGAAGTGAATCGTCCCAACCTATATTTGACTTCCAAACAGCTTGTAAAATAAACTTCATAAGAAAAATTAAAGGAGAAATATAACCCACAGGGTCGTACACACGACTAATATAAGATAACAAACTTCTCTTCGTACAAACATCCAGATACTGAGGTAGATTGATCCTATAAGTGAAACTATCTGTGGAAGGTATCCACTGAATACCTAGAATTTTAACAGTAGGACAAGATTCATCACAAACAACTAAAGGTTCTGAAGAAATGTCTTGTTGAAGACTTTGTAAAAACTCACTAGAGTTACTAGACCACTTATTTAGAGTTATTCCACCCTTACGTAACAAGGAACAGAGTTGCTCTTTCTTTAGTTTCAAATCCTGAACTGTTTCACCTCCACACAAAATATCGTCGACAAACGAATCGTCTAAGAGTGTAGTAGCACCTAAAGGAAAAGCAGCACCTTCGTCCCGAGCCAATTGAATTAAAGTGCGTTTGGCTAAAAAAGACGACGGCGTCATACCGTAGGTGACTGTTTTTAATTCATACTCTTGGAGCGGTTCACTGGGATTTTCTCGCACTAATATGTGCTGAAAAAGACAATCCTCCTCATCTAACAATACTTGACGAAACATCTTTGTAACATCGCAAGTGAACACATAGGGGTGTATTCGGAAACCTAAAATAACATCACTAATCTCCACGTGGAGCTTAGGTCCGGCAAACAAAACTTCATTGATACTTAGATGAGAATGACGAGCACTGCCGTCGAAAACGACACGAATACGAGTAGTTAAGGAAGTAGGGTTAGAGACACAAAAATACGGTAAGAAATACTTCCCTGGCCTAGTGGCAATAGCCATATGGTCTAATTCCTCGTATCTTTTCAAAAAATCAAAACAAGCTGTTTTTAACTCCTGCTCACGATGAAACCTGCGTTCCTGAGACAAAAACCTGCGCAAAGCGACAGCATGCGATTGAGGAAAATTTAACTTAGAGATGTCAACTTTAAATGGGAGCTTAACAATATATCTGCCGTTTGAATCACGACGATGCGTTTTTTGGAACTGTTCCTCACAAAATTGATCACCAGGACTCACACACTTAGGTCGGATAACCTCCTCTGACTCCCAAAATTGATGCACTAATTTATTTAAATTATCTTCATTAGATCTAGAAGGAACGGTACACGTAGCTAACGTAATTAATGAAGAAGAACCAAAAATAGTAGACAATGTTCCTAATGAATTATCTAAAACAGGGGATTGATTTGCCGTTATTATTTGACAAAACAAATCGTTGCCTAACAAGAATTCAACAGGGCGAGAATCATAAAACAGAGGATCGGCAAGGTTTAATTTAACAAATGTTTCAGCGAGCTTCGGTGACAATGGTGTCGAGGGAACGTTACCTATTATTTTTTTAACAACAACAGCGTTAGTTTTAAGTAACGGATATGTTTTACCAGTAGGTCTTAAAACACAACAAACACTACCAAGCGCTTCACCAACGGGTGAAGAATTAAGACCTGCAAAATTTTGGTAACACGGTTCAATAGGTAATTTTAATTTATTTGCACAGTGAAGGGTAATAAAACTTGAAGTCGATGCACAATCAATAACCATACGAATATTAACAAACCTACCTGAGATATGTTTTACACCGGCAAGAGCCGTACCCAACAACACAACTTGAGACGAACTATCCTCTTGTATATTAGATTTATTTGTACTACACATAACGTTACCAGTTTGGTTAGTACTGGTTAAACAAGTTTGACTAGGACTAGACTGGTCATTAGACTTAACACCCGCTACCGGGGCTGAAGAAGCTTCAGTAGAACTGTCAGAGTGAGGGGGTGAACTACGTGGGAAATGCAACGTCGTATGATGACATAGGCCGCATATCCGACATCTATTTTCTGACTTACAAGACGGTAATCTATGGAAAGTAGATAAACAGTTAAAACAAGCATTAAGGGATTTAACTAACTCATTGCGTTGACGAGGTTCCTTAGCTGTGTACTTAGGACAATTAACAATAGAATGTAATTCTGAACATACAGGACATTTTTTAATTTCATTTCCCTGCGATTTCGATTTATTTACACGTCCACTAGACACATTTAAATTTGAGTTAGAATCATTATAAACCTGATTAGGTGAACGACCATGTTTGTCGGTAATTAAAACCATCCTTTTACTAGCAGGCTTATATTCTCTAGAACTAGAAACAGCAGAACTCTCAGGTGTATAACTGCAAGCAGAGAGATCTAACATTCTAACTCTTTGTTTAACAAACGATATTAAATCGCTATAAGCGGGAAATTCAGTTTCAGAAAATTTAAGTTCAAACTCGCGACGTGTGATATTATCAAGTTGACGAATAGCCAAACTAAAACAAATAAAATCTCCGAGATCAGGAACTGAGGAATTTTTGAGACCTGTGACGCTATCATGAACCTTAGACAAAAAATGTTGAAGTGAGTTCGCAGTAGGTTTGGCTGGGGGAGCAAACGGTTTTATAAGTTCTTCTGCGTAATGATTAGCTTGGATACGACTGGAATCGTAACGCTGACACAACGCGTCCCATGCTACCGGAAAATCATTCGGAGATTGAAATGAACGGACTATTTTAGCGGCTTTATCTCTTAAAGCGCCGTGGAGATAATGTGAACGCTCAACATGGG
Organism: Gerris lacustris; assembly: GCA_951217055.1. Classification (NCBI taxonomy): domain Eukaryota; kingdom Metazoa; phylum Arthropoda; class Insecta; order Hemiptera; family Gerridae; genus Gerris; species Gerris lacustris. The sequence continues at coordinate 73,689,589 of OX578279.1, forward strand.
AGAGACGTTTGTTATTAACAATAAGTGCGATAAACATGTTCTTAAAACGAGGCCAATCCCAGACATCGCCGGAAAAGTGTTTAAGTTCAACAGGGGGTAACACTGTGCGAGGATAAGTAGGTCCGAAAGGATAAGTATTTTCAAATTTATTCAAGTCAGTTTCCGCAACGGCAGAACCAACATTAATTGATTGAGTAATTTTATCTTTAGCGGAGTTAATAAAACAAACTAACTCATGAAGAGCTATAGTAGAATCATAACAAGGAGCATATTTGTCATCAAGTTCACATTTAAGTATATTTAAATATTCAACCGTTTGTTCAAAAGTAGTAACAAGTTTGTCCACTCCTGAACATTTAACAATAAAGTGATCCTTCTCTGCTTGACTGGCAGAGTCGGAGGGTATACTATCATAGATAGTTTGGACACTTTTAAAGTAAGCCTCTTGTTTACCTTCAAGAGTCTTGATCTTATTTTGAGACGTTTGAGATCTCGTAGCCATTGTGAAAACAAAAAAAAAATAAATGTAACAACAAAGAAAATCACTACACGAAAATAAAATATTAAATAATAAAGCGACTCTTCGTAAATTAAAGAGTAAAACTCCGAAAAAATAATATTAAAATCACAATTAACCTCAGAGAGAAAAATCAAAACTATAATCAAGAAGAACTCTTCAAAAAGACTAAAATAATATTCTCCAAAAGAATTAAATAATAATTTAGAAAAAAAAATTAAAAGAAAATTAATTCTCAAGAAAAATTGCCTCACGATACTATACGTGATATAAATAAACTAATCCTCAAGATGAATGAAATAAAAATCAAAAAGAAAAAACAAGTGCCGTGTCTCGGAATTGAAACCAGAACATTCGCAAATTCGAAAATAATAAAATCGTAGTATTTATTATGACATATGAATGACATCAAAACAATAATAAAGATAAATTAAAGATTCATTCGCTAATATGAATAAAAACGATATCAATACTATTAAAGAGTATTGGGTAAACAAACGAGATTGAATTTGAAAACAAAACAACAACAATATAGCACCCGTTAAAGCAACGGCTCCTAACGGTACTTTATTGGATATACCTTGACCCCTAACAACGTTATCAGTCGTACAACCTAGACTACGATAATTTTTACTCCACTTTTTAACACCATATAAAATATTACGTGGACCTAATTCAATACAGAGGTTCAGCGGGATTTTTATAACTAACGAAATTGAACCACTGTTATGAGTTAGTGAAGCCACCACACACATATAACATTTTATAATGGGACACAATAAATAAATTATAAAATTAAATAGATATAGATAGAGATCCGGCACGAAGCGAGACCATAAATGTGGCGGATATATGCAGGGCCAGTTTGGCGCCGCGGTCATATCACACCATTCCACAAATAAGTAGTAATTTAGCGGTGGACTGTATATAGGTAATAACATATATATATATTTATAATGTGGTCTTCTAATAATAAAAGTGGAGAATACCTGATGGTAGTACAGGGTCGAGGGCGGCGTAACACACACATGAGCGGGTAGGTAATAGCTGCACTCTCCTACACACACTGACGGATTCTTCCTTTGGCCGCTAGGGCTAAACGTTACCGCTAGGGGCGCTACGGGCAGTATCCCTTCCACATTGTTTTAAGAAGAACCACGTTCGAGATAGATATAATATAGTAATAACATAGAAAAACAACTGGACTTTTAACATTAAATCCACCATTGACCCTTCTGGAAATTGAAACAGGTCTAAACAACTACACTTTCAACTCCACAATTCCATACCAGTAGGGTCATTAAAAAAAACAAACTAATCCGCGGCACAGTAGCTAGGGTGACTTAGGCCAATGAAATTTGCTCTTTTGCTGCAATTGTAGTAAAGGGTGTCTCCAACCATTGTATGGTACCATTATGTGGTATCATTGTTTTATAATAATATATATTGTTATAATTTTATACTATCAATGGTACTAATCAATGCTACACAGTTCTTATTAGAACCACAACTATATAAGTAAAAATGTATAGTCATGATTTGTGTATTACAAACAGACAATTGGAGGCCATTAATGAACACGTGGAGTTTAAAAATAGAATGACCATTGTTAGAATTGAATGAGGAATGATTGAATAGTTTCCTTTACAAAAGTTTTATTTAATCTTATCTATTATTTCCTTTAAAAATTATTATTGCGGTATTCAATTTGAAGTTACTTGTTGTGAAGAACCATAACCAATTATTATAATAATTTACATTGCATTTTTTCATTAGTATTTGACCGAAAAAACAAATATAAATTTATAAATACATATATAATTTGTTTTTGCCATGTGTAAAATAAAAATAACATTTGCAGTAAATATGGAATATAAAATGAGAAAATGGCATTATTTATCTTATACATGTTTTATGTATTTGATCCGAGCTTACCGAAGGAAACGGAAGCCATGTAATCGTTTCGAAGAACAAAAATATTATGTCTCCGATTTCAAAAATTCCTAGACAGAATTCCGTTTCAGACATCCAGGGAACATTTTTGGTTCCGTAGCTGTCAGTCGCTCAATTTTTTCGTGCCAACATAATATGTTAAAAACTACACGTCTGAGTTTAATGAAATTTGTATGCTATAGGCCATAATTAGCCCATTGTTGGTCCCATATAAGTTGAACCTAGTGTGGTTATTTGTTTCTCTTCAACATGCGCACAAACATACATTTTTTTTACACATATATATATTCAAATGTACTCATCTAAGTTTTATAAAATTTGGCTGATTTTGGTGAAAGTAGACCGCAGATAGCACCAGATTAACTTTAACCCTCTGGCGCTCTTTAACTTTTGCTTAATTGATACTTTAATTCATGTAAAAATTCACATCAATTTTGACTTAAAAAAAAAACTGGGGGAAATAATTAAATAAATTAGTCAATAACGGCTTGTAAAACTGCATAAAATCAATAAAATACGTGATAAGATGCGAGGAAGCTATGTGCCACACTAATTGTCAATCTATTTTTAATTTGTTTAAATTTTTCATACTGGAATTTCTTAATGTAAGAATAATTATTTTGAACAATTTATAATATTAGTATTAAAATATTAATTTAAATTTTTAAGTTTTTGGTAGTATTCATATTACGGAAAGATTAAATTTTACTTTAAATCAAATTATAATTATCAACAACTTCGGTAGACCTGTAACGGATTAATAGGAGAACCCGTGGTTTGAGTCCCGGTGCCGGGGGTCTTAATTTCTCTGTATGTCTCCCGTAGTTTTTGATTATTATAATTTGATTTAAAGTAAAATTTAATCTTTCCGGTACAGGTACTAATTGAGTACTTTATAATTATAAGCGTTAATTCTCGATCTAGTTCTAATGCCGAGAATATTTGGCTTACTAGATTTGTAGAAATGATTGAAAGCTTGGATTCGGGGAATTCATATCGGTAACGACAGAGAAAAATCATTCTCCCGTATAGCTCAGTTGGTAAGAGCACCTGCAAAGGATTAATAGGAGGACCCGTGGTTCGAGTCCCGGTGCGGGGGTCTATTTTTCTCTGTATGTCTCCCGTAGTTGTAGATAATTATAATTTGATTTAAAATATTAATTTAGTGTCAACCAAAAAATTTAATTAATTAAGTGTAGAATATAGAACAAAATTAGAAGACCATATTGAATTAATTAAATGAAAAAACCATTAGTATACCAAGAGGGTTAATTATATTAAAGTTAAAATTATGTAGAAACTAGTGGAAGGGTAAATATGATCTGATTATTTTTGAATCGTCAAGTTGAATATTTATGTTTAAAAACTGGTTTAGTCCAATTTGTTATATTGGTACTTATTACTCTTTCGATCGTACTATAAATCTTTGTAGTGTAGCAACTATTACTGTTTTTATAATATTATTTTAATAGCCAATTATTTTTTAGATATTTTTCCCTTTAAATTTAAATATTCTGTTAACAGAAAATTATGATATACAGTAATATAACATTAGTAGATAATTCTAACTGACAAAAATACAATGTTGAGTTATGTTTGTATTTATCAACTAAAGAAGTAAAATTAAATCTTAATTACTAACTATACTGTCATTATTATTATCAGAGAGAAAACTATGATCCAATTATAAATAAAATATAGATATGAGACTTTTAATAAAATATTACGACGTAAAATATCCGGGAGTAGTTTTAGTGCCAAGAGCTCTAAGATAATACAGTTTTGGGTTCTGGAATGTTCTAACAGAGGCAAACAAGGACATAAGAAATATAAAATATGTTCTTAATATGAAGCCAAGCTCTCATAAAGAGGAAAAAAGATGGGAGAGAACATAATTCTTTAGTAATGTCCAATTATAGGGATAGTTTTCTTGGCTTGGCTTCTTTCTTTAAGAACAATATCCCCTTACAATAAGGGTTAAAAAATATCTACTGATATATTATGTGCAAACAATTTCTAGACTTAACTTAAAAGCATCACAATTTGTTTAAAAAATGTTTAATCTTTCTACACAACTAGGAAATAATTAGACGCAAACATTAATTGGTTTTTAGTATTCTAGATTATATTTTATCAACTTTATAATAAAATATTATTTATTAAAATTTGAAGATCTAGGGCATAAGAATGTGAATAGAAATAGGTAAATTAAAAATTACTTCTAAATCATTATTATTTTACGATTATGCCTCTTGTATTATTACAAAAAAAGAAACATTATAATTTAACTATTATGCCTCTTGTAGTTTTTCTAATTCTTACACTTAACGATTATGCCTCTTGTAGTTTTTCTAATTCTTACACTTAACGATTATGCCTCTTGTAGTTTTTCTAATTCTTACACTTAACGATTATGCCTCTTGTAGTTTTTCTAATTCTTACACTTAACGATTAATGCCTCTTGTAGTTTTTCTAATTCTTACACTTAACGATTAATGCCTCTTTTAGTTTTTCTAATTCTTACACTTAACGATTATGCCTCTTGTAGTTTTTCTAATTCTTACACTTAACGATTATGGCTCTTGTAGTTTTTCTAATTCTCAAACTTAACGATTATGCCTCTTGTAGTTTTTTTCTAATTCTCACACTTAACGATTATGCCTCTTGTAGTTTTTCTAATTCTTACACTTAACGATTATGCCTCTTGTAGTTTTTCTAATTCTTACACTTAACGATTATGCCTCTTGTAGTTTTTCTAATTCTTACACTTAACGATTATGGCTCTTGTAGTTTTTCTAATTCTCACACGCAACGATTATGCCTCTTGTAGTTTTTCTAATTCTTACACTTAACGATTGTGGCTCTTGTAGTTTTTCTAATTATTACACGCAACGATTATGTCTCTTGTATTTTTTCCAATTCTTACACGTTCAAAATAATTAATTATAGAATTACAGTTACTCTTAGCGCGTAAAGTTAATCCGCCGGCAGAGATGGTTCATTATATTGTAAACAGTGCAGATTTAAATTCTATGATCAACTCACTTTTTTTGAGTTTTTTTGTTTTATAACTAGCCGATCTTGTGAATGACAATTTCTGCTAATTCATCGATGGTTCCTATTAATGAAGTCACTATAAATAATACCATGATTAAGTTTAAAATTAAATGTAAATCCTAATGTTTTTATGCTTTTTTGCAACAACCTATAAGATAGAATTTTTTTTTTTTTAAATAGTTTCAAAATAGTAAAAACTAAATTAGTAGATAGATTAGAACTGTAAAATAAAAAATAAAAGCGTGGGCTTACTCAGCTGAGACGTTAAAAAGTCTAATTTTATATTAAAAAAAAGAAAAAAAAAATCTAAATTGAAATTTGTGGAACAATAGAAAATTTAAAAAAAGCAAAACAGAACCGGGAAATGAGGGGAGAGTAGGAGGTTTGGGGGAAGATTAACATTGCCAAAACACTTCTTATTAGAATTCCTTGGAAACGAAATAGAGGCATCAGGCAGTTAGCCAACTCTTATTTTTCAAGAAAAAAAAAATACTTCGGCGGCACTGGGTGTCAACCACAAGACATCTCTAAAGATATATTTATCGAAGTTAAATGTAGATTTTTTTTTTAGAGGTTTTTTTTAGAACAGTGCACAAATTAAGATTGTAAAGACAATGTTATTTTAAATTAAACAATCTATATTAAAATTCCTTTTAATTTAATTGAAGTACTTAGTTGTGGTAATAATCATTGTTTAAGTTGATAACAATAAGATCTAAAAAAGTTATAAAATATGGGAAAAATATAATGCTGTGCATAAATTTAATTAAACCCTTTTTTACTGAACGACTAGCCACTATACTATACTACACTAGCGGAGCATGTTGGGCATTGAATCCACTTATTGACATTTCAATGTTTTTCCATGAAGCGGAGAAAACCAGTTTGAATTTGCCTAATTGATATAGTAGACAGATTTTAAGGTGTGAAGTCATTTAAGATCCATTTTGGTTACCATTTGGTCAGCTAGAAGCTCTGATTTCATTTGTTGCTGCGTATTGCTTTTGGACAAATGAACTTAATTTGATGCAATCCTCAGAAGAGGTAATTAAAAATAGCATTTATTGTTGCGTACTGCTTTTGGACGAATGGACTTAATTTGATGCAATCCTCAGCAGAGATAATTATAAATAGCATTTATTGCTGCGTATTGCTTTTGGACGAATGAACTTAATTTGATGCAATCCTCACCAGAGGTAATTATAAATAGCATTTGTTGTTGCGTATTGCTTTTGGACGAATGAACTTAATTTGATGCAAGCCTCATCAGAGGTAAATTATAAATAGCATTTGTTGTTGCGTACTGCTTTTGGACGAATGAACTTAATTTGATGCAATCCTCAGCAGAGGTAATTATAAATAACATTTGTTGTTGTGTATTGGTTTTGGACGAATGAACTTAATTTGATGCAATCCTCAGCAGAGATATTATGAATAGCTTAAGTTATTGTTAATGGGGTTGTCAGGATGGCTCGCGATCCGGTAATGGGGACAACTTGTTTATCTTGAGAGACACTCTTATTCTTTCGTTTAAAATGAAGTCTATATTTATAGGAGCCCTATGTTCTATAGTGTTCAAGGCCTGCGGGGGAGATTAGTTCCACGGAGTTTAATGGCGGTACAAAGTAAGTACTGGAACTGAATGAGATTCGCCCGGCCCCGTTCTCTGTTCTCTATCTCCTTTGAAGATTCCGTAACTCGTTGCCTGGAGGTTACAGCCTCTGGAGCCTGTGGGCTGGGCCAGGCTCTCAGTCAGTATTAAGAGCCGTTATGGTCACGATTTCCTCTCCTGACTGGATCTGACTGAAGTCGAGGCCCCAATTCTAACCAGCGGTGGGGAGAACTTCACGATTTACCAGATTCACCGAGTTACAGAAAACTTCTTCATAATGTATTCTTTGCGGAACATTGATTTACTTCGTTTTAACAATCATACCTTACCTTCTGTTTCACTAATAAATTCACTTTACCTGCATAATAAAGAAATGGGAACCAGAATTGAATATAGTGCACTTTTTCTTGTATCGATATTAACATTTTTTTACCTCGTTAAAGGTTGTTAATAAATTACCTAAATCGGTTCTGCAATTGAGTTTTGTTCGTGCTGGGCTTGAGATGTCGTACAATACTCATGCATTATTCCACTGTGATATAAAAATTATTAATATTAATATGTTACACAGTTTACATTGTTGAAGGTCATCAAATTCAGGAAAACATTTTTATTTTTCTTGTATAAACTGTTTAATTGGATCAAGTTTTAAAAAAATCTGCTAAGAACATTGCTTACCGATCCACTCAACATCTCACTCAACAGTACCAAGATTCATCATCAGGATGCTGGTCATTATTCAAGTCCTGTATGAAGGATTTAAACTGTTGGTATGTCTTGGCACTTGAGCGAATGTAGTTAACAATTTTAAGAACTACCTGCATAACCTGTGGATATTGAAAATATTTTGCTGCTAAATGCTCTTTTTAATAATTTAATAATTTTTGTATTTAATTATTATACTTTTTAAAATCAGTATTATTTTAAATTACTAGAGTTTGTGTTCAAGAGCCGCACGAGATTGACTGAAGAGCCGCATGTGGCTCACGAGCCAAGTTGTGGACACCCCTGCTCCATAATAATCTATAATTTTCAGGCCATAATATAAATGCCAATTACAATCAACGATAGTTTTAGTCTTGCGCATGGCAAAACTCTTATTCACCCTTTGAGGAAAGTATAGGCTGAACATCACTAAATAAATCTCGGTAGCTTCAGAACAGGTTTCATACTGTATATTTAGTACTTCCTTAGGCTGCGTCGAACACGATAATGTGCGATAAAACTTCATCGTCAAATTGTTCTTCGTTTAGAACTTTCTTTTATCTGAAGAACAAAAGGATTAACAGATCCACACAAGATACTGGCCTATTTTTACCTCCATTTTATGACATTTGTCATTTATCTCAAAGAAATATGATATTTAATATTTTGATACGACCTTGGTGATGAGAGTTGTCATGAGATGTGTGCTAATGTTCGCGCAGTGTTACCACTACACAGTCCTTCAGGGTTTCTCTTGTTTATCTAAAGGTGGATATCCTGTTACGTCTGTCTCACTTTCTGTCGCCTTATTTGCAAACCGCAGGTTCTTATAATCGTCCACTCTTCTAACAACTATCCTGTCTCCTTGAAAGATGCAGTTCTTTAATAATTGTTATTATTTTTTTTTTTTTTATATTTTTTTTTTAATTCGATTAGTAATAATTATTTTTTAATTCTTATAATTTCCTTAGTTAACACATTGTCATTTCTTTTATCTACGATTGTTACGAAAATATTAACATTGTATCTCTTTTTAGATGCGTAGAAAGTGATTCTTTACGTACTTGTATTCATTGCGCATGCGCGTCTCATAATTCTGAAGAATTCCTCTTTTTTACCGCCCTAGGGTGGTTCTTTTTCTTCACCTTTACGCACAATTAGTGAGTGTTTACATTTAACAAAACTAATTTGCTGTTTGTTTAATAAAAGTAACTGTTTATATCGAGTTTTTTTGTGAAAATCAATGAGTGATTTAAATGATTATGACGAATATGAGGAGAATAATACGCCTCCCGGAATAATTATTTTGGCACAAAATACAACTAATGAATTAATGTCATCTTTATCAAAAGAGAAATACGTATTTGCATACAGGAAGTTTATTTTTTTCTGTATTTATTTTTTAAATCTAACAATCGTAGATAAAGTACGGTACGCAACTCGTGCGAAAACTTCATTTTGCTTTGGTCGTGTGGTTTTACTACCCTCGCTGTCGCTCGGTTGCAAACTCCACACTCGCATGCAAAATGCTACTTTCCGAAATCGACGCGTAATGTACCTACTATTTTTTATCCTTAACAAAATCTCTATTAATTTAATTGTCAGTCTTTAACAATTTTTATCTCAATTATTTTACTTTTTTTAAGAAATTAATAAATATTACAACTTTGTCTATCAATGTATCTTAACATTTCAGTGAATATCGGATAGATTATTTAAATAAATTTACTGTGTTATAACGTTAGTTCGAGCGTAGATTACTGAAAAACCACATGTTTATAAAAAGTTGTAAAATAAATCTGAATAATCTGTTCCAGTTAAATGGAAAACAAAACCAGTCATATTCCTCGTTATTTTCCTTTTGAGATACTAGTTTAAATAATGTTATCAAAAGAATTGTTGGTCCAAATAAATGGAAAATTTTCTCTTTGTAAGGTATCATATTTTTTATTGTGATAAACTATTTTTTGTTTCTTTCTGTTTTTAAGCATTCAAACGGAGTTTATCAGAACCCAAACTAATCGATATTTGGCACGGGTTTTAGTCTCCCATTTTTTCAAGGGATAAACTTCTACGCTGAATTTTGTTATTGAACTGCATTATTTTTGATAAATATCTAGAATGCCGACTGTTAGTTGTTATATTGTGTGTTACTTCCTTGTGACTGGTATCTTCCCTATTTTTTTTTTCGGTGGAAAAAGATGGCTCTTTCCCAAAAAACAAACACGACTTCTTAACTTGTTTCAACTGTTGTAGGTATTGGATGATTTATTATGTCCCAGTTCTCTCAATTGCGGTATTTCCTTGTTTGTACTCCCAAAGCTTGTTTTTCCCAGGAAGTTGCCTAATCAGTTTTTCAGTGTTGAACTGGTTGTACCCAACTCTTTTAGCCTCATCATCTCTATCGGAGAATAAATTTCTTCTTCACTTTTTTTTGGCTGAAGCAATTCGTGTTTTCGAATTTATATCTTGGCTTAGTGTTAGATTGCTGCTTCTTGGTTTTTTTGTTGTTGCAAATCTCTCTTGAGTTTTGAGTCTGTTGTTCACCCCTGGCCTTTCCCCGTCCTACTTCCATAAGAGCCCTCCCACTTCTTATAAAGGCTCACCAAGATACACTTTCACTTCTGCTTCAATTCCAGACTCAATCTACTAAAATGAATCTACTGCTTCACCTTCAAAACTAAATTAGAGGAGTTACAATTAAAAAAAAAAAGAAGTGTTTATATCTTCTTGTACTGTTTTTTCCAACCTTTAATTTAATTGCCGATTGTTTAATGCAATATAACTAAAGAAGTCTTTCATACTTCCTTATACTCGTACCCTCCAATTAGATCATAGAAGATAAAATGGTAGTTAAGCTAGAAAAGCAGTATTGCTATATATATATATATATATATATATATATATATATATATATATATATATATATATATATATATATATATATATATATATTTAGCTATATACTGGAAGAAAAAGGAGAAGACATTAATAAACTTTATCTAAAAATCTTGACAGCTAAGCATGTAAGGATGCAATTTCTATAATCCAATGCATTTGCTCTCAACCTCTAAGTATCTTTTTTCATCTTAAAAATATTCTCCAATTGTTGCAGTAGACTGGAAAAGCATTAAAAGTTGCAGCAGCGTATTAGAAAAGAGAAGATATACTAAGTGAAGACGAAATTACAAGTGAAATCTTGGTCCATCTAATTGAAGCGAGCTTTTTACATTCAACGAAATATGCATCTTGTCTGTCTGTCAGTAACGTTTAAGGGTCCGACGATAACTTGAGTAAAAGTTGACCGTTTTAGTTGAAATTTGGTATACATGTTCCTTTTACTAATGCTCAGGGTAAGTTCGTTGGACAGCGTTATCCGTCCAATGGTTCGCAATGCTCGCGTAAACGTGAGCTTCAAATGTAAAATTGGAATTTCAGGACAGAAAAAGATCGTTTTATCACCTATTCGATAAGACGAACATTTTTTTAAAATAACATTTTTCAGTAAAACCATCAGCGACACCGCTATGAATTAATAAAGCTGGTTAAATCTACTAAAGCGGACCTAAACGTGTAAAGTAGAGGAAACAACGTTTTTACCGATATCTTATGTTCTAACGTAACAATTTTAATAAAACTTCATATACATCGTCTAAAGTACAATTGAAACAGGCATGTCAAATTTCAAAAAGCAAAAGTTTTTGCGTAGTGAAGTGATTTATAATAATTAAAAAGGAGATGTGTGGTTAGAGGTTAGAGGAATAGGTAGTAAGAATGCGGGGTGGTTCCCTTACTACTAGCCTCGGTACTACTATCATACCCTTTAACTATCAACTCATCATGATTCATGATTATCTATTTTTTAGGGTCCGTAGGCAAAACCAAGGACCCTTATATTTTCCTGCGTGTGTCTGTCCGTCCGTCCTGTCGCCTGCTCTCACGGCTTCCTTTCGTCCGATCACTTTGAAATTTGGCATGTATGAGTCTTGTACCTGCCCACATATTTTAAAAATATAGCGACTTAAAAAAAAAAAATTCAAAAAAACTAGGGTCAAAAAACTTAAGGGTTAAAATTTTTTCATATTTTTCCGACACCGTGAGGGATATCATATGAAAGGGTGCGTCGAGCTGATTACAAAAATATATAATTCTTTGGTTATAAATTTGATAGGGCGAGCGTAGGCAAGTTTGAAGTGGGTGTGAAACGTGTCCCCCCCCCCCCTTCTATCTCGCTTATGTGAAATGCAAAAAATCTGAAACAATTCCTGAACATTCTTCGACCAAAAGTAAAGATACCACTTTTTGGAAATTTCGAAAAAAATATTATTTTATTTTTTATTAACAAAATACGTTTTTTTATAACAATGGTCTTTTGGGTGTATTTATGTGGTTGTAGTCCGGTTCAGCGGCAAAAAATACTTTATCAGAAGTTTGTTTACGTGTTTTGAGAATATCAGACCCATAGGATAGTTCAAAGTAAGCTTTTTAGCATTTTAAAAAACACCATCAATAGGGTACTACTTAAACTATACGCAGGATGGCGTGTGCTGACTAGCACACACTTGACCTGTTTATTCAATACATAATATTTATTACTATACGCTCGCTTCAATGATAGAGCCACGCGATGCCTAGTATTTATTCTCCCTATAATAAATAATTCTTAATTCCTAATAAGTTTAAAATAAACAATAAATCACAAAACTAAGTTTTATATACGATAGCTCATTGTATTAATAATTTTTCTTGTAGTTATGAAATTCCTGAATAATATAAAAAAAATGAATCAGTTTATTGTAACATCGAAATAAAAATGGTTTTTTTTTAATTTTTACTTATTTTATACGTTTCTAAATGAATAGAATTAAGTGTAAAATAACGTTTTACGCTCAGTAATTATTTGCTGATAAAACGTTAAAGTAATTTAATTGTTCTTTACTTCCTTTTATTTAAATAAAATTGATTTTCATACTATAGATTTGATTGTCAATAACATTAGAATGGCAATTGTTCTTTCATTTTTATTATATCTATTAAAAATTATCAACATTTTTTTTTATTTTCTCACATTATTGAATTTAAGCAATTAACACTATAATAATGCACTTTTATATCTACAATAGACTATAAAATGTTTTATTTAAAAAACACAAGCACACACATTCTTTGTTCTATAGTAATTATCCGTTTTATCAATATTGTTTTTTACGCAATTATTTTACCCTACTCATCGTGAATTCAGAATTATTTAGTGCTAAAACAATTTATTTTAATTAATGATATTTTTATTTATATCGCTTAATTCAACTAGAATATTTTTATGCACATTTACTATATATTTGTGTTTTTCAAAATAAAATAAAAAAATTCTTAATGCGTTGAAAAGTAATAAAATAGATTTATGTTCTTTACCATGTATTATTTTTCGTTGAAATGTATGTATGTATATAAATCATTTTATAACCTTCGTAATAAAGTTTTAATGCTTTATTACCTTGCATAGTTGTTTTTCTATAAATGTATCAATTTTATGTAAATTTTTTCTTCCGAGCTTACTGAATATCGATTTTTTGCTTCCCAGATTACCGACGGTAACGGAAGCTATGTGATCGTTCCGAAGAACGAAAAAATTTTAGGTCACCGATTTCAAAAATTCCAAGACAGAACTCCGTTTCAGACATCAGGGGTCATTGTTGGTTCCGTGTCTGTCTGCCGGCCTATCGTTCAATTTTTGTGAACTAACTTATCTTAAATTAAAAAACTAAATTTCCCTTTTTTATAAAATGTGGGTGGTAGGTCATGAGTAGCCCATTGTTGGTCCCATATAAGTTCAACCTTCTTCCCTCATTTGTTTTTCTTTTACATGCGCACAAACATACATCTATTTACACCTATAGCTTCAAAAGTACTCATCTGATTTGTATGAAACTTATAGTTTATCGAAAGTCTCCCGCAGATAGCCCCAGACTACTTTGAACCGTCTGCGCTCTGCGCTCTTTAACTTTTGCTTAATTGATACTTTAATTCAAGTAAAAAATCGAAACAATTTTGACAGATTAAAAAAAAACGAGGGAAACAATTGAACAAATTAGACAATAATGACTTGTAAAAGCATAAAATCAATAAATCACGTATAGGATGCGAGGAAGCTATGGATGCCACACCAATTGGCAGTCTATTTATGTCTCTAAATTCAAATTTTCCTTGACAGAAATATTTTTCTGACACCAAGGAATATATTGGTAACTTTCTGAAAGTCCGCCCGTCAACAATTATGCGAAATACCACATCTTCAAAACCACTTGGCCGACTTGTTTAATTAAAATAGAATGGTACGTCAAAGTCAAAATTAGTCACACTATTTGTTGTTCCATGTTAATTTAAATCGTATGCGTGCATTTAATCTATATGTATAAAAGTCAAGGTATGTGTTTGTGTATGTTCTTTATACAAATCTACAGTTTTAGTGCGATCTCGAAATTTAAAATTTGGTTCACAGGGGTACGGGGTCAAAGTATTGAATACCCATCATGATGCATATCGTTGAAAAGCTCTTTAAAAGTACAGTAATTGTTGTTATGTACCTACAGTTTTGTCATATTTTCATTTAAGAGGGGGGGGGGGGAGTAAATTTGGGATATTTGCAAATTACCTTATCAAAGAGGTGGGGGTATAGAAATAAGTGGGAGGGATACAATCTAGATATTCTCGCATAGTAAAATAATTTAAATTTTTCTTGATGGTATAGTTTATAAACTTATCAAATTTAAATAACACTCCGTAGCGAAGCACGGGTATCCAGCTAGTATTAAATAAAAATCAGAATTTATTTTTCCGTGACTTAGACAAAGTTAAGAACCACTGATATTAATAATGATATTAAGCAGTAATATACATTGGCGAAATCAAAGCTTTCAACTGCAAAAATAATGACTTGCAGAGATATATTATTTAACCATTTTTACCTCATCTTTAGTGTTTAAAGAACAATATCTTATAATTATATTTGTTACTTTCTTCAGAATTTAATTTATTTGATGGTTTGAGTTGACGCTAGTTGGCGCTGTTTCACGGTGGATAAGATCACAGTATTACTGCACAGGAATGATTTCATCAGAAGAGAAAGGTTGTACAAGACCTTAGCATTAGACACTAACTAGAGTTAATATCTCCTTCACTACCCATGCCATCTTGATTAATCGCTTTGAAAAATAACAATTACTATCACCCATAGAATAACGACTTATATTATTATATAATTATAATATTATACGTTTAATTAAATGTTTGTTTTGTTGATTATATTTTTCTCTCTTTATAATTTTCTTCTTTTTTTTAACATGGATATGTTTTAGCTCTGGGGGGGGGATGTGACGGTTTTAAATAGCGAGCAAGGAAGTTTGGATTTAACAGGAGGTCGATAGGTTTTCATTTATAGTACAATATTTTGACGATAGGCGGGCTGAAGTTTAATAATGACATGCAAAATGTGACGCTTTTAAATAGCGTGCCAGGAAGTTAGGATTTAACAGGAGGTTGATAAGTTTTCATTTATAGTACAATATTTTGACGATAGGTGGACTGAAGTTTTAATAATTCATGCAAAATGTGACGGTTTTAAATAGCTTTCCAGGAAGTTAGGATTTAACAGGAGGTCGACAGGTTTTCATTTATAGTACAATAATTTGACGATAGGAGGGCTGAAGTTTTAATAAAGACATATAAAATGTGACGCTCTTAAATATTGTGCCAGGAAGTTAGAATATAATAGGAGGTAGATTAGTTTTCACTTGGATTCATTGAAATACTATATTTCGCCGATAGATGTCTCTAATACTTTCTAAATTTTATATAAAATTATATCAGCGCTCCTAGTGGACCAAAGGGTAAAGAAAATGTAATAATGTTTCATAATTTCACACTTTCAGATCCATCTACTATAACAATTAGAAAAATGTTTACTGAATTTCTCCCCTCCATGGAAAAACATTGAAATGTCGATAAGTGGATTTAATGGCCAAAAACAATATCTATCATTCAATGCTTTACCATAATTGGAGAAAATGAGTTTTTTTTATAAAGATTTACTTAAAATAAAAACATCCATTATATGTTATAGTTTTTTAATTTAAAAAATAATATACAAATTATTATGTGTTAAAACATTTGTAATTGCTGTCAATTTAATTTAGAATTTATTTTGCTAATATGATTGGGCTGAGTTAGCTAAGCGTCAGTCTATCCTAAAAGTACAAGGTCTTCCATTCTCGAACATGTTTACATTACATTATATAGCGAGGAACCCCACTGCAACTTTCCTATAGAGGGTGTGAAGTGAAAGATGTTGAAATTCATGTAGGTTAGCGCTCCTAAATAATCTGCGCAAAAATTTAGAGTACCAACCTACCTCCTGTACCAACCAACCCGTCTCCCCTACTCTCAATACTTATCCTATTGATGATTGGTTTTAATCGGCTGTTTTACTCTTAATACTTATCTTATAGGTTATTGGCTGTTTTACTCTTAATACTTATCTTATAGAAGATTGGCTGTTTTACTCTTAATACTTATCTTATAGAAGATTGGCTGTTTTACTCTTAATACATATCTTATAGATGATTGGCTGTTTTACTCTTATTACTTATCTTATAGATGATTGGCTGTTTTACTCTTAATTCTTATCTAATAGATGATTGGCTGTTTTACACTTAATACTTATCAAATAGATGATTGGCTGTTTTACACTTAATACTTATCAAATAGATGATGGGCTGTTTTACACTTAATACTTATCTTATAAATGATTGTTTTTAATTGTTTGTTGGCTGTTTTACTCTTATTACTTATCTTATAGATGATTGGCTGTTTTACTCTTAATTCTTATCTTATAGATGATTGGCTGTTTTACACTTAAAACTTATCTTATAGATGATTGGCTGTTTTACTCCTAATACTTATCTTGTAGATGATTGGCTGTTTTACTCTTGATACTTATCTTATAAATGATTGGCTGTTTAACACTTAAAACTTATCTTATAGATGATTGGCTGTTTTACTCTTAATACTTATCTTATAGATGATTGGCTGTTTAACTCTTGATACTTATCTTATAAATGATTGGCTGTTTTACTCTTAATTCTTATCTTATAGAGGATTGGCTGTTTTAGTCTTACTTCTTATCTTATAGAGGATTGGCTGTTTTAGTCTTAATACTTATCTTATAGAGGATTGGCTGTTTTACTCTTAATACTTATCTTATAGATGATTGGCTGTTTTACTCTTAATTCTTATCTTATAAATGATTGTTTTTAATTGTTTGTTGGCTGTTTTACTCTTAATACTTATCATATAGATGATTGGCTGTTTTACTCTTATTACTTATCTTCTAAATGATTGGTTGTTTTTTATTGTTTGTGTTTTACTCTTAATACTTATCTTATAGATGATTGGCTGTTTTACTCATGTTACTTATCTTATAGATGATTGGCTGTTTTACATTTAATACTTATCTTATAAATGATTGGTTGTTTTTAATTGTTTGTTTGATTGTTTTACTCTTAATACTTATCTTATTAGTTAATCAATTTTCTTGGTCTATTTATTTTTATAAAGGAGTCAATTCGTTATGCATAAAGTACCTATTAATTTCAACTTTAGAATAATATACACTCGTAAATTGCTAAATGATTTTAACGAACATTATAACCGAATCATATATGGAATATATTATTAGTTGAGTTTGTTGGTTTTATTTTATTTATTGTGTTGAGATAAGGTATTATATTAATCTTGTTGTAACTTATTATAGCTATAGTATAAATATATAACTTATATTAATCTTGGTATAAATTAAATTGTTATTTTTTATACTTCTTACGTGTAGAAAGTAATTTATTTTTAAAATTTGTTCCTCTGAATTTTCTGAAATTGGTAAGAATCCAAAGTAAAGGTAAGATTGTTTGCCTTCAGCTATTATTAGGGTCTGCCAAAATAAACTAGCTCTAACATTAGTTATTTTTGGGGTAAGTATTACCGGAAACCAAGTGTTGTTTGTGCCACAAGGTAACCCCCTTGGTCAAGCTCTGAACGTAATCTGTTCACTAAGGCCTGTAGAAGAAATATATTGGAACCGGGGTTGGGAGAACGTTAATAATAGGTATAAAGCTTAGCGTACTCCAACCTGGCAGCTTTGACCATTGTTTTTATCCCCCGGCAAATTGGGTTCGGCTCCAATTATTGGTTCCGCCCACGGTAAAATATATGTATTCTTTTATTTTTAATGTTTCGTGTATGCCTTGTCTTTCTAGATTTAAAAAATAAGTAGTAAATTTATTATCTGCTTTGCTGATTTCTTTGTTTTTAATGTAATTGTGGGAGTGGAGATGATGCTTATCGACAACTCTGTCTTTATTATTTATTATTATATGCATTTATTAACTTATAAAATTAAAAAAAAAAAACTAACAAAAGTTGAGCTATATTTGATATTTGATTCTGATCTATAATAACTCTTATTTTGTAATACATATAATTTTTATAAAAAATATAAACTTCTTTGTCGTCTCAAGTAAAAATGTAATTATTAATTTTATCTTCTACAAAAGATCTTTTAGGGCTATAAATATTGTGAGATTTGGATGTATCTAAGTATTCCAATAATAACTAAAAATGATGATTATTAATTATGTAATAATAAAAATATTGTTTGGATGATATATTATGTAGTATGCCATCAAAAAATATTCTGTCAATTAGAGTGGTACATAAGCTTCCTCGCATACTATCATGTATCAAACCATCTCCTATTCCCCTCGTCTATCTCCCTCCTCGCGTTCTCTCCATAATAAAAACGATTAATTGTTTTAGCGATGTTCAACACTTTCATAACGGTGTCGCTGTTGGTTTTCCTAAAAAAAATTGTATTTGAAAAAAAAATGTTTGTCTCGTTAAATAGATGAAATTAGATTTGTTTCCCTATATATGGGATAACGTTGTCCAACGAACTCGTCCTGGGCATAGGTAAAATGAACATGTCTACCAAATTTCATCAAAATCGGTCTAGTTGTACTCAAGTTATCATCCCACGTTTCAGACAGGGATCACGGACACACAGACCGACAGACACGAGACCAAAAATGTTCTCTGATGTCTGTAACGGATTTCTGTCTTGGAATTTTTAAAATCGGAGACGTAACATTTTTTCGTCCAAAAAGTTATCACAATGCTTCCGTTACCATCGGTAAGCTCGGAAGCAATAAAACAAATAAAATTCTTTGTTTAAATATATTTTTTACTTATCTTAGCACTTTTAAATTGTTAATATAATTTAACTGTAGGTGGCTGTTGAAATGAAATTAGTTTTTTAACTTGTTGTTTCTTGGCAGAGGTTTTAATTTAACTTTTTTCGCGCTGACTTTTAAAGTTAATAAAGACAAGTCTTTGATCTGCAAGCCAGAAATTTCTCTTCTTCGATATCTTCTAAGAGCTGATGAGTTTTATAGTAGAAATAAACGTGTTGTTTTATAGACTCTTCTATTAATAAAAGTTCATAAATCTAGGAGAAGAGCCGTCAATGTGCCAGCTTCAAAGACTTAACCCTCTAATCAACCTTTCAACCTCAAGTGACCCGAGAAGTTTTTATTTAATATTTCTCGCTTTATTTTCCTGTTTGTTTGTTTAAGTCAGTTTTTTTTCTTTTTCTTGCCATTGTTCCTATTGTTTTTTAATTGTTATTTTCTCTATTTATAATAATTTTGCGTGATGAGTTCTCTGTCAATCTACCTATACTAATTGGGTGATATGTAAAGTTAAAAGAATAATTCAATTTATTTTACTTTTTCCAGTCTAAGTATATACTTATGTTGCAAGTTAGTATTTATTCAAGTTAGTTATTAAACTACACTTTGGCAATCCCTAATATCTCATACAAATTTATTAGTTTTAGGGTTTTACTTTAGTTTGATTTTGATTATTAGGGAGGTCCAGTGCCTGTTTTAGGACTTTTAAGGCCCTCAGCCAAATTTTACTAGCCCCCCCTCCCCACATTGTTTTTTCATCCTATACGCCCACGTATAAACTAAAAGCATTCCCGCGCCAAATATTATGTATACAATAATCTTAAATAAACCGCTGTTGTATTGCAATATTTTGTTCATACTCAAATTCAAGAAATGTCCCCCCCCCCCCAAGCCCGTGCCCTAGTCGGCCTAGTGGTAAATCCGGCACTGGGGAGGTCAGTTTGTTTATCAGGAATAAGTAATAATATCTACTTCCTCACAGTCTATAATGTAATAAATAATATATATAATATAATATTCGTCTACCTATATAATCTAGGATTCATCTACCTACTCGGAAAGCTTGTCGTGGATTCACATACATGTAGCCTACTCATTTCATTTTCAGTCTTAAAACATTTCTTTATATTTTATTCGCTACAGATAATAATTCATTTTTAATAAAATTCTGTTTTTTTTTTCAAATTTTCTATTCCTTAATTCAATTTTTTTTTTTTTTTTTTTTTTTTTTTGGCTACTCTGCAACTTTTTGATTAGAAGTAGGCAGTTAGATGGTTGAACCTCAATTTAGAAATGGCCCTTAGACAGCAATTTACTTTGTTGACACTAAAATTAGTAATACTGTTTAGAAAAATCATATCCAGAGGTAAAATCGTGAATATAAATTTTATTTCTAAATTTGGAGGCGCTTCTCTCTTCAAATTCTGAAAATAAAGTAAAAGATTCCGACGATTTTAAAAATATAAATCTGAAGGTAGTCCTTTTACATACGAATCTTACCATAGAAATTATCTCCCCTGTAAAAATCATTTCTCTATTATATATTATATTCAGGTGTAAAGGGAAAACGAAATACAAACAACCCCCTGTTGAACACTTTTTAAATACGCTTCATAATAAATTAATTTAATTATATAGTGTATATGTGAAAGTTCTGTTTAAGTTAGTCGGACCTATTTATTTTAAAGGTGGGATTAGTAATTTCGTTTATTTTATAATAAGCAGTTGATCTTTACAATTTCTGTTTTTATTTAAAATTAAACTAATTAAACAATTTTACTCTTTGAAGTTTTAGTATAAATAAGTACATAAATCAAACAACTAACTCACCTAACTATGTAATACTATGCTCTCTTTTTTACTACGTTTTTATTAGCTTGCTTTCTTGTTTATTTGTTTGTTTGTCCAGTACAAATCTTGCAATCGATTTTTAACTTACTTTCCGAGTAGCTAGACATTTGAAACTTTTAGAATAGCTCAGAACACGATGACAATGCATTATTTTAATACTTTTAGCCATATTTCAGCAGAATTTAATTAGTTTTCAGCAAATTTTGCTGTATAGAAAGTTAGTTCGGAAAAAATCTGCAAGTTATTTTATTTGTTTTGACATATCCCATATTTACAATCTTCATTTTGACGTGTTTCAAATTTATGATTTAGGACAGAAAATTTAAAAACGTAGTATATAAAAAGTTCTTTTTATCTTGTAATTATTTACTATTAAGTAAAATGTATCTTTTTATTATGAAGTAATAATGTAATTGTTTTTTGTTTTTTTTTGTTTTAGGTATGTTAAATAGTTTCGAGCCGTCTTTTTAGTGAGTAAAATTATTTTTATATAGTTATTCTACTATGTATTTGATGGTGTCTTTTTTAAAAAAACCAACCACCAAACTTTTGAACTAGGTAATTTAACTTTTTATAAAAGGCTATTGTCTCATTAATTTAATGCTTTAAAATTAGTCCACAAGGTCACCTAATTCTTGCAGGTCATTAAATTCATAAATTGTATTTGCAATATTGTTTTATTCCTTCATTTTATATCGTACACTTCTTAGTGTACGCTATTTATTGGATGAAAGTTATTTATTGAATTTTACCAATTGCCATTATCTTTTATTGCACGAGATTTTCGTGGATAAACTGCCTACTCTATGAAAAAGTTAAAAATCTGACATTGGTTACTTTTGCTCTCTCCAATATAAAAATGAAGTATGTTGTGAAAATGATTATGCACATAAAATTATTATTATTGTCTCTGAGAGTTTGCTGTTTACGGAGTGCACAAATTATATGAAACACCAAAATCCAATTACTCGGAAGCAATTGGCGACCCAGAGCGCAGGCGCCATTCTGGACGGAGGCTTTAAAAGAATATTGACACTGCAAATTGACATCAAATAAACAAACATTTAGACCATAAAACGCGTTGTCCAGACTGCTGAACCGAATAGACGAAACGAGCCCTGTGAATGCTCAGTCTAAAGTGCGCCTGCGTTTTAATATCGCACTTTAGACTGAGCATTCACAGGGCTCGTTTCGTCTATTCGGTTGCGCATGCCCAGTTTAATAACTGGGCATGCGCAGAGACCAATGCTCTGCTTGTTTCCTCTTTTCAGTTCGACAATCTGGACAAAGCTTTAACAAGAAAGGAAAATAATAATAAAAACATAGTCTCCGCATTCTCAAGTATTTTATATTTGTAATGAACTGACTCTTAATTTATTATTAGTAATGTAATTGATTTAATTAAATGTTTCATAAAAAAAAAAAATCACACATTCTTTAAAATGACTTAATTTTTGAAAGTCTAATGACGTAGATTAAATCCTAATTTATTGTACAATATTGCTCATTATTTCCATTGTTCTCAAATTTATAATTAAAGTCCTCTCATCCTTTATAATTAGGTATCATATAGACTGGAGTTATTAAACGCCTACTTTGTAATTATTATTTAGATCTGTGATCAAATTATCTTAACCAAAAATGTACTGCGCGGAAAAAAATATCTTCCCACGTATCTTCCTTTTTGTAGGTCACGTTGTTCAAGAATGTAACGGACGAAAGAAAAAACTGAGAAATTAAAAGATTTATTAGATTTACAAGGAAGATTTACAAGGATTTGCCATCTTTCTCGATAATAACAAGAATTGACCAAGATTATTTATTTAATTATGTTTGGATAAAATTATGGACGGAGACCCCCAAACAAATTGGCGAAGAACGAACAGATACTGATATATCTAGGACACTATATATTATTATTTGCCACTGGCTGCAGTCAAGTTATAGTTTTGTTTAGCATGCAAAATGTTCATTAGTTCAAAATAAGGTGTTTTTTAAAGTCCAATATTCATATATCCAATAGTTACCCAAATCAAGTGTAACCCATTTAGCCAATTGTTAATTAACCTATGCTATAATTTTAAATTCGCTTGAATTATTGCAAAACAAATTTAAGTAGAAAGTACATAAATTGACTGACTTGGATGTCACATTTTGTTCTGAAGCTGTAATTATATTGCTAAATTGGAAGAATTTGAACTGGGAAAAACTCGTAATGAAACATTCGGTTCTCCTATGGAAAGGGAATCCATATCCATAATGAGAAATTTGCCTTTATTAATTATTAATTTGGTTTTGGAATCAGACGATGATTAAATATGCTCTTTGACTCTGACCGCAGGGACATTAGGATCAACGCATTTCGCACTTCCTAAGAAGTATATATACACTCTGTTGGAGCTGCGGTAATAGAGTGGTCCAGCTAATCGACTTGAGAATATATTTTTCAAACATTCAGGTGTTCAAGTTGCCTTAAGATGTTTAAGTAGAAAGCTCTCTCAATTTTTTAATTAAATAAGTAAAGGAGAATATCTAATAATAATAATCCATGAGCAGTGGAAGTTTTGGGCCTGCGAAATGGTTTATACTTTATACCATTATATTATGTATGCAATAGCGTATCGCTCCGTATCAGTTGTATAAACCATATAATTGTTATTGGAAACAAGCCGTGATATGTGATTGGGCGTGCGCAGGAGGAAACGAATCGAGCATTGTTATCTGCGCATGCCCAGTATGAGATGCGCAGGCGCTCTTTATACTAGGCATGCGCAGGAGGAAACGAGTCTGGCATTGTTCTCTGCGCATGCCCAGTCTAAAGTGCGCCTGCGTAGAGAACAATGCTCGACTCGTTTCCTCTGCTTGGTCTTCCCGGCTTAAATATATATAATTTTGAAAGAACATATATTATGTATGCACATTGTTGGTTCCATATTTATGAATTATAAGAAAATATAATGTGGTTTAGAAACTACTAAGGAAGGTATTAGTGGTAATAAAAATCACTATTTTCCAGAAAAAATCACATTTCTAGACTATAAAGTGTTTATTGACCTTAATCCAGAGATTGAAGACGTGCATTTATTCATTCTTTTTATATATTTATGTAAGTTTAGATGTGTACATATATTTATATAAATAGAACAAATTAAGATTTCGTATAATATTATTTATGTTTCCTGCTTTACTGTCTGACCTATATTACGTATAAAATTGTGTATAAATATCGTTATATACTATCCCATGTCTACTAGATGAGAGATATTATATTTAGAAATATAAAATAGTTTTTGGATGCGCATGAGGAAAGAGACAAGAAGGCAGATCTCTGTCTGCAGAGTATTGGACAGGTGTGCGAGAAATTTCTGGCAACTGGAAAATATGAACTTCCTCTAAAATTCTTCTAGTTTTTTTTATATTTCTTTTTAAACCATTTCTTATGAACTAAAATATAAAAGATGAAATATCTTAATATTTCTGACATTTTTTATTAATTTCAATTTAGTCAATATTTTTCTACTATTTTTATTTAATATTATTTTATTTTATGTTAAAATCATAAACTTTTTATATTTTATTATTTTCTTTATAATCGATTGTTTCTTTTTTTTTTACAAATAAATAATATTATATTATTTAATTTTATTCTACCTAACTAAAGAATGGTTTTAAAAGATGTAATATAATTTTACTAATATTTTTATTCCACACTATTACTGTAATATTTTTATATTTAAAGTATATTACCAGTGTTAGTATTACAATATTAGTTAAAGTAATAAATGTAATCTATTTCTACTATTTTTAATCTATCTACTTTCTTTAATCAATTTACTCTATTATTTTACTTTCTCTTATGCGTATTACGATGAAGAACATTATTGCTTAAATTAATTAATATGAAAATTAATTAACAAAAGAATCTTTTATGTGGAGTTTATAGTGACACATAAAGAAATGTTAATCATTTAAAAAATAAAAGGCAATGATGGTTTTATCTTACTATGTTGTTTGAGTTAAGTTTAATTTCTTTCTTCTAAAACGAAGGTTTTTTTCTTAGGATTTTAGTTCTGTTGAATTTCTTATTAAACCTCCATCTGTTAATTTCTCAGAATTCTTTGCAGACCCGAAGAAACAATGTTTTTTTTTTTTTTTAAAAAATAGGGATAGGACAGTATTTGTTCTAGAGTTTCCTCAATGTCTATTTTATAGATGCAGGTGCGTCGAGTAAGTTCTAGGAATGTTTCTTTTTTATTTACTACAGTAATTTGTCTTTATTTTCATTCCATTTAATTTCTGCCTCTACTTTATTTTTGATCTTATTTTTTCATTTGACTTTATGTCACCTTGTTAATTTACACAAACAAATAGTTTATCGAAATGAAACTTTTTACAATCTTCCATTTAACTTGCAATGTTTGTATGAATATATATGTATGTTCGGGCCTAATCTTTCAACTGAATTTTAAAGCAGTTATCCTCAAAAGATTAAAATGAAATTTTGCATACATCCTTTATTGGATGGCGATGCATGGTTAGCTAAGTGATGTGATTCTAAATCCAATATGGCGGACAACTCAAGATGGTGGACTAGTTATTTTTTAAGCACGCCCATGATATGGGTATCAAATGAAAGGGTTTCCTGAGAAGAATACGAATAAAAGCTTGTTTTTAAAAACGTTTTTTCAATAAAATTATTATTACTCGCAGAGTACAACTCTACTATAATTAGTTACTACAATTACTACTGTTACTACAGTAGTTACTACTGTTACCATAATTAGTTAACAAGGAAAAATAAATAGGAGGAGTTAATTGTGTTTAAGAGTAACTTTATTTCGAATAGTGCAAGAAAGATTAGTACTTCGTATAAGTTGTAATATATAAGATAGAAAGCTAAAATATTTTATTTTAAAATTTTGATGGATTTCAACAATTCAAGGCCTCCCTGAGTCCAAAAATATTTTTAAAAAAATTATTTGTTTGTAGTCTGTTGCGAAGCTTAAACTACTTGGCCGGCTTCGATCAAATTTGGCATGTATTATGTTAAGAAAAATCATACCCAAAGACGAAAACGATAAAACAGTTCTATACTCATGCCATTATTCTTTGTAAATCTGACAGCTCAGATTAGCCAACCTTGTGAGGGATAAAATAAAACCACTAGGTTGGTTATCTTAAGGTTATCCAGTGATATTTTTGTTTGCCTAGTTGGCCTGACCTAGTACCCGCCAAAATCTCGAGCTCTCATTGGTTCCCCTCCCGATTTTTTTTTTTTTTTTTTTTAGGTTTTCCCGCGCTGTCAGAATAACAAAATATAATGGCATGAGTATAGCTCTAAATTGGGAGGCGCTGCCCCTGAAAACCTCTGTTGTTACTTCGGTAAATTCAGAAGAAAAAAATATTTGTAATTATGTGAAAGTGTTTGGATTTTAGGCTAAGCTGGCGTTATGTGTATTTAGGTTTGTTTAACTGAGAAGGGTCACAGGGTTTAGAAGACAAATATGCCAGATTCAAGGGAAGGCCACCACACCACAACCCATAGGTACTCTTTTCGATGACCAAATATTCCGAGACCCTTTATCCCTGTATATCCTTAGGACCTGGGAGGTAGAAGCAGCCAAACCACTTTACCCCAAACTGGTCTCATTTACATGTTATTTTATTCCCCGTCTCTTCCAATTCCTCTTCCCTTTTTTCCCCTGGGGTCGTTTTATCTTTACGTTTCTCTACGTTCCTCTTTCATTTTATATTCGATTCACCCCCCCCCCCTCCCCGTCCCCTCTTCAAGTTAGATTTCCTCTAATATTTGACCAGGAATATTTTTATCTTTTGCAAAAGTTTTTGATGCTTTGGATGTTATGAATGTTTATTACTTTAGGGAAAATTTTGTTTGTTGTTGCATCAAAATATTTTTTAGCTTTGTGTATCTTACCTGAATTCATTTTTAGAATTAGATTTTTATTATTCAATAATTAACATATTAATATAACTTCAATATTGCATATATATCACATACGTTAAATATGCCTTTACGTACTTTCAGTGAGTTTTAAACCAGTTTTTATTATGTTCATATTATTTAGTTTTTATATTTATTTGTTATATTTTTATACTGATATTGCTAATCTATTAAAGTTTTTAAAATACAATACTATTTAACTTTTTAAATACAGAATTAACATCAAATTATATTTTTGTTTAGGTACTTGTTTAAATATACATTAAAAAAAATGTTGTTTAAAAATGTATCACATATTATGGTGTTTGAATTTTAAATTATTTCCTTAATTTATTTAATACTACCTTCATTTAAGATTTTTTATTTCATCCTTCATTTTTTTTTAAAAAAATAACGGATGAAATAATCCACGGGTAAATAATATATTTACCCGATTGTTGCTAACAGATTTTTCTTTTGTACATTATTCTTATTCTTAACAATTTACTATATCAATTGCTTAATTTTTTATTTATTTATTAGAAACAAAAAATTTGAATGTTATCTCTTTCATTTATAGGTACTTCCTTAGATTGTTACTCCTCTGTTATTTTAAAATTTAAATGGATATAATTATTTATAAATTTTTTAGTCTAAACGATTATTAAGACAAGGGATATTTAGTCCAATGTACTTTTGGACTTAAGAATATCACACTTCTGTTTTAATAAGGGGAGTAAAGGGGCGTTCACACTGGCGAGTAAAACGGGTTAGTACATAGAAAATACTGGTATGGCTAGTAACTGGTAGGGCAGAACACGCCTCGTTTGAACACTTGTACTAGTGCACTCTCCTTGGTTAGTCCACTAACCTGGTGAGTAGAGCATTTGCTAGTAAATAGCTCAGGGGGCTATTTACTAGCCCACTAGCCTACCCCCTCCCACAACTAACTCGCCTCGTGTGAACAATGTGTTTAGTAGATTAGTAGATAACAGGGTTAGTTAGTAAACAAACTCACGTGGTTTTATTTTTCTTTGCATTTTTTAATCTTTATTTTTAAAAATATATTTTAAATTTAAAAATGAAGTGGTCAGAGAGTGAAAATCTTAAGTTTATAGAATTATATAGGGAGTTTGAGTGTTTATGGGACAGTGATTCTGTACATTACAGAAATAATCAAATGCGACCCAAATGCGCTTTGGTTTATAGCAATCTTCCTCAAGGACATATGAAAGTTCTTCTTGCAATAAATTTGACACTTTTTTCATCATTTTTTTTTAAAGTTTAAGTCAAACTTGGTACTTTTAAAAAACGTTTGCCATGATGTCTCCACTAGCCTTGAAGAGAGCTTCTAGCCAGGGAACTACTAGCCCACACTGCGTCTGAACATCTACTAACCTAGGCTAGTTACTAGCAAGGCCAGTAGCTACTAGCCGCTAGTCCACTAGCACAGATTTTCACTCGCCAATGTGAACCCGCATAAAGACTATAGAAGAACATTCCGTACACCTTCTTTAGATTGATACTCCCCTTTGTTTTTTTTTAGGGGAGTAACAATCTAAAGAAGTTACCATTTAAAAATAATTAGTACATATCATTACTGTTTGTCAAACATTTGATTTAATATTACTTTTCTTTCTTGATAATTTTTTTTAAAATTCAATTTTTGACTTAAAATAATTGTTAACAATTCGTTAATCTTTTTTGTTATCAGGTTAAATATTTATAAATTTATCATTTTCAAACTTCTTACTGCAGTTGAGCAATTTTTCTTGTTTTTTTTCTTACTTTTTTCAACCATTCTACTCAAATTCATAGGTTTTTCGTGTCAAAGCATTAAATTAGTCACTGAGCATTTTAATGTTTAAAGCTGGATCTGTACCTATAAAAATTTGTGTTTGTGAGCTGTTTGTATTAAATAAAGTGTGCGTGTTTGACAGTGTAGGCACTCAAATACACAATTTATTGACTGTTAGTGGTAATGTTTCGTCGTAAATATTTTCAACGCTCAGAATATTCAACACAAAACGCACATTTTTATTAATTTTAGACCCAGCTTTATTTAGCTACTGGTTAAAATAGTTTACAAAACTCTAATAGAAAAACATTTCTCGTTAAAGTTTTAATCTTTTTTTCTCCATTATTTTATATCCTTGTTGAGAGGAAGGCATCTGTAATTTGTGTGAGAAGTAAAAACAAATTCAATTTGTTCCAAGTTAAAGTAAAAGTTTTATTTTTTTTATTTTTTTTTATTCTTTCTAGTTATTACAGTTAGTTTTTTGCAATTATAGTAGTTAAACTTTTTTCCCCTTATATACTTGTTATTTAATAGGACTTAAAAAAAAATTTAAATATCATTTATATTTTTTAATACTATAAAAAAAAGTAAAGTAGAGGAAAGTAATTTAAAAAAAAAACCAAAAGGATGGATAAGCGATGAAGATTTCTTTTTTTTGCTATAGTTTTCAAATTGAAGTAGATAGGAGAAGGCCAAGAAAAAGAGGGTTAGTTGTTAGGATTGGTATCGTATCTGATTTATCTTATCACTTAAGGCTTTGTGTCGTGAAGTTTTTATCATCCCCATAAAATATTCTGTGGCTTTTCTTTCGTAGTTTTCTTTCATTGGGGAACTGTAAATTGCACCATTGTTTTAACTAAGTAAATAAAAGTATGTAAATTGCACCACTCCTGTTTAAAACGAAGTAGATCAAACTATGTAAATTGCCCCACTCCTGTTTAAAACGAAGTAGATCAAACTATGTAAATTGCCCCACTCCTGTTTAAAACGAAGTAGATCAAACTATGTAAATTGCACCACTCCTGTTTAAAACGAAGTAGATCAAACTATGTAAATTGCCCCACTCCTGTTTAAAACGAAGTAGATCAAACTATGTAAATTGCACCACTCCTGTTTAAAACGAAGTAGATCAAACTATGAAAATTGCACCACTCCTGTTTAAAACGAAGTAGATCAAACTATGTAAATTGCCCCACTCCTGTTTAAAACGAAGTAGATCAAACTATGTAAATTGCACCACTCCTGTTTAAAACGAAGTAGATCAAACTATGTATATTGCACCACTCAAATTTAAAACGAAGTAAGTCAAACCATGTAACTATGCACCATGTTGAACCACTACCTCTTGAAACGAAGTAAGTAGAATAATGTAAATTGCACCACTAAATGTCCCTCTGACTAACTTAATGATTGGACTAATGGATTTTGTCACTTTTTGTTACATAAGTATGATGTTTCTTTGTCCCAATGTACATGTATAATTTTACTTACGATGGAACCATTGAAAAGAGGTTGAAAGGAATTGTTTTAATTTACATAGTTTGACCTACCTCGTTCTGGAAGGCAGTGGTGCAATTTACACTACTTTCCTTACCTCGTTTTGAGAAGTAGTGGTGCAATTCACACTGTTTTTCTTACTTCGTAAAACATTCATTTTTATTTCTGCTAAAAACAATGGGGCAATATACGTATACCCAATTTATCTATATAGGTTTCTTCTGCAATTCTCGTATATCGTGAGATATTTTTATGTACTGAGTTCTTGAAACCTTTCTGGACCAAATCTCTGGTCAATATTTGAGGGACGGGATCTAAACGTTTTTCCAAGTGTTGTTTGTTTTTGTTATTTGGAAGGGTGAAGAGTTGTTTTTAAGTATAATGCAGGTCGGTAGCGAGGTTACTCACCCCTTTAGATTATACGGCTCTCTAGATGCCACCCTCAGTAAATCTATTTCTGGCTCCATCCGTCTTCTCTTCTCGCTAACAATTCTTTTTTTAAACTTAAACACGTACTTTATCTTTGATTTAGAAAACAAAAATGCATTTTAACACCTTGCATTCTCTTTCACGGGTTTATACAAAGCATGCATTATCACTGACTTGAAAATACTACAATGTTTTACAAATGTTACTGAGTTTTTTTTTTATCTTTCACATAAATTGTTGAACTCATAACTTTATTTTTAACATTCTTTTATATGGGTTTGGAATTTTTCGGAGTAATTTAATGGAATCCATCATTTTTGTATGCTCTATGTTTTGTTAAAATGTTTTTAGGGGTTAACTGAATTTCGAGATGAAATTGATTTTAGTAATATAAGCATGCGTTAGGTGATGAAATAGAGTACACCTCGAATCTAATTCGAGTTGATAATCAAAGAAAAATAACTTTTATAAAAAAAATACATAGTTCAAAATTTATTTACTTCACATAATAATGACAACCATCTAGAGAGCTGATCTTAAACCTATAAAATGACAAATCTTTGTACAACGGATCTCACCAACACCGAATCTAAACCGTGCCATTGATATGCCCCTGGGTAGGGACAGTAAGAGAAGAAAAATGTGTACAAGAAAAGAAGTACAGATGCAGAATAATTAAACCTATTTCTAGGACATAAGTGTAAACAAACCTGGGTGTCACACGTCAATTAATTAATTTATTTGTTTACTTTTCGCTGTCATTCAATGTTTACCTCTTAATAAAAATTCACAAATTTGAAACCCGTCAAAATGAAGATTGCAAATACTATGGAATATGTCAAAACAAATAAAATCATTTGCGGATTTTTTCCGAACTAACTTTCCATACAGCAAAATTTGCTGAAAACTAATTAAATTCTGCTGAAAGATGGCTAAAAGTATTAAAGTAACGCATTGTCATCGTGTTCTGAGCTATTCTGAAAGTTTCAAATGTTTAGCTACTCGAAGTTAGTTAAAAATCGATTGCAAGATTTGTACTGGACAAACAAACAAGAAAGTAAGCTAATAAAAACGTAGTAATAAATAACTTTTATCAGAGACGATCATTGTATTTTTACATACATATTGCATTTAATTGTGAAAAAATGAATTGTGTTCGTTATATTTTTAGGTGGTTCTAGTGCAGATGTTGGCAGTTGGCCCAATCTATCGCTAAATTGTTGACCAACCTCACTCAATTTACAAGGCTGCAACAAATTTTCTTTTTACACAGCTTCATCTTTATATTTAGTTTGCGTTTGAGAGAATGGTTTAGTTTATATTTCTCTATAAAACACATCGACCTTGATATTGGTTGAGGTTTTTATTTGTGCGTGGCTTATTGTCATCATGGACGTTGGCTCGGTATATGAGTAGAGAGACCTGGTGATTTTGTGGTCACTTCGTCACAGGTGATTTAACTCGCTTCGGTCTCCCATAGTTTTCATTGCCTGCCCTGGGTTTTTAAGTGTGATGTCCTCGGTGAATCGTCCTCGGCTCCAGGTTCTATCTCGGTCTGACGATAGCCTCGTCTGCAGGGTAAATCACGAAGCCCCCGATGATGTACGTGACCGGTGTAGGTTTTCCTCTTTTATTCCTCCGTTCCCTTATCCTCCGGTTCAAGTTTTTCTCTCTTCTTCTTACTCTTTAGGCCCGTTTGATTCCACATCTATCCGCTATCGTTTTCCTCCAGACTCTTCCAACGTGTTCGCAATCATTTTCCAATTTCGTTCCGTTCTTAAAGGTCTAAGGGATTTCGACTTCTCGGTAGAAATTGTTGTTGCTTTATTCTTCCCCCGTCTTTATAACCTCGGGTATCTCCGCATTTATATTTCCGACGCATCTTCCACATCTCGGAACATTATGAAATAGATTGTGTACGACGGGCGATACTTAACAATTTGCTCGCCTTATTTTCCGTAATCCTTTTCTTCTTTTTTCTAAAAAATAAGAAAAGTATAGAGCTTTTCGTATCGATTCCTTAATAGAAAAACGAAAACAACGGTTATGAGCACGCCACCTCGGGTACTTGATTCTTTAACCAAACCAATCATTTGTGAAGATGATGGCTTACAGACCAATTTCACCGATCATAGATCTTAACTCGTAAAAGCAAAAGAAAATTTTCGGCTTAAACTCTTACTATATGATATAGAATATAGAAGTTTATCTATAAGTATTTCATTTTCTTGGCCTATAAAAAAGGTGCAGAAGTAGGAAATAATTCAATGCTCTTGAAAAAAAAATTGTAAAAAAGAGTATCTTATATTTTTATTGTTTTGCCTATTTTTTTCTTCTTATAAAACAGGGAAATATTTTAATGTTAATTGATTTGTTTTACAACCAAATCTCAGATATTTATTTCGCTCGGTTTCATAAGTGTTAAATTTAAGATAACATGCTTTAATTGTTGGATCTTGGAACTGTTGGGACTAGCAGAAAATAGTACATTACGCGTCTAGTGCGGAAAGTAGCGTTTTGTATGCGAGTGTGGAGTTTGAACCCGAGCGATAGCGAGGGTAGTAAAACCACACGAGCAAAGCAAAATGCCGTTTTCGCACGAGTTGCGTACCGTACCTTATTTACGATTGTTGGATTTTAATTATAAATGCAGAAAAAAAACCAGTTACTTTAATTAAACAAACAGCAAATTAGTTTTGTTAAATGTAAACAAACACGGTAATCGTGCGATTTGATGAAGAATTATGAAACGCGCATGCGCTATGAATACAACTACGAAAATAATCACTTTCTACGCATCTAAAAACAGAGATAAAATGTTTATATTTCGTATCAATCGTAGATAAAAGTATTTACTGTCAGAATAGGTATATAGATGTAGTATTTATGTCAGGTATGACAAATAAATAAACGCTTTTAATGTAAATAAGAACTTTATTTATAGTCAGCTTTCTGTCCAGCCGTTATCAGTGTCGTGGAAAATTAACTAAAGTAACCTGACGAGGAGTCACTCAAGAGATACAAATATGACTTGAAACTATTATATTCTTCACTTTCAAATTACAGTTTACTACAAATATATTTTTCAATAAATTAATGACTAATTAAATGAAAAGGTAGAAACATTTATAATAAGTTTTTGACGTTTCGGCTTGTTTCACGTTTGAAAATCGGTTCTAAAGAGAAGAATCATCTTAAATATCCGAGAATTTAGTGAAAAATAAAGAAAAACAGTTGTTCTCTTTGTCCTATTTGAAAGCGAGGGTTGGTATGACATATGTCATTCTTATTTATTATTAATTTCAAGGCTCCTCATTCATAGTTTCTATGTCATAGATTTGAGTCATGACTCTCTCTATGTTTAGTCTTTTCTCCCTTTCTCATTATTATTATGTTTACTTTAAACTCCCACGTATCTGCCTCTTAACTGACAGAACTGAGTCCCTTTCCTACTTTCATCAATTATTGTTCAAACGTAGTGACAGTAATAGCTACGATGGTGAAGAGAAAATCTTATATTATTTAGGGCAGTACAAAATAATAACAAAGATTAGTTATTGATTTTAAAAAGTTTCTTTAAACTTATTTATTCAAATACCTATTTTCAATTAAAAAAAAATGTTGTTCTAAGTCGAAAATTAGTATATTTAAGTAATAGCGATGAAATCTTTACTTAAAGAAAAGTAAATTAATAACTTTTTTTTTTGAAGATTTAATGGTGTAAGAAATATTTTAAAAAGAGTAAAATTTATTAAATTAATTTAGATATCTATTTAGATAAGTTATTATATCTATTTGAAGACCAAAAAATCAAAACAGAAATATTTATTTTTATTGGAATAAATGTGGTTGCCTTTGCTTAGCAATAACAAATCATTTTGAGGTGAGCCATTGCCGTCGTAAATTATATATTCTTTTATTCCATAAAGTAAAAGTAATTCAATTTTTAAGTTTTTGGTAGTTTTCATACTACGGTTTTCATCTGTTTCCCGTAGTTAATAATAATTATAATTTGATTTAAATTATTTAAACTTTCCGTTGTATGAAAACTAACAAAAACTTAAAAATTGAA
This sequence comes from Gerris lacustris, assembly GCA_951217055.1. Classification (NCBI taxonomy): domain Eukaryota; kingdom Metazoa; phylum Arthropoda; class Insecta; order Hemiptera; family Gerridae; genus Gerris; species Gerris lacustris. The sequence goes on from OX578279.1 coordinate 73,724,318, forward strand.
TTTCGAATTGATTGTACAAGGTACAGGTACTAATTGAGTACTTTATAATTATAAGCGTTAATTCTCGGTTTAGTTCTAATGTCATCAATATTGACTGTTTAAATGTGAATGAATATTGAAAGCTTGGATTCGGGACTAGTTATCGATTATGGCAGTGAAAAATCATTGCCCGGCGTAGCTTAGTTGGCAAGAGCATCTGTACTGGAAATACAGGGGACCCGTGGTTAAAATCCCGGAGCTGGAGTGTATTTTTCACTGTCTGTTTCCCGTAGTTAATAATAATTATAATTTGATTTAAATTAAAGTAAAAGTTTTTATGATTGAATAATCAATTTTATTTATTACTAGCTTATTATAACACCCGTGCTTTCCTACGGAGTGTTATTTTAATTTTATAAGTTTATAAACTACCATAAAGAAACATTTAAATTATTTTACTATGCGAGAATATCTACATTCTATCCCTCCCACTTATTTCTATACCCCCTTCTCTTTGATAAGATAATTTGTAAATATCTCAAATTTACCCCCCTCCTAAATGAAAATATGACAAAACTGTACATAACAACAATTACTGTACTCTTAAAGAGCTTTTCAACGATATGCATCATGATGTGTATTCATTATACTTTGACCCCGTATTCATTACTTGTACCCCATACCCCGTACCCCTGTGTACCAAAATTTAAATTTCAAAAATTCATGTAGACAGTGATTTTCCTCTTGCTTGAAGGTCAAGTGTGCAAATTTTCATCGAGATCGTACTAAAAATGTTGATTTGTATAAAGAACAAACACACATAAGTTGACTGTTATATACGAGTATATCGATTTTTTTTTTATTATGATTAATTTTTTTTGAAATTTTTAGCAGGGTTTCTTATCCTTTTCTTTAGTCTTTCACTAATATATTATTAATCGTTTCATTTTGCTTCTCGCACTTTACTTGTCGCACTTATAAATTTCCAGTTTATTTTTTAATGTTCAAAAGTTTAAAAAAAAATAAATTACATTTTCGTTAAGTATGCTACTTGTTATTATTATTTATTTTTACTTGCTCCAAATAAACAATTTATCAATGTATCTAAGATTATAAATAAAACATTAAAGTTGAACTCTTGTTTCATAACTTAAAATATACTTGGCTCTTTTACCTGTACCAGTGCACTTACACTAAGTAAAAGACCTCTAGTTTTGATAAATTTTCCTCGATCCTAATAAAATACGTGTCCTTTCCAGATCAAGAAGGTTGGAGTTATTAATTTTATATTTTTTTTCTCTTACCGTCTTCCTTCGCGGTTTTTATTTTCCAAACTATTTACTTGTGTTAGAGTTTTTCCTCGTGAGAAAAGTTTATTTATTACTTCTCTGTATTGGTTGTGTATTTTATTTTCAGTTTTTCTTTCCCCGTTCTCTCTCGTTCTAGAAGCCGAGATATATTTGTTTTTCTTCAGCAAGGAGGTTATGAGTCTACCCTAGTCTTAGAGAGGGTTTCCTAATCGAAAAATATGTTTTTCTTGTTGTTCCCCTTCCTCTGTTTTCCTTACTGTCGTATAATGTATTTGAAGGTAGCGTTGAGAAACTATTTTTCGAGTGGGATAAATTCTACTTTACCTCAGCTTAGTTGTTATTTCTTATTGTTTTTTTTGTTCCCAATAATTTTGTTTAAGATGACCAGACTCTTCTAATTTTATTAATTTTTATTTTATTTTAGCTATTTCCTTCAGCAATTTTTATTTCATTCTAGTTATTTCCTGCAATAAGTATAACATTAAAATAAATTACTAAATTTTGCACTTCTTTCGATTGTTACTCCCTTTTTGTTTTGAATATAAATTATTTTAACTAAATATCTATTTAAGACAAAGGGATGTTTAGTCTAATGTACTTTGGGACAAAGAAATATCACATTCTAATTTTATAAGGGGAGTAACAGTCTAAAGAAGAACATTCCGTTCATTTTCTTTAGATTATTACTCCTCCTCTTTTTTTATAAGTGGAGTCACAATCTAAAATAGTGTTAATTTTAATTGATCAATTGTCATTGATATTATCAGAAACTTGTGTATATTAAATTATAGCTTTTTACTTTCTCAGAGAGAAAGTATTGGGATGGCGCGAAAATTCGATTTTGATGGATCTACACGTTTTGAGCCTGAGTGCAAAAAAGTGGTTTTTAAAAAATTTCTGTTTGTCGTCTGTCTGTGCAGACGCGTGGAGCCTAAACCACTGGGCCGATTGACGAAATTTGGCATACATGTTCAGAAAAATCATACCCCCGAGGCGAAATCCAGAAATAACTTTTAGCTCCAAATGTGGGGGCGCAACCCCTAAAATAATTATTTCTCGATAACGGTTGCGACGATTTTGTTTCAAAAATTGTAAAATGTAGTCCATTTAAATACGAATCTAACGATATAACCCGTTTCCCCGGGAAAAATGTAGTTCCTAAGAAAATAGCTTTAAACTCGGATGGAGAGAGGCTGGGTTCGAGTAACCGGCGAAGAGAAGTTATTTTTATGACAAATTTTGATAAAATGTTCAATAATAATTAAATGTACCTACGAAAACTAATAAATGGAAAACACTGGGCTAAGTAATTATGAACTCGTATATGACAAAGTTTGTCTAAGGTTGTCTAGGACCGATTTTTTTCTTTATAACAAAATAATTTTACTATAAACAATTTCATTTCTCTTATGAGGACCAATTATAGTTTTCATACTTGTTTGTACGGAAACATTCGTTACAATGATTACTATTTACTCTGATTTATTTTTAAACAAAATCTAAGTATATAATAGCAACTAATATTTAATTAAGGCAAATAATTCAAAACTATAGTTTATTAAACTTAAAAAAACCACTATCTCCCCACTTTTTCTTTTCAGTTATTACAATTATATCTTGCATAATGACTTCTATTTATAATGTATTGATTAGGTTAAATATATGTTTATTATTAATTTTATATTAGTTTGCTAACTCAATTGTTGGTCTTACCAATCGTCATTGAGAAACTAAGCTATCCTCAGCATTAATTAATTGTTTTCTACTGAAATGAAATAAGTTTATGCATGTTAATTAATTATCTTACGATTGTACACTTTTTAAAAAACTTATAACAAACTATGTCAGCAAGTAAATTCAGCCTATGAGCTAATACTTTCTCTCTCTGTGTGAGAGTTAGTGGTAAGTTAAAACTGTCTATTTATCGTGTTCCTGTTCCTATTTATCGTGGTGAGTTATCGTGTTCCCATTATGGCCTAATTAGTAAGGATTGTTGTTAGCGGTGCAACTCCTGTTTTGGCTTCATGCCTTGTATTGTTTACTGCTCTGTGGATTGCTATGGAAAGCAGACTACGCTTGTATTCATTGTCGTTACATTGGCCCAGACCTCTGGAATCCTTATAAAGTCATTATCGATTCGATTTTTGACCTCTTTTTTATTAATATTACTATTTTTGAATTCTTCATTTTTTTTTACTTCCATTTGTGTAATGTTGGTCGAGGAAGATAATTTATAAGAGTCAATATAAAGTGATATTGATCGCCGAGCTAAATTAGTTATTCATAAAGAAATTAATGATGAGCTCATCATCATCCAGGGCAAATTATAACTAATGTGGTTCAAACTTCTCTGAAGTAGCTATTGTGGGTTTTTGACAAAAAAAACCCTGATAAATTCTAAGTTTTGTTCACTACGATCAAGTTCCTTAAAATCTTCCTTCAAGTTTTCTTAAGAGAAAGAAAAATCAATCTACACTTGTTTAGATTGTTACTCCCCTTATAAAAAAAAGAGGGGAGTAACAATAACAAAGAAGGTGGCATGGAATATTCTTCTTTAGCGTGTTACTCCCCTTATAATAACAGAAGTGTGATATTCCTTAGTTCCCAAGTACGTTTGGACTAAACAGTCCTTTGTCTTAATAGATATTTAGTCGAAGTCATTTATATTCTTAAAAAAAACATAGGGGAGTAATAATCTAAAGAAGCACCTAAAAAACTTCCTCTTCCTAGTCAGGAATTTCCTTCATTTTCTCAATAATACTGATCCTAAGTAACAAAAAGATGTCAGATTTTTTTTAAAAAAAGAAGTATTTTCGCAGAGTTTGCTTTTATCTTGGAACATTTTCCAAAACTATTTCTTTTATAATAAGAAAAATGTATATGGATTTCTTCAAAGGAAGCATTCCTCTTATTTTTATTAATAAAAAAAATAAAATCAATTGACAAAGGTACGACTAAATTAAATTACGTTTCCTATTCTATAAATAAAATGAAGTTTGCTTCCCTGTTGTAAAAATACAATATAAAATAAAAGGCAATACATTTTTTTCTAAGTGAATTTTAAACATGAAGGTTTTTACAAAGGATTGTGTTCATTTTTTCTTTTCTTTCTATTTTAATCAAGTATTTCAAGTTTTTTACCTATCATGTCTTGCATAAAATTGATCGGTTTTATTGTCAAACTAGTAGCAATTGATTTATATAGCTTATCGATTTCAACTATTTGAAGTAACCATTTGTTTTCTTACCTCTACCCTGTATTAGTTAATTGATCGGTTTTATTGTCAAAGCAGTTGTAATTGATTCATATAGCTTATCGATTTCAACTATTTGATGTAACCATTTGTTTTCTTACCTCTACCCTGTATTAGTTAATTGATCGGTTTTCTTGTCAAACTAGTAGCAATTGATTTATATAGCTTATCGATTTCAACTATTTCAAGTAACCATTTGTTTTCTTACCTCTACCCTGTATTAGTTAATTGATCGGTTTTATTGTCAAACTAGTAGCAATTGATTTATATAGCTTATCGATTTCAACTATTTGAAGTAACCATTTGTTTTCTTACCTCTACCCTGAATTAGTTAGTTGATCGGTTTTATTGTCAAACCAGTAGCAATTGATTCATATAGCTTATCAATTTCAACTATTTGAAGTAACCATTTGTTTTCTTACCTCTACCCTGAATTAGTTAGTTGATCGGTTTTATTGTCAAAACAGCAGCAATTGATTTTTATAGCTTATCGATTTCAACTATTTGAAGTAACCATTTGTTTTCTTACCTCTACCCTGTATTAGTTAATTTATCGGTTTTATTGTGAAACCAGTAGCAATTGATTTATATAGCTTATCGATTTCAACAATTTGAAGTAACCATTTGTTTTCTTACCTCTACCCTGTATTAGTTAATTTATCGGTTTTATTGTCAAACTAGCAGCAATTGATTTATATAGCTTATTGATTTCAACTATATGAAGTAACCATTTGATTTCTTACCTCTACTCTTTATTAATGTATGATAGGGTAGACGGATCAGTACAAGTCTACTTCTGTAGTTGAATTTTAGTAACTCGCGTGCCACAATCAAAATATCCAGACTTAAAGAATCCTGCTTGCAGTCTAATTTCAATTTTTAGTTTAACACATTGCTATGAATTTTTGTACGCAATAAAGTGTATGAAGTCCAAATATCGTTATTAGTTGACCAATCATCATTTAACCCAACTAGAATTGCTGCGGACGTATTTAAAAATTGTTTCACAATATTTCCAAGATTTTGTTAACCTCATGCGTGCCCACCCCTGTACTATATGAAAAACATTTATTTATCTACATTTTATGGGATTACATCTACATTTCAGCTGAAGCTCCTGTAATATTTAGCCAAATAATTTGTAAATCAGTGTTTTAGTTTTTTACGGATATTGTTTACTCTGATTTACATTTTTGACCTGATATTTTATTATTTTAATGTGTCACTTAGAACTGTATAAGTACATCGTCTTTATAAATCTTTTTGTTTTTACTCTAATAATAACGATTAAAAAACTGTGTTACTAGTAACAATAGCTGTCTATTTTTTCGTCTACATTTATATTTTCTTCTTCTAGTTTTCTAAGTGAAAGTGTGATTATGTCTGTCATTTCATCTTGTTCAACTTTCACCTTTGTTTCAAAAATAAGGTCTCTCATCTTTCTCGTACGTAAATATAAGTGACCTCTAACAATGTTATTTATTTAGTCGTTGTAATAATAAATAATTGTATCAAAACTAAGAATACAGATTACCTATAGGATTACTTTTGGGGACATCTCTCCGAAAAATTTTTTTTTTCCGTGGTAGGCTGTGAAATAGTAACTTTAGAGCCTAAGAAACCTAGCTAATAGCTAAAATCCATTTTTTCATTACGTGGACTTAAAAAATCTTTTCACTACTCCTAGCTGTAAAGTAAAATATTTTTACGTCCTAGGACAGAAATAATTTTTTCTTTACAGCTGGTAGTTATCAAAACTTCCGTTTTTAGCGCTGCAATCTTTGTAGAAATGCTTCTTATTACGATTAAAATGCGCTAGATGTCAATGCGTTTTAGTTATCTTTTCTTATAGTGTAACCTCTTTTTAAGGTTTCTTTTTTTTAAATCTTAAGTATGTATACTAATATTTATTATTATATTGATTATTGATTATTATTTAATGTTTTTTCATTGTCTGCTACCACGGAAAAAATAGCATATGCTACGAGTAAACGTGCACGTACGTGTGCTGTGCATATGCTACGGGGTGCTGTGCTGTGTGCTTTACAGCCGAGACTGTGAAGTGTTTTTTCTTAAAAAACTCGACTGTGAAGGGTTTTTTCTTAAAAAACTCGACTGTGAAGTGTTTTTTCTTAAAAAACTCGACTGTGAAGTGTTTTATCTTAAATAACTCGACTGTGAAGTGTTTTTTCTTAAAAAACTCGACTGTGAAGTGTTTTTTCTTAAAAAACTCGACTGTGAAGTGTTTTATCTTAAATAACTCGACTGTGAAGTGTTTTTTCTTAAAAAACTCGACTGTGAAGTGTTTTTTCTTAAAAAACTCGACTGTGAAGTGTTTTTTCTTAAAAAACTCGACTGTGAAGTGTTTTTTCTTAAAAAACTCGACTGTGAAGTGTTTTTTCTTAAAAAAACTCACTTCACAGCCTAGTAACATAAAATATACTATTAATGGACAAAGACGATTACTGAATATAACCACTACAGGTCGACTAAGAAGTGATTGGCATTCGGGAAAAACTGTAAACAGCTTCGTTAATAATCGGAAGTCTCGAGTATTGCCGAAGTCAGTTCAGTCTGCTACACTTATATTTGATATTTTATAAATTACTGCTTTATAATTTATTATGAGTTAGTTCCACAAAGTCGCAGTTAAAAATAAAAATCCTTAACTTATAAATACTGAAGATCTAAACATTAAAAATAAATGAATAGGATTTCTACATAACACTGTAGCAGACTGACAGAGCAATAAAAGGGCGGTTCCCGATGGTTTTAATGTGTCTCGTCACGCGTTCATATGTGCAACGCCTGCTGGAACATTATGTGCATTTCATATTACCAACATCTGGTATAGAACGCATATTAACAACAAAACTCTTGTTGTAAAACATGTTCTTTGTACATTCTCGAAATAATAACACATCCATGTCGAATAGTACTTATTGGAAGATAAGTTCAAAGTTCTACCATGAAAATTATTTATTTCAGTTAAAAATAATTAAAACTTCTTTGTCAACTACACTTTAACTTAAACATACGAGTACTTTGTGGCATATGACATTAGGTTAGATATTGTCTAAAATTATTCTATTGTTAACTTATGTGTAACTAATCGTCGCATGCTTTAGTTGTTGTTTTAAAACTATAAGACAACCTTTGTTGATACATTTGTCAAACGAAAATATTGTTCATCTTTGTTTTTAAATATTTTTTTTAACTACGATTGATACGAAATATAAACATTTTATCTCTGTTTAGATACGTAAAAAGTCGTTCTTTTCGTAGTTGTATTCATTGCGCATGCGCGTTTCATAATTTTTCAATTTATCGCACGATTAGCGTGTTTGTTTACATTTTAACAAAACTAATTTGCTGTTTGATTAATTAAAGTAACTGTTTTTTTTACTTTCTCTTATAAAGAGAAAGTATTGTGATGGCGCGAAAATTCCCCTGAGTCCAAAAAAGTGGTTTTTAAAAAATGTCTGTCCGTCGTCTGTCGTTTGTCATCTGTCTGTCGTCTGTCTGTGCAGACGCCTGGAGCCTAAACTACTGGGCCGATTTTGACGAAAATTCTCGAAAACGGTCCCGACGATTTTGATTAAAAAATTCTAGAATGTAGTCCATTTAAATACGGATCCAACAATATAAGCAGTTTTCCCGGGAAAAATCTAGTTCCTGAGAAAATAGCTAAAAACGTAGACGGAGAGATCCCGGGTTCGATTCCCCTCCCTGGAGAAGTTATTTTTATGGTAAATTTTGATATAATTTTCAATAATAATTAAACGCACTTACAAAAACTAATAAATGGAAAACATTGCTCTGTAATTATGAACTTGTATATGAGAAAGTTTGTCTGAGTTGCCTCGGACCGATTTTTTTTTATCTATTTATTATTAAAATCCAACAATCATAGATAAAGTACGGTACGCCACTCTTGCGAAAACTGCATTTTGCTTTGCTCGTGTGGTTTTAATTCCCTCGCTGTCGCTCGGGTGCAAACTCCACACTCGCATGCAAAATGCTACCTTCCACACTAGACGCGTAATGTACTATTTCGATTCATTTTATTGTTTTTTCCCCATTTCTTCGTATTTTTTATTTTTATTTATTTATTTTTTCAATGTTGAAAAAGGTATTTGAAGGGCTAAAAATTCCGTGATTTTGGTATCCTTAAAGCTGTAGACCATCCTACATTCTATGTTGGTTTAGCCTCAAAGTTAAAAATATTATTCCGGATTTATTTTTTATGAGAAAGATCTTTCTTGGTGGTTGGTTGTGTGGAACAGTATATATCGCCCAAAAATCTCTCCCTTGTGTTTAAAACACATCCCGTGTTATTTTGAGGGTAACCCTGCTCTTAAAATATGGAATACAGTTTATGCTGAAAGGTAATTAGTGTGCATAATAAATGGGGAGATTACTAGCTACCCGACCTTTTATAACATTCAAAGCTTTAGGATCCCTTCAGACTGGGTTTATGTAATGTTGGCTAACATGCTAGTTTATAGCTGTGTAAGGTCCAGTGTAGAGGTTATACTTTTACGTTGCAAGCTTTACCTTCATGTTTACGTCGAGAGGTTACCTGTTATGTTGTAACAGCTTTTTCCTTCTAAAAGTAACCTTTTCCTAACCTCAACTCCCTCCATTTAACCTTACCTTAACGTCACTCTGTTTATATTTAGGCTTTTCCGCACATGTTGTTGAGTTTAAGGGGCTATATTTACGACAGTGTCTCCTCCAGGAACGTCCTGAGCAATATTTATGACTAGACTACCTCTATTGTGGGCAAGGGATGGTTCATGTATGACCCCATGGAGAGCACACCCTCTCATGCAAATTCCACCCCTTCATCTAAACTTACTTTAAACTAGAACAAAAACAAAATTCATATAAGGATAATCTCAATCTTTTAGCGCGAAAATACTTTTAATATAAAAATTATAATGTAACACTCTTTGCTAACATGAGAAATGGGCTAATTCCACTGTAAGGAATTACACCTATTTATAGCTTTACTGGTACTTCTTTAGATTGTTACTCCCCTATGTGTTTTTAGAATATAAATGTAATTTACAAAATAACTATTAAGACAAAGTGATGTTTACTCCAATGTACTTTGGGACAAAGGAATATCACACTTCTGTTTTTATAAGGGGAGTAACAATCTAAAGAAGAACATTCCGTACACCTTCTTTAGATTGTTACTCCCCCCTGTTTTTTTTATGAGGGGAGTCACAATCTAAAGAAGTACCCCTTTAATTACCTATTTATTTATATATTAACTATATTATTTTAGCAATTACCTATTTATTGCTTATACAATACAATGTTTGTAATAGTGATGTTTCAAAGCAAAATAACTTTCTTTCAATATTTCTCAGAAGTATTCGATTTTAAATCATCAACATGGTTGAAATTATAATATTTCGCATCATTAACTCCAATTAGTATATCTCGCTTGATATAACATGCCACCACTTTTCCTTGAAAATTCTTATCCCTCATGTTTTTTTTCTTTAGGTTTTGCCAATTTGTTGACTAAAATAAAGTTGTATTCCTTGATTTTACGTTAAAAAAACATCTTAAAGATATTTCTTATTAGATATAAAATATTTGGACAAAAACAGTTTTAAGTTAAAAGTTTAAATATTTGAAAAGTACAAAGATTATGCTTGTTAACTATACAATAGTCGTAGTGTATAATATGTGTAAGTGATTGTATGTTTGTGCGCATGTGGTACAGAAACAATTGGGCGCAAAAGGTTGAAACTTATATGAGACCAACGATGGGCTAATTATGACTTACCATCATCATCCAAATTTGAATAAAATCGGACGAGTGAATTTTAATGTCGGTTCGCAAAAATTAAGCGACAGACACGGAACCAAAAATGTTCCCTGATGTCTAAAACGGATTTCTGAGTTGTATTTTTTTAAATCAGAGACATAAAAAAAAATTGGTTCTTCAATAAGATCTCATAGCTTCTGTTCCTTCGGTAAGCTCGGAAGCAAAATGTAAGACTCCATAAAGGCAATGCTTGTTAAAATTATAATTTAGTTAATCTGCAGCCTCTAATGCTATTATGAACCCGCTTTAACCATTTTTACCCTTTTAAAACCGCTCCTATATACGAATTATTAGCCTTATTTTTTTTTAACAATTACATTATTTGTTTGTCATTATGTTTTTAATTAAATTCCCTTGAAAGTATAATGTATGTGATATGTATTCTAGTTCTTCCTTTCAATATTTTCTATTACTGCTCCAACTATACGTGACTTCTTTCCAATCTCTGTCTTTAAATTTCGTATTTGAACTCTCTTTTTGGAATTTAAGATTACATTTTTTATTCCGAGACTTTTAGACTAGATCCGTAAAAACTGTTTCCGGCTTCAGTATCTGTATCGTAATACTTCCAATTTCCCCTTGTCTTTCTATAAGCTAAAGCTAGGAGAAACGTGTTTAATACCGTTTGAAAAGGATAATTTTTTTCTCCCACTGTGTTTATTTTTCTCCTTTTTCAAGTCAACTATATTTTTACTATACTTCTTCTTAAAAATAATAGTATATATATTTAATATGGTCATTATAGGTCAATGACAGGATACTGCTTTCAACACATGGCTAATATTATCCCCTCCACCATCATAATACGCCTCATCCACTATACTACTGCTAACAAAAGATTTTAGAAGTTTTCCTTGAGGCTACAAGTTCAAAGTAGTCCTCCTGTCCTGTATAAGTGCCGGGAATTAAGCACTTTATAGGCCGGTATTTAAAATTAAGTGGATACACATCTACTTTATGTTAATCAAGGTTAGTCGATTCAACTAATATTTTGTGGAAGCTATTTCCTCTGGACAGATCCCTTGATAAGTAAGAGCTATTGATAAGAAACAGTTAGTTTATTATATAATCACTTCACCCGTAAGGTAATTAATTACTGCAATAATATTCATTTATCTATGATTGATACGAAATATAAACATTTTATCTCTATAGATGCGTAGAAAGTGATTCTTTCGTAGTTGTATTAATTGCTCATACGCGTTTCATTATTCTTCTTTTATTTATTTTCGCACTAATGCGGTTTTAATGAAGATTCTTCACCTTTTGTCGCACGATTTTGTTTACATTTAACAAAACAAATTTGCTGTTTGTTTAATTAAAGTAACTGGTTGTTTTTTTCTGTATTTATTATTAAAATCCAACAATCGTAGATAAAGTGCGGTACGCAACTCGTGCGAAAACTGCATTTTGCTTTGCTCGTGTGGTTTTACTACACTCGCTTATCGTACTATTGTCTTCACCTTTGTTTTACTTATTGCATTTTTTTTTAGACTTTACCTACACTAAATATGGATTTTACAATATTGCTTTCAAGCTAACGAAAGGTAACGGAAGCTATGCGATCGTTCCGAAGAACGAGTAAATGTTATGTCTCCGATTTCAAACATTTCAAGACAATACTTCAGTTTAGACATCAGGGAACATTTTTGGTCCTTTTTCTGTCTGTCTGTCACTTATCTTAAGAACTGCTTGATCGATTGTAATCAAATTTGGATGGTAGTCATAATTAGATGGTAGTCAAAATTAGATGGTAGTCATAATTAGATGGTAGTCATAATTAGATGGTAGTCATAAATAGGTTTCAAGCTTCTGCACTAATTTTATTTCTCTTCCACATGCGCACAAGCATACATATATTTACACCTATAGTTTAAAAGTACCCATCTGATTTTTAAGAAATTTTGATGTTTTGTCGAAAGTATCCCGCAGATTGCCCCAGATTAATTTAAACTGCCTGCGACTTATTTAAATAAGACTTATTTAAATAAAAAGGGGAAACAATTAAATATGGAAGCTATGTGTGACACTAATTGCCAGACTATTATTTAACTATTTACTTTCGTTTACTATGGAAAATGTTTTGCGTTATTTTCATTATAGTTAAATAATTTAATTTTCAAGTCTTAAAACATGAATTATTATCTACCATTAAATATGGTTTACTAAAAAAAAAAGTTAAAATAACTGTTATAAATAAACTTTCTTCGTAATCTAATTTTAATAAAATATAATAAAGTTTATTTAAATAGCTGCAATTTATCAGTATTCAGACGAACAGGTGAAAAATAATAATAGGGAAGGTAAGAAATGGAGTATAATTTGTCAATAAGTTCTTCAATCTAGCCTGTCGTTGAGCTTATACAATATATTGAATACATAAATACAATTATAACAAAAAAAAAAAAAAAAAAAAATGTATAAATAGAACACCTTTATTGAATTCTGTCTTAGTTTGCATTGCCCCTGCATAATATGATTTATTTTAATGTGAATTGAGTTTGAGTTATAACGCTTCGCCTTGGCAGCTACTCTCAATTTATTGCTATTCTCCTCTGATTCTTTTCTATTGCATGCAGTTGCAGCTGCAGTAAATCAAAACTGATTTGATTTTGTGATTTTTATGCGGTAGTTCTATTTTTAAAGTGATTTAAATCTCATTTGGTTGTAGTTACTGCAGTCTTTTACTGTTTGAGGATAAAACTTCTATTATTCAGACCCGGTAATAGTTTTTAAAAGTTTCACAAAATCCATTATTCTATTTATATTCAAAATTTTGGATTTCATATAATTTGATCATGATTGAGTTCCGCATTATATTTATCATGTTTTTGCCTGGAATCTCTGCAAACAGTGAAATCTAATCATATTAAATTTAGTCCTTAATTTATTAGTCCCTTAAGGTTAAAATTATTTGTAGAAGTTTGTTACTTGTACAAAAATATTTAATGAATTGTTTGGTAAAATAGATTGAGAGAATTCATTGTCTATTTTCAAGTGTAGCTAAAGGTTTTAGAAAGTTTTCCTTCGTGTTTTAGATTCGCTTTAAAGCACGGAGAGAAAATCGTCTGAATAGTCCTACCCGCTTTCTTTTTGGTCCTAATCTTGACATTATACAGCCTTATCTTCAACCTTTATTTTCCTTTTACAATGTGTATATAATAATAAAATTCCCCATTTATAGATAAAAGAGTTGAATATCGAATAACATTTTTCTGGAGTAGTCAAATGATGCAGAAATTGTCTTCATTTTATTTAGGCATTATACCTTAAAGCCCTTTAATCCACCTCCGATACCTGCCATACTTAGGAAAGCTTTCGAACGAAATAGTTGGTGAGGTAAGCCTAGTTATAAAGTTAGAAACAAGGCTTAAAGCCTATAATTCCTTCAGGCTTATTTTAGCTTAAAGCTCAATTAAACTTCTAAATCTAAATAAGACCTGTAATACTAATAAACTTTTCCAAGTTCTCGCACATGCTTCTAAAATTTTATATCCTCTCCCGTAGCTTTTATCTCATTCAAATCAATTAAGGTAATTTGACGAAACTTGAAACATTACATCCCCTCTTGATTCCGTCATACTTTAATTTTAATTATATCAAGAGAAGGGGGGCTTAAATCCTTAATAACTTTTAAAATAAACTAAAGAAACTTCAGTGTTAACTTATGATGAAAACATAAATCGGATTTTAAACTTTTAAGATGTAATTAACGTCAGCTCGACGTAAATTTCTTCTCTTTATATGACAAGTGACAATTTCATTTCCGTGATAAAGACTTGATTGAGTTAGGCCTTCCGTTTGATGAACAATTGCTAATTACTTTTGGCTTACATTCGTTATGTCAATGAGTAGGGAAGCAGTTAATGCTGTTGGGATGTTAGGGGTGATTTGATTTGTCCTTAAGTTTGAGCTTTTTAATTTATTGAATTTAAAGGAGAGGTTGTCAATCTTCCTATAACTGTCATCTACTAAGATTTCTTTCAGTTATTAAAGTACGAAGGGATACTGCCACTTTCTTTAATTTTCATTTGAATAATTGAGTTGCTTGAGTATCTGGTTTTCCAATTTTATCCTCGGTTAATGATTCTCAGCTTTGCGGAGGGAGAGTTAAAGGAACTTGTGGGGGTTTCAACTTCAGATGCAATTAAAGTTTCGTAGAAAAGGCCTCCTGATGACCCTATCTGCCCGCATCGGTCTGAATTAGCCATGAGTCTATGGGCTAGAGGGTGAGAGTGGCTCTAAGCTTTATCAACAATTGACAGTTAGACAGAATATTGGTTTTCAATTTGTTCTCTTGTCTAGGGGAGTCAATAAAAAAAAGGATAATCAAATTAGAGAGAATTCTAGATTAGATGCCGAAACGAATTTAAGCAACTTTTCCCCTTGATTAGATTCTATTTTTTTTTTTTTTTTTTTTTTTAATCTCAAGTGTCCTCTCTAAGCAGTTTTTCGAACCATTCAACAGATTTGCTGATCAATTTTTATACCAATCTATGCCAAATTACTTCCTTTATAATACGTTGATAATAATACGTTGACAAACGAATTATTATTGCTTTATTGTTAGATACTATCGGCTGTTATTAAAAATTTGTATTATTTAAAATTTCCTCTCCTACAACTGTCATTTTCAGAGCTAACTATTTGAAATTTCTAAGGACCAACGAATCATAATTTTAATTCTAAAATCTGCAGTAAGAATTAATATTTTTTCTATATTGTTTGTTGATATTTTATTTATTTGTTACCTTTTTAAAAAATAAAAATCCTGCTCGATAGGACCCACAATATTTCCGTCTTGAAAAAGAAAATAACTATATTGCTAACGGAGAAGGATTTTAAATGCTTGTAAATGTACAATCTTTCCTAGGAATTATTTATGGTTTACTGCCCTGCAATATTCACTGCCCATTTCCAAGGTTATTTTTTTTTTTTGTTTTTGTTTCTTTTAACTTATCACTTTTGTGTAAGGAAACAAAATAGCATTTACTTTCATTGCTTTGAACGGGGTTTCAGCGGATTTCGATTATGTTTGCTTGATGGCTCATGTGCGATATGATGAATCAATAAAAGTTTGCAGATTTGCTGCCATGCATTCAGTGTATTTGATTCTTTTTGAATAGTTAAAGCCAAGTTGGAATTAAGTCCTATTGGAGTTACTTAGAGTCCTATTGGAGCACCGACAGATCTTATACAATTTACTACTAAATAATATATTATGTTTTATGATATTTTATTAAAGATATTTAAAACTGCAAGATCAAAAATTGCAAGATTTATTTTCTTGTTTTCCATTTCCAATTTTTTTTTTTTAAATTTCTGGTAACACACAAGGGAGATGCCCAATGTTCTATTATTATTTTACTTGGCACATATATCATTATACCACCCTCTTCATACTGGTTCTTCCCTTACTACAGAGGGTCTACGAGACCCTATCAACCGCCCCCTACTTATATATCCATTTGCACGCTCGATATGCATTGAAATAAAATATGATTATGGTTGAATGATGAACATCATAGCACCCTCTTATCAGAAATTCTCCCTTCCAGATGACTAGATGGAGAGTATGTCCATAACAATGATGTCTATGTCGATAACAGATGGCTAACATTCCACGGCATATAGCATCTAACTCAAACTCCCCTAGTTTCAATCCACGTTCTTCAATACTTCCTGCAGTCTTATCATTCCAAGATATCCCTTTACATTTCAAGAAAAATGCAAGAACAAGTTAGCAGCACGGGGATAAAAAACGTAAGATAGATAGAATAATTGTTATGACCATTTTTGAGTTTCTTTTTTGTCGAAACTACCAATGTTAATTTTATTATCATTTTAGTATTAATATTTATACTACTATATTTAAATACTAGTAGTTTTTGTGCATTCATGTAAAAGAAATTGTAAAAAAAAAAATCTTACTTTCAACCACTGCTTGATTTGTGACAGTACGCACCGGTACCTCTGACGGAAGTTTGTTGCACGGGGGAGTTTTATATTTTACCAATGTTTTTTGTTTGTTTTTACCATTCGTTGTATTCACACTTTTAAAATGCTCAGAAAATCGTTAAAATAACGTTTTAAAAACTTAAAATTTCAAAACTTTTTGAGCACAAGGTCACAGTACTGGAACCTCTTTTCAACAAAATATGCATCATGTCTGTTTGTTTGTCTGTCTGTCAGTAACTCGTACATGTCCGACGATAAATTGAGTAAAAGTTAAAGATTTAGTTGAAATTTGGCAAACATGTTCAGTCTAAGTTCGTTAGCTAGCTTTACGCATCCAAGCGTTCGAGTCCAACGCTCGCATAACCGTGAGTTTCAAATTAAAAATTGGAATTTCAGGACGGTAAAAGATTCTACTTTCATCTATTCGACGAGACAAACTAATAAACACGGCTGTATTTTATTGTTAAGAGGTTTTATTAAAAATATTATAAACTTGTTTCTTTTCTAGAATAAATTTTAATGAGGGATTGACAAAGAAATTACTAAGCTGAGCAAGCTAGTAAGAGCTTAAAGAGAGATATTTTCCAGCCGAAATAAATATACAAAATTATTTAATGAGATTTACATACGTGTTCCAACTCCTAATATGGTTTATTATCTCTTACATATTCTTTTGAAGCTAAAATCCGGGCTTTTACAATGAATTTACATAGATAGAAATGAAAGGCGTTCCTTAATTATTTCAAATTTAATTCATTCTTTGCCAAACTTAATCAAATTTTATTAAAATCTGGTATGCTTTATTTAGTATGACACATTTCGTGAACTTTATTATTAAATAAATTATGATATGATGGGATACTCAAGGTCGACACTTGCTCGATCTAAGGATCACTGGACCGGTTTCGCCTGTACGTTATCATCAGCAGAAGTTTTTTCATACAATAACTTACTAACTTGCGGTAATAATCCTCAATTTCACTTCAATTAAGTGTACATTTTTTTTAATATTGACAAAAAAATTAAAGATGGAGTAAAATTAGAAATGTTATTGGACATTTTAAACAAGGAAATGTCGCGTTTCTATTTCACAGTCTAGTATAATATTCAGAAGTTTTAAAAAGAAAGTGGAACAGGGCCTAAGAAGAGTTTTACGACACAGCTGCGAAGCGGACTTGAAGAGTTTTTATAGTCATTACCTGTCTGTATTTATGGTCAGAGCGTGACTTGATTTTCCGCCTACCTTTTATTTTTTACGAAAACAAGTGACGAGACCGTTTGCTTTAAATAGCCGATGTTGGTTTTAGGTTGATTAATTTGTAAAAAAGGATAGTATTTTCTTGAATTTTATAGTTAAAAAATAAAATTTATTTGAACAGCCTACAATTTTAGAACTTTGTAACACTGTAACAGATATGTTCAAAAGTTTTTAGTACTGATATTTTTAATTCATGGTATACCGCTTATAGAACAGGAACTAACTGAGAACAACTTATTTAAATCCCCATTAGGAAAATTAATATAAAACCTATAATACCCTCCAAAGATCTAAAAAATATACTGTTCCTAATAACTTTAATAGTCATCATTTTATTATCCTTATTAACTGAGTTGGTTTTTTTTCTATTATTTTTACAATTATAAGATGTGTCATACATAACAATAGATTACAAAATTTCAGCATAAACAAACAAGTGACTGTTGGTTGTTTCAACCTAATTTGGTTTAGAACACCTGTCTGTTGAAATTCAAAGTGCAAATTGATTCGTATTTATTGAATTAACGTTTTCTACCTATTTATAGTTTGTAATAACTGAGCCTTATATTTAAAGGTGTGTTCACACTTAATCTTGCTATTTTTTTCTAATTTTATATCGTGAATGAAATAGAATAAACATAAATGATCCTGATAATTCAGAGTGATAAATTATATTCTTTACTAAGAACAGTAAAAAGCACGGCTTAAAATTTTGACTTTGGCTTTAACTTTTTTTGACTTAAGATGTGGAAAAATTGAGAAAAATCATATCATAACATGTCTAATAGTCAAATTGTAATGAAGACCAATTCAACTATTTTATTTGGAAAATATCAGTGGCATAATAACTTACCAGTTCAGTTGCTAAATATTACAATTTTCTTCATTCATAACTGGTATTTTATTTATTTTTTATATTAAATTAAACGCGTTTACACTTCGATAATTATTTATAAGATAAAAAATTGGGTACGGGGTACCTCGGAACTTTTCCTCACTTCAGAGGCCACTAAAGTGGCCTCTCCTGCTGCTTCGCAGCAGGAGGAAGCAGCACTGGACGTGGTCAGTGGTCAGTACTTGGATGGGTGACCGTTCTGAACAAACTGATTTATTATCATTCTTGAAAAAAACCTTATTTTTAATACCTATATTTTATTTAATTATTTGAAGTTTGGCGGTATTTTGACAGATGTAAACAAACTTTGACGTCATCAAAATTATCGCACCAATAAATAATTATATTCGCTTATAACTTTTAAACTAATTAATGGAATTTCATCGGGTTTTTTTAATATTTGTTCCTTAATTTTTTTCGGTTCCAACGATATGCTATATGTCAAAAACATATTTATACTTTCGTTATTATTAACCGTCAAAGTTTAAAAATTCAAAAATTGATAACTTCAAAATGGCGTTCGATATCAAAATGAAATTTAGTGGGCTTGTTTGTCATACAGAGAGCTACATTCAAGCCAAATTTCAACTTCAAGATGGCGGAAAAAGTTGATTTTTCGGGCGGCACAACTACAGGTTAGGACTGATTTTTCTGCCAAGTTTCAACTCTCTAGATTAAATTCCTTGGGCGCTACGATGATAACAACACACATACATACATACAGGCGTCATGCTGAAAACCACTCAGGTCATAAGAACACCCAAAACGGATAATTCCGTTGAAATCTCGAAAAAAAATTGTTTGGTGGAAACAATACTTTTCCTACTATTAGTAGTGAGGAAAAGTAAAAAAGATCCACAAATATCGTAGAAATATAAAACTAAAATCTGGCCTACAAGTTTTAATTGCATTACAAATTGAAAAAATGTATGCATTTTTACATATTATATTGTACTAGAGTTTTTTTTAATAGACATTTCGGTTGAACTGTGGTACACGGTGCGGTCGAGAATTGCTCAGCAGCAAGATATTATTATCCCTTTGTCAAACAGTACATTTGTATGATTTATATAGTTGAGTGATTATATATGCATGATTTGTACATATAGGAGAGTTGATATCCTTTGTCAAAATAATACATTCCAGTGAGGCCTGCACACTTTTCTAACCTCTTCCCCTCACAGCACCGTATTCCTGAGTTTTATCTTGTCAAAATAATACATTCCAGTAAGGCCTGCACACTTTTCTAACCTCTTCCCCTCACAGCACCGTATTCCTCAGTTTTACCGATATTTCTATGTAATTTCAATGTTGTTAATAATCTCCCTTGTACTGATTAATTAATTTTAATTACATACTCTCTCTTAATTTGAATGCATAAATTGACAACATATTTAATTTGCTCACCCTTCTTTGCAAACAACACAGAAAGGCTTTATAAACATTTTGAATTGCAATGATCCCTACGAGAGGTGTGAGGTTTTTACATTGAACCAAAACATTTGTTTTATAAATATGTATTTGTGTATTTGAAGCTGTCAAGGGTTAGGATATCTTGTTGGTTTTAGGGTGCCTTTACATAGAACCCTCGCTTTCCTTCTCTCTAAGTTCTTGACTTGGATGTTTTCCCTCAACCGCTTAAATTTTACTTTCAAAATCCTTTACCGTTTTGTAAATTGTTTCGACTGCTTTTAGGTATTCAGTACAGTGTATCAATTAAACAAGGGAAACTTGATAAAAAATTCCGTCTTAATGCTTGTAAATTAATAATGCATAAGCATTATTATTTCATCTCATGGGTTTTAGGATAGAGGGGAAGAGGCACTTGCAACCCTTTATTAGCTTTTCCTTGACTCTTTAGTGTGTTTAATACCGGCATCACACGTAGAGTTTGAACTGAACAGTTTAAAATGTCAATTTAAGTTTTTAAAATGGATTCGAAGGTGTAAAACGCTTACGCCGCTCTCGGTTTACTTTTTGTAATTTTACAATAAAGTAAAAAATTGAAAAAGCGTAAACAGTCGTGCAAGAAGTGGTACAAAGGCGAAGTCAATCTTCGGACTTCAGCTTATTAAAAGAATTAAGCGAAGAACCATTAGATTTCACAAATTGAACTGAGAAACTGTACAGGTGATCGATCCCCCACACACACAACAATCAGTTAAACCTTTCAGTTAAAAAAATTGAAATTTCATTCGTCTCAGTTTAACTGTACAGTTGAGTTAAACTGAGTCTGAAATACCCTTACACAAACAGTTTCAACTGACAGTTTAAACTGTTAGTTAAAACTGCAAGTGTGTGGCCGGCTTAAGAGGTTTTAACCCATGTTTTAACTGATTAGAAGAGTTTGCTCTTGTATTTTCGTTAAAAGCGCTTTTATAATTTTTTTTTTTCAAAAAGAAAAGATACGTACTCCAATTTGATTTACATAAACTTGTAAAGTACATAAGT
This sequence comes from Gerris lacustris, assembly GCA_951217055.1. Classification (NCBI taxonomy): domain Eukaryota; kingdom Metazoa; phylum Arthropoda; class Insecta; order Hemiptera; family Gerridae; genus Gerris; species Gerris lacustris. The sequence continues at coordinate 73,745,271 of OX578279.1, forward strand.
ACTTTTTTTTATAAATCTCCTTTATTTAAGATCTTTACATATTAACTTAAACCTACTTTAACACCTTTTGATCTCAGAAGCTTCTATATAAATTTACTTTTCGTTATATCTGTTCAAAGACGTTATAAATGCTTTTAGTTTTTATTTTTTTAATCTATATAATATAAAAGTCAACGTATGTGTGTGTGTGTGTGTGTGTTTGTTCTTTATACAAATCTACAGTTTTAGTCCGATCTCGATGAAAATTTGCACACTTGACCTTCAAAGCAAGGGGAAAACCAAGGTCTACATGAATTTTCGAAATTTTAATTTTGGTACACAGGGGTACGGGGTACAAGTAATGAATACGGGATCAAAATAATGAATACCCTTCGTGATGCATATCGTTGAAAAGCTCTTTAAGGGTACAGTAATTGTTGTTATGTATAGTTTTGTCATATTTTCATTTAGGAGGGGGGTAAAATGGAAATGTATATCTATATCTATAAAGTAGAGTGTGTTTATGTTCTTTATACAAATCAACAGTTTTAATTCGATCTCGATGAAAATTTACTCACTTCACCTTCAAAGCAAGGGGCTCTGTCTACATAAATGTTCGAAATTTAAGTTTTGGTACACAGGCGTACGGGGTACAAATGTCAAAGTTGAAATCCCTTCACGATGCATAGTGTTGAAAAGCTCTTTAAGAGTACAATAATTGTTTTTACGTGCATTTAGGGGGTAAATGGAAAAATATATCTAAAAGTCAACGTAATTTAAATTTTGGTACAAAGGGGTACGGTGTAAAAGTGTCAAAGTAATGGATTCCCTTCATATGATGCATATCGTTGAAAAGTACTTTAAGAGAAAAGTAATTGTTGTTATGTACAATTTTATTTAGGAGGGGGTAAAATGGAAATTTATAGCTATATATATAAAAATCAAAGTATGTGTGAGTATGTTCTTTATACAAATCTACAGTTTTAGTTCGATATCAATAAAAATTTGCCCACTTGTCCTTCAAAGCAAGGGGAAAATTACAGCTTACATGAATTTTCGAAATTTAAGTTTGGTACACAGAGGTATGGTACAAGTAATGAATACGGGGTCAATGTAATGAATACCCTTCATGATGCAAAAGCTCTTTAAGAGTACAGTAATAGTTTTTATGTACAGTTTAGTCATATTTTAATTTAGGGGGGGGGGGGGGCGAATTTAGGATATTTGTAATTAGCTTATCAAAGAGGAGAGGAGGGGATATAGAAATAGCTGGGAGAGATAGAATCTAGATATTCTTGCATAGTAAAATAATTTATATGTTTATTATGGTTGTTTATAAACTTATCTAATTATAATAACACTCCGTAGCGAAGCACGGGTACCCAGCTAGTACAGTTATAAAATAAATAGAATTACAAATATAAAAACAATGTTTAATTCACCAGATCTTTCATTTGAGATACCTAGTGACAAAATCAGTGATACACAATTAAAGTACAAATAGCGCATAAATAAATAATGTAATCTGACTGCTGATTATGCTCGAAGTTAACATATAAAAAATTAACAATAAATGCGCATATTATATTTATAACATTGATATATATTCACCTAAATATATATTAAGGTTGGAACTTCTTTAGACTGTTACTACTCCCCTTATAAAAAAAACAAAAAGGAGTAACAATCAAAAGAAGGTGTACTGAATGTTCTTTTTGCTTCCGAGCTTACCGAAGGTAACGGAAGCATTGTGTTTAGAGTGTTACTCCCCTTATAAAAACAGAAGTGTGGTATTCCTTTGTCCTTAAGTACATTGGACTGAACATCCCTTTGTCTTAATAGTTATTTAGTCGAAGTCTTATATGTTCTAAAAAAACACATTGGGTAGTAACAATCTAAAGAAGTAGGTACCTTAAGGTTCTTGGATATTGTGTACTATCATTAAAAAATAATTATGAGTAAAAATTAGTATGTGTAAAATTTTATTTTTACATACATTTTTGACTGTCCCATTTTCCATTTAAAAATAAATATTTATATACATTTATTCTTTTTAGGGTTTCGTTGGTAAAACCAAAAAAAGAAACCCTTATAGTTTCGTTCATGTGTCTGTCAGTCTGTCTGTCTGTCTGTCTGTCTGTCACTCTGTACGGTTCCAATAACTTTTGAATAAAAAGAGATAGAAACGTGAAACTTTCCAATATTAAAGATCGTTTTGACGCGCACACAGGAAAAATATAGCGAACTCAAAATTATCAGCTGTTTAAATCCAAAATGGCGGATAACTCACGTCATGCGAAAAAAAATATTTTTTTAAAATTTTAAGTGGGGTATCAAATGAAAGGTATTAAAGAGTAGATTATAAATATATATATCACTTAGAGAAAGTGTTCAATTTTCGTCGCCATTTTGTCAAAAAACATCGAAATTTTGCGTGTCCCCCCTCTAAAATCGTATTTCCGCTCTTACTAAAAATATATAAAAATATGCAAAATGTGCGGTCTGATGGACCAAAGAAAAAATAAGAATAGCAACTTGGTCGGATTGACTGGGAATCCAAGATGGCGGTTGATTGATGTCACGGGAAAAAATAATATTTATTTAAAATTTTGAGTGAGGTATCAAATGAAAGATATCGAAGAGTAGATTACAAAAATATAAAACACTTGTAGAAAGCGTTTAATTTTCGGCGCCATTTTGTCAAAAAACATCTAAATTTTGCTTGTCCCCCCCCCCCCCCTAAAACTATATTTCCGCTCTTACTAAAAATATAGAAAAATATGCAAAATGTGCAGTCTGATGGGCCAAAGAAAAAATAAGAATAGCAACTTGGTCGGATTAACTGGGAAACCAAGATGGCGGCTAATTGCTGTCACGGGGAAAAAAATATTTTTTCAAAATTTTGAGTGGGGTATCATGTGAAAGGTATTGAAGAGTAGATTACAAAAATATATAACACTTGTGGAAAGCGTTTAATTTTCTACGCCATTTTGTCAAAAACATCCAAATTCCCCCCCCCCCCCCCCCCTAACTACTAATTTCATGTTTACAACACCAACGAAACCCTTTTTACGTGAAACTTCACGCACTACCAATTTATTTTAAATTTTTTTATATATATTTGCTATAAAGAATGGAAATCACGTTATTGTTAAGAATAAATTGTCTATCCATCTTAAACTAGTTAATTGCCTTAAGAAAATCTCTATTGGTGTTGAGTAGATTGTTTTTTAAGGTAAAATAAACTGAACAACGCTTAAGGCGTGGGATATATCTAACCAACTTTTTTGATAAAAAAGAGGCAAAAGGAGCTTAGGTTCTTATCTAAGATCCGAACAATCTCCTTTTGCTGGTTTTCCACTATTGTTATCTCACCACAGACTAAAGTGGAACAGCTCTGAAAATCCTAAAAAACCCAGCTCGCATTCCTCACGATTTTCATCTAGGTCTAACCAAATCGTATAACGCAAGACAAGGATCGTTTTATTCTTTTATTCATAGAATTATTTCATAGAGAAACTTTTCAACAACAAATTTAATTCACTAGATTTATAGATTTATTTTTCTAGGTCAACAGAATATATATATATATATATATATATATATATATATATATATATATATATATATATATATATATATATATATATATATATATATATATATATATATATATATATATATATATATATATATATATATAATTATTCTGAACTAATATTCTGTTTGAGTACAAATTGAATCAGAACTTTAGTAGTATCTGTTCTTATTGATTCTCTGAAGTATTTTCTATATTCCTATGAGATTTTACTATTAATTGTCTGCCAATTAGTGTGGCACATAGCTTTTTCGAGTCTGCGTGTGTCTGTCCGTCCGTCCTGTCGCTTGCTCCCATGACTACACCTTTCGTCCGATCCCTTTGAAATTTGGCATGTATGTGTCTTGTACCTACCCACATATTTTAAAAATATAGCGACTTAAAAAAATATTGTTCAAAAAAATTAGCGTAAAAAAACTTAAGGGTTAAAATTTTTTTATTTTTTTTCGACACCGTGAGGGGTATCATATGAAAGGGTACGTCGAGCTTATTACAAAAATATATAATTCTTTGGTTATAACTTTGATAGGGCGAGCGTAGGCATGTTTGAAGTGGGTGTTGATAGACACGGAACCAAAAATGTTCCCTGAGACCTACAAAATGTTCGTTCTTTTGAATGCTAACATAGCTTCTGTTACCATTGGTTACCTCGGAAGCAAAAAGTTGTTTTTTCTGAATGTATTTGTTTGACCGAACATATGCAAATTAAACCTCCTTTTTCCATCTAAAGTATTTCTTAAAGAAACAATGTTATCCTTTTTGACATTTAATAGCTGTCTTGTAATTGTTTCAAAGATACAAACCCTCTTGCTTGTACATAACGTTACGAGCTATTCTAATTATATACGGCATCGTTTTGCTACAGATGTGTAACGGTCTTATACGACATACCTTACTAAGTGTAAAAATAACAGAAGTAAGGATTAAAAATGATATTTTTGTTTTATGTTATAGCTTGTTCCGCTTTTCTTTACCTCTTTCTCCTTGTTTTCCATCCAATTACATTATTCTATCTACCTTACATTATTAATTCAACGGACGGATGTAAACTCATTAAATTATTTATAAATATTGAGCTTTAAGATCATGCAAAAGAAGTATAAAATATTAAAATGTTCTATAAAAGTACAACATTTACATAATTTGAGGGATCTAGAGAGAAAAAACCTTACCCCCAAAATTAAAGAACCTACTAGTAGTTAAATAGATAATTTGGTAGCTTTTTCCCTACATTTTCTAGGTAAAATAATTTTACCCGTTTAACATTCATATTTTTATAAAAAATAATTTTCCTGATAAGTGGTTTCCTCTACTCTAGAATATATACTATGAGACGTGGCAACGGGCTTTTAACGGCAACGGGCAACGTGTAATTTTACTTTTTTTAAAAAGTAAAATTAAGTTAATTAATTTAGATAAGTTATTACATCTATTTGAAGACCAACAAATCAAAACAAACATTTATTTTTTATTGGAAATAATATGTTTGCTTTAGCTTAAAATTGAAAAATCATTTCGAGGTGAGACAATACTCGATTGTATAAATTATTGCAGAGGTTTTAATTTTCATATAGACCGGTTTCGACTTCGACTAATTCGATGATAGTTAATGAACTTTTAATTTATATTTTCGTATTTACTTGAAGGTGCTATCAAGCCGAGTCTAAGGAGCTCTATTTGTCCCCTCGTAAACAGTTAATTGGCATGATAACATTAGGCTGCTCTATCAGGTACTTAATGCAGGAGAATAACTGGAGTATTCCAGTTAAGGGCTTGTCTACTTTAATCACAGGTTATGAAAATGTCACAGATAAAATGTCACAGGTTATGTCTAAGATGTCCACTTTCTCTCTGGATTCTACGTTCGTAATCCATCGGTTAGGCACCTTACTTAAAATATTCTGCGGAGACACCTTTTAATAAAGACCTGTAACTTTGCTGTGCCTTCAGCTGATATAAGCCTCTAAGCATCCATACAGCAATACAGATTTTGCATTTGTGTTAAATATCCGTAATTTACAGTTTGCACGTTATGAGTTATGACTATAATTATGGTGGGGAGCCAATAAGAGGTCAGGATTTTGAATTCTAGAAGGTTGGGCCAACTAGGCAAACAAAAATGTCACTAGTCCCATTCCTCCCACAGCCCTAGAGGCTTTATTTTTTTCCTCATTTAGGTTGGCCAATCTGAGTGTCAAAAGTCACAACTCTTAAGACGCATACTGTAGTGTTAGGGCCTAGTGCTTAAGCAGGAAGAGCGCCACAGCTTATTGGCAGCTAACTTTAGGATGCTTTGCCAGGTCATTTCCTCTGGTGGAAAAGGGGATCACAGTTAAGGGGCTTGCCTACTTTAATCGTCAGCATAAGATCTCCCATTTCGTGTTAGTGCCTAGTGCCTAAGCAGGAGGAGTGCCACAGCTTGTTGACAGCTAACTTTAGGATGCTTTGCCAGGTCACTTTCTCTGGTGGAAAAAAAGGGGATCCCAGTTAAGGTGTTGCCTTCTTTATTCGTCAGCATGAGATCTGCCATTTCCTGTTATTGCCTAGTGCCTAAGCAGGAGGAGCGCCAAACGGCACCCTGGTGCCATTTGGCCTAGTACCATTATTATACTTGCTAGTTCAATTCACTGTGACTGTGTCTCATAACATTTTAGTTCCAAACAGCAAATCTCAAATTATTGCTGGTTTTTTATCATCGATGGAAATTCCATTAAGATCAATTTATTCAGTTAAATTTGTAACATTTAGTCCAATCCATTTCATTTGGTTTACTTGGTTAACCTTGTATTTTGTTATATCGAGAGCTATAAGGCTTTTTAAAGCCTTAAGGAGAGACTTTTTTAGATCCATACTAAACTTGGCTAGGTAATCTCCTGACTGTGGTTGTATTAGTGTTGGGTGATTTTAGCCTTGGGTTATCTTTTTAAGGACCAAGGTCTTGAAGTAAGGCTTCTGAAGGTTCAATGTTTATCTAAAGGTGTTTTACCGACCTACTAACCTATCTACGTGACAAAGTCGTTCCCTTATCATAATCACGACTTGACTGGGCCCCGTCACTTTCAGTAACAAACTCTTCCACCACTTTCTACTGTCAAATCTACTTCACTTTAATATATTTTCAGCTTTTACTTTTACACTACTTGCAAGTGCATTTCAACTAGGATAATTTATTATCTTTCTAAATGAAATGTTTATTTTAAATCTCTTAACTTTTTTTTCTTCTCTTCAAATTATTAAAACCCAGACCTAGAGAGAAGAATTAACACTCCTAATAATATCATTTATTATCTTTCTAAATGAAATGTTTATTTTAAATCTCTTAACTTTTTTTTCTTCTCTTCAAATTATTAAAACCCAGACCTAGAGAGAAGAATTAACACTCCTAATAATATCATAACCGCTAGGTAAACTCTTTTACTTAAAAATTTAATTTATTACATATTCAAAAATATATCGGTTTTTTAATAATAATTCTTCTGAACCTTTTCTCAATTTAAATCATATATTAAGTTTCAAGAACGCATAAATAAAACAAATTAGAAAGTTAATTTTCTACTTGACTGCTATATTTTAACCCCAATTCATTGTGATCTTTTAACATAAAACTAATGTAATATTTCTTTTAAATTATAAACGTTCGTGCATATTATTTATTTATTTTTTATCGCTCCAAATGACAGCGTCTTTTTATTAATTAAAACATGTAACGATGCTTTTATTATTGTGGAATACCTCTTGGAATTTTGAAATAAGTTATATCCGCATTTGCACATCTTATTTCTAGGTTTAGCGCCTTATGCCTTTTAACACTCTGATCTCCATGCATATAAATGTTATAATTGTTGTATATATTTTTTTTTTCTTGGATATAAAATTAAATTATGTCTACTATATGAAGTTGTGCTGTTCGTAACTCTGATAAAATAATCTTATGAAATCTTTTTATATTTTACAAACTTTATTGAACAACTCCGTATTTTTTATGTATTTTTAGGTTAAAACCCTGGAATGCTAATGGTAATTGGATGGCTGGTATTACTAAACCTTCGTCGATTCAACTAACATATGCAGAAAATATTTTTTTGGGTTGAAACTACACTTTTATAAAGAGGAAACTACTAAGAACTCGTTATTAAATCTTTTAGTGAGATATACAAACATTTGATGACAAATAGCTTAGTAGGAACATCAGAATAATCTGAAATTGAGTGAGCATTAATGCACCAAGTCCTATGCCCCAGGCCAAAATCCCTATGCCCTTTGCTAAGTGCTCCAGGCCCCAGATTATCGGCCACTGGTCTCTGGCCCAAGGCCAATTACCCTAGGCCCATTGCCCCTTACCCCTAGGCCTATTGCCCCTTACCCCAAGCCCATTGTCCTAGGCTATAGGCTCATTCGACGACCAATTAATTCCCTACGTTTATTACTATACGTTAGTCGAATCGACTAAGTAGCTTTGACGGGAATTTGCCAGAAAACGATTGTATGCTCAAAAGGACTTCTACCGCTACACTAGCAGGTGTTTTACTAACCAGTGCAAGCACTGCAGAAGGATGGGGTACCCATCACCATTGCATACGAGCGTAAAAGGTTAAGGTTCGAACTGTGCTCGTCGATTTGACTACCATTAGCATTCCAGGGATCTTCTCTATCAAATACGTTTTATAAGTCCATCAAACATATTCATTTAAAAATGCTGATTAGAAGTATTGTTATATAGGTAATTGATATATTTAAGATACCTATACTCTTTTTTAGTATAAGTTAGATCTTTTATAATAAGTGTTTTTCTTCACTTTTTCATAATACGTATAATTTTCGAAATATATTATATTTTGCTTACATTTTTTTCCCCCCTATTCTTGTAATGCTGATTCTCTTCTTTCATTTGTTTCCTGCTTCTTTCTCGTTTATGTCCTACGAGATACTGCTGTAATAATATACTTTTTGGTACACATAGTCATAATATGTAGTCCTAACACCGCTCTTTTTTTTTCTTACAACGCTCATGACTGCCTACTTTTATTGTATCAAGCCTTTTGCTTTTCTACAAAAAAAATTGTTACCACTTTTGAATACCAATTACCTCATACAAGACCATCCACATTAAGAGTCTCGCGTAGTCTCAAAAGTCACAAATTGTTTTGCAATCTCGCAACAGAACGTTATTTTTCACCTCCTGTTTCTCTTTTTTTTATATCTTTTATGTGTAAGTATTGTTATAATTTTTATTGCTTTACATATGTCGGGAATTTGTGGCAGGTTACACTGCCTTCGTAATGACATATCTCATTTCTACGTGACCAATTTTTTACACTTTTACGTGACTAATTTTTCCCTCGTTTTTTTCTTTACCTTCGAACGTGAATAAAATATTAGATTATGAATGACAGATTTATTAATATTTACTTCTGTGTTAGTTTTTTTTCTTGATGCATATACTAATAATATATATATATATATATCAGTTGTCTCATATGAATTTTACCTCATTTAGCATAAATATTTAGATTTTCAACATAAATAAATTAGTCAATACACATTCTCTATTAAACCTATTTTTAGGGGCACTTCTTTAGATTGTTACTCCCCTTATAAACAAAACTGAGGGGAGTAACAATCTAAAGAAGGTGTACGGAATATTCTTCTTTAGATTGTTACTCCCCTTATAATAACAGAAGTTGGACGGAAGGTGTACGGAATATTCTTCTTTAGATTGTTACTCCCCTTATAATAACAGAAGTCTGATATTCCTTTGTCCCAAAGTACATTGGACTAAACAACCCTTTGTCTTAAAATTTATTTAAGTAGTTTGTAAAAAAATCATAGGGGAGTAACAATCTAAAGAAGTACCCTTTTTAGGTATGATTCTCTGAATGCATTTCTAAAAACTAACATACTATATCTACAATCATAATCATCATTATGTTCTGAGTAGTATTTATTTTGTAAGCTACAGCATTATATAAATATAAATGGTTGAAGTCAAAACGAGTAAACAAACTAAATAAAATACTACTGTTTTTAAAGGGTGAAAATACTACATTTTAAATTTACGTTCTTTTTAATAGAGGAGTAAGAGAATTTTATTTTAATTCTTGTTTTTTATATATATTTATATATTTTTTTTTAAAAAATATATAAATTTTAAATAAAAACATATATTTTCTTATTTAAAAAGGGCTCTGTTTAAAACATTTTATTATTTTACCTTGAGGCTATTAGTTCCTTCTCCCTTTTTCGTTTTTTTTTTAACTCCTGATCTATTTTTATGTTCGCTGTCAACTTCAGTGGAGGGAAAAATACATAATTCTTTCTATACCATCAAATTTTAACATTATTTAGTTTCTTTTTCTACCACTTCAATTTCTTTTTTACATTCCCCCCCACTCCATCTCTATGTTTTTATGTTGTTCTCAATGTAACTGGGTTTTACAACCGTAATAACTTTTTTTTAACTAAAATATATATAAAAAAGTTCGAACTTTCTAGCAAGGATAAGAAGCCTTTAAAGGCTTAGAGAAGGTTTATTTTAAAGTGAAGAAAAAAATATATATAAAGTTTGTAGCACCGACAGTCTTAGATTGAGTAAAAACTTTCACTCAAGGACCCATTTCTTTTTTACCTTTTTGTACTAAGCTGTTATGTAATTTGCCTTTATTTTTTATATTTTTTTTTTCTTTTTCTTTCTTCTTACAATAAGTTAATTAAAAATGCGTTATAGCAAATTGCTTTTCTTGTTTGCTCTGTCTGCTTTTTATTAAACTTAGTTATGTAAGTTATATTAAACGAAATTTTGTTGAATAATGTGACCGGGTAAGTATTATAATATTCTTTATTTTAGAGAGAAACACTTTATTGGCCAAAAGTACAAAGTGGAGCTGTCCTTCATTAAAGGATTGCTATAAACACAGCATACTAATCAATCAAAAGACAATTGTTAAATAAATAAAATAAAATAAAATACATTCGTGCAGTTTGTGAAAGAATAACAGTACTAAAAACAGTTATTTAAAAACTAGATAAGACTAATTATAAACATTAAAAATAAAATGTATAGTTAATTAATTGAAGCGAGCGTAAGCGAGCTTCTTACATTCAACGAAATATGCATCTTGTCTGTCTGTCTGTCAGTAACGTTTACGCGTGTGACGATAACTTGAGTAAAAGTTGACCGATTTAGTTGAAATTTGGTATACGTGATCCTCTAACTAATACTCAGGCTAAGTTCGTTGGACAGCGTGATCCGCCCAAGAGTTCGCGCGCAATGCTCGCGTAAACGTGGGCTTCAAATTTAAAATTGGAATTTCAGGACGGGAAAAAATTCTATCACCACCTATTCGATGAGACGAACATTTTTTAGTAAAACCAGCAACGACACTGCTATGAATTAATAAAGATCGCTAAAACTATTAAAGCGGACCTAAACGTTTAAAATAGAGAAAACAACATTTTTACCGATATCTTACGTTCTAACGTAACGATTTTAATAAAACTTCATATACATCGTCTAAAGTGCAATTGAAACAAGTATGTAAAATTTCAACTTGATACAAGCAGTAGTATTTGAGTAATGAAGTTATACATTTATAATATTAGTTTAAAAGCTATGACGTATTGTATGTAGGTTTGTTAGGAAGTAAAGCTTTGTACCGAGTACCCCCACTCTACCTCACACTGCCCTCTTCCACTTATCTTCAACTATGACATTCATCATGATTATCAAATTTTAATATTCAGTATTTTATTGCAATACGCTCGATTCAATGATAGAGCCACGCGATGCCTAGTAAATATGGTTACTTATAATACCTAGAGAATCTAATATTATATGTTCAGCTAGGAGTCTTAAGAAATTTCGATCGGTGCCGATTTTCTCAAAAATATTTTGGTTTTCATTGGTATTGTGCCTCTAGCCCCAAACCAAAGTCCGTCAACTTGAAAATTTCTGTCTCCGTGGGATTCCCGAAACTTTTCCTTGTAGTATTCTATACATTCCTCATATATTATTTTTATTTTCTCCTGATGAACTAATACAGCTTGGTCCGGATCGTTACTTTCATACCTGATTGTAGGGTCTATGATCATGGCAGTTTTATTATCTGGATGGAAAGCGATGATGTCAGAGTATCTTGAAGAACCTTCTGAATCTATTGCGTACACCTCTTCGTAGCAAATATAATTATTTTCTTTTAGGGCATCTGAGATTCTATGCTTAACGTTAAGGCGCGTCCACACTATGCCGCGCAATGCCAGTTGGCAAGGCCAAGCGGCAAAGCAGTCTGGCCGACTTAAGGCGCGTCCACACTATGCCAGTTGGCAAGGCCAAGCGGCAAAGCCGTCTGGCCGACTTACGACTTCTTGCCATCTGGCTTTCTTTGATCCGGACCGACAATCGTCGGGTTCGGCTTGGCATGTCAAGTGGCACGTTTTGTGCCAAGCTTGGCAAATAGCAAATGCCAAGGGAGACGTCCACATTACAATTGGCAATGCCATTCCTTGCCATTCCTTGCCGCTTGGCATAGTGTGGACGCGCCTTTACACTTGCCAATGCCATTTTGCCTTGCCATTCCTTGCCGCTTGGCATAGTGTGGATGCGCCTTTATGATGGCGCCTAGTCACCAGAAGCATGTTATAAGGGCATTTTCTCAGCACATGTGCTGGAGTTTCATTCTCCCTGCCACATTTGCGACAGAGGGGTCCGACATCTCCTGAACACTGGTTGAAAATAATAATTTTATACTCTTAGTTTTATTTCTTTTTTCAATAAAAAATAATTTTATTAATTAAACATTTAATTAGTTAGAACTTGTTGAAACCTATATTTTGAAAAATGAAATATCTGTCCATATTTAAGAAAAATGAACTTTTATTGCCATATCACATTTTTTATGTTTTGGTATATACAATAAAAATTCATTCATAGTTATCTTATTTTAGATATAATTTTTAATAAACTAATGCGACCTACATCAATGTATTATTTTTTTATTGGCCTTTCTGGAATTTACCTTAGACTATTATTAAAAGTTTTAAAATTTATATTTCTTTTAGGCAAATATAATCGGAAGATGGAAATAATTTATGTATCTCTCGTAGGGAGAAAAAGTTATGATTTTGGATTAGTTTAGAGGGACTAAGTAGTAGTTGGTTTAGGGGGGTAAGTCTTTTCTTCCCTGAAGTCAAAAAGTAGGGAGAAAAAGTAAATGTAGGAAGAAAAATTAAAACTAGGGAGAAAAAGATGGATTGCCAACCTAATTATTTTATAAATAGTAGAGAATGAATGGCTAATGTAATGAAGTATATGAAGTTGTTGAAATCAGGTTGGCGACACTACTTTTTCGACCTTATTTGTAATTTTCACTAATCATCGTATAAACCTGCATTCAAATAACCTTCTATTTGAGTTTAATTGCAATTCTTATTTGTTTTTAATATTGAATCTCTTATATCTGCTATTAAAAGTGCTAACAATTATTGTTATTTATTAAAGTAACAAATAAAACCTGTTCAATGGATGAAGATGATTCCCTGCTGGAGGTAAAATATTGTATGTACCTCGGGAGTAAAGTCTAATTCCCTCGGCTTCGCCTCAAGAACCTATTATAACTTATTCGCTCAGGGAATAATGACTTACTTTACTCCCTAGGTGCATTGATAATTTCCGTTTTTTATAAGAACTATTGATGTTAGATAATAATACATGATTATTTTTAAATCTATCATAGTATTTGTTATAATCTTACACTTGTATAAAACGCTTCATTATGCACAACTGCTTTCACTTGTAAATAAATACTTTCTTCTTGAGAGTTACTTTCAATTTAAACATAGTTGAAGCGAAATATTTAATATTATATTAGTATGTGTCATTATTGACTTCTATAAGTTGTTTAGAAATCCTGACCACAATTTGTAAAGAAACTGAGAAGTAATAAATTATTTCCGTCTTAAGTCTAAGTCTAAAATTTAATGCAGTTTGTCAAAAGACTATTTTTGCATCTTGCAGACGATAGATTACTTAATCTCTCCTAGAAGATCATATTATTTTTTTTAAAAAATAGTATTATTTTACTTGCAATGTTTGTATGTATGTATGTATGTTCGGGTCAAATATTGCAACTGAATTTTAAAAAAGTTATCCTCAACCGATTGAATTGAAATTTTGCATTCACGTTTAGTTTGGATGACAATGCTTGGGGTAGCTAAGTGGCGTCATTCTAAATCCAATATGGCGGGAAGCCCAAGATGGAGGACTAGTTATTTTTTAAGCACGCCAATGATATGGGTATTAAATAAAAGTGTTTGCTGAGAATACGAAAAATAAAATGCCTTCACTCTAAATCCAATATGGCGGATTGCCCAAGATAAAAGAGGTTTTTAAAAATGTGTTTTTACTATTAATTTATTATACATTATTTGTATATTTGTTTCTTAAAATTTCTTTTTTGAAACCTTTTGATTTTTTACTATGTCAGGTATGGTGAAATGTCATTTTATGTAATATCTGATTTATTTTTTTAAATAACTTATTATATTTTTATTTTTAATATAATTTTTTCCTGTTTCAGGTAAGAACAACTTTTTGACTTGATATCATTATGCTTGGTGAATACTTGTAAGTTTTTTAAAAAGTTATTTGATTTATTATTTGTTTTATATTTTAGCTCCTTACACTTTTTAACTTGGTTATTCTCGCAAGCTCTTTCTAAAATATCATAACTTATTGAGGTAGTGTATTGCAAAAAATAAATCCTTGAAATTATTCTTAGTTACATAACTTTGTTTACTTTATGAATAGAATCGAATATGTGAAACGAATTTTTTCCCCCATTTAGGTCAAAAAGATCGGTCTTTTCAATATTCAAATCAAAAGTATTAAAAAATAGAAGCTTCCCTTTTACGAAGCTGATCTGAGCTGAAAAAGAGAAAAAGTTTCGTAAGGCTTCAAGGTCTAAATCAGATGCTTCATCACAAACCCCGGAGGTAAAAAAAATAATTTCCATAAAGATCGTGGGCAGAAGGTTGTTCCTTTATGTACCGCCCTCCTTGAATAACATAAAACTCACATCTCAGTTCATGTTTGGTTTTTTATTTTCGCTATATTGAGTTACATTACACCATTTCTCCTTTTTTTTTTTATTTTAAACTAAGCCTGAATACTCTATTACATTTTTCGATAAACCTCTTCCATTCATGTTTCATGAGAATGGAAAAAAAATCAAGATCTATTTGGTATCATCTTTTTGTGTTTGATCTATTGCACTGTTATATCAAGTTGTTCAACCTGTTTGACATTTAGTTGGATACAATACATCATTATCGTCAAATCCTCAAGACCGGTTTTATCTTCCTCTCCTTGGATTTCTTGTTTCTTTTGTTGCAGCTATTTTAATACATTCTAGTTTTTTTTTTTTATTATTAAGTCCGCGACTCAACAACCTGTTTCCCATTCAATTATTCTAGTTTCGAACCTGCTGTTTAAATAGGGGTGTTTCTTTTTTTTAGGGTTTTGTAGATTCTTCTCAAAACCCTTATGCCGAGGGTGATGTGTCCGTCTGTCCGTCGCTCTTTGGTTCATAGGGCCCGAACCGTTTAAGCTTAAGAGCTGAAATTTGAAATACTGGTGTAACTTTTTGACCCAACCACAGGAAAAATATTCAGAAGTTCAAAATTAAATATGCGCATGCGCAATTCGCAAAAATGTTGTAAACTCAAAAAATTATATTTTTTTTTAATTTTCGAGTGGGGTATCAAATGAAAGCTGCTGAAGAGTAGGACGCAAATATATATAAGCTTTTGTAAATTTTGCATTCCTTATTGGGTAAAAAAAATCAAAATATACCCAAAAAAAATTGTGAAAAAAAATTTTTTCGAAATAATTCATGCTAATGCCTTATTGTGGGGCGATGAAAATTCCGGGAGTTCATCCCAAATTTTAAAAAATTGCATATTTTGGGTGCCAAAATTTGAAGTGCGCCAAAAATTTTATTTTTTTTAATTTTTGAGTTGGGTATCATATGAAAGCTGGTGAAGAGTAGGATTCAAATATATATTTGCTTTTTAAATTTTTTATTCTTTATTAATTTTATAAGTCAAAATATACCCCAAAAATTTCCCCCCTCCCCAAACAATTTATAACGGGTGGTCCTAAAATTTTGAAATAATTCATGGTTATACCTTATGGTAAAGCGATGGAAATAGTCTGAAAAAATGAATTTTTCTAGTCGTTGTTACCGATGAAAAACATTGTGACCCCCCGGGGGGATCGATCCCGGACCCTTGAGATCGAAGAATAAAATCATAATTACATAACGGGCATGCTTAATCTTCTACAAAACCCTAAAAAGTACTTGGACGCAAATACTTCCCTGTGATTTTCTTTCTTTGTATCCTATTTATTTAAATTTTTGGGTGGAAACATAACAATTTTAATTTACCTATTGGCTATTGCTAACCTTGATCATATATTAAACTATGTTTTAGCAAATGTATATTTAAAAAGCTTAAGAATAGCTTTTATCTCCAGTAGGGAGAAAAAGTTATGATTTCGGATTAGTATAATTTTTAGAGAGACTAAAGTAAGTCTTTTCTTCCCTGAACTCAAAATGTAGGGAGAAAAAGTAAAACCAGGGAGAAAAAGAAGGATTGCCAACTTAATTATTTTACAAATAGTAGAGAATGAATGGCTAATGTAGTGAAATTGTTAAAATCAGGTTGACGACACTGCTTTTTCGACCTTATTTGTAATTTGTGCTTATCATTGTTTAAACCTGCATCTAAATAACCTTCTATTTGAGTTTAATTGCAGTTCTGATTAGTTTTTAATATTGAATCTCTTATATCTGCTGTTAAAAGTGATAACAATTATTGTTATTCATTAAAAGAATAAAGAAAACCGAAAACCTGTGCAATGGATGAAGATGCGTTTTCTCCCTACTGGAGATAAAATATTGTATGTACCTCGGGAGTAAAGAGCTATAATTCCCCCTCGCGATAATTATCTCCCAAGGCTGCGCAAATTCTTTAATTTTACTTGATAGCTCTTTGCCTTAAAATTGAAGTTCCTAATACCAGTATCATATATTTTAGTATTCATAGAATTACATAATACATAATTCACATTACTTAGGATTGCGTGATATTGAGCTGACCATCTTCGAATTTAACTTATTACAAATTTACCTTATACATTATACATAGGAGAAAAATGTATTTTTGAATTGTTTATTGAAGCGTGTCTATTTCTATGATTACCTCTTTCAGAGATTCCTCCGAATTGAATTACATTAAAATATACTTAACAGAGGATTATATTATGGTCCTCTCTTTGGGTCTATACATTATTTATCTACAGTGGAAAAATACTAACATTTTCTGTGTAAATTTATAATATTGATTAACACAAAATGCATTTGAGAAAAACCTCCAGGCAAATAAAATACTCAAATTATAATTTATAAAATTACATTGTCATTTTATTACTATAACCTTTTTATTTATTTAAAGCACCAATCGACAGCAGTATTAAGATTTGCAGGATAGACCAGTGGCGTATCCAGGGGGGGGCACAGGGGGCACGTGCCCCCCCCCCCCCCCCCCAGACCCAATAGAGAAAAAAGAAAAAAAAATACGCCGTATTTTTTTTTTTTTAATACATATTTTTACATTCACCTCATATTCAATTTCATCTCAGAAATGCATAAAAGCGCTGTTTTGAGAGGTTATATTTTCAAAATTTTCCGGGGGAGGGCCCTCCCCCGGACCCCCCGCCATAACCCCCCCCCCCCAATAATTACGACGACGCCCATGACTTACAGTAAGATATTGTACAGCAATAAGCATCAGCATAACATTTTCTAAACGAATACGTTCTAAAACAGTTGTTGTTACTTAGGCTTGGAGATTTATTTGGGGGGAGAGGGGGGGCCAGTTGCTTTGTTGAATATGTATTCCCTTTTCATTTTACCACTACGAATTCCCCCCCCCCCCCCCCCAATCTATACTGACTTAGAATGTGCCCCCTCCAGACCTAGCCGCTGGATACGCCACTGGGATAGACTAATTCAGTGGCGCACCCAGGATTTATTTCTTTGTATGTTTAATGTATAGTCCTTATAAAAATGCAATTCATGGTTCTATGAGCTGTAAGCATTAATAAAAATACACTTTCCTCTAGAGTATTTCGTATTAGTAAGTAGTATTTTCTTAAGTCAGTGTATTTCCTTGGAGGTTCTAGAGAGGGGGGCTGCAGAATTTCTCTCGATGAAGTTTTTTCTGATTAAAATTTATTTTTTTGCTGCCTTTTTCCAATTATTTAGGACTTACTTTAAATTTGTTCTATATAATTTTACATATAAACTTTGATGACGATTTAAAGAAATTTTTGTGGTTGAAAACAAGAAGATGATCGTTTGCTAAATAACGGCACTCACTAAGTATAACGGTAGTGTCTCTTTAAGTAGTTGTTGGACATCAGTTGCGCCGTTAAACGGGTACGTTAATAGCTCATTACAGGTTTCAACCATAAAAGAAACGTTCCAACAATTTCTTTCTCCTTGAATAACTGTTCCATTGCTATAAATTCTTTTATTTAACATTTTTATTTTTTTCTCATCTTATTTTTATTTGATATAGCATTCATTTAATATAAATATTAATTATTATTGTTATTTATAATTTTAATTGTGTTTCCATTGTCTCCTTCGTGTTCAAATTGTGTTGTCTCCTTCGTGTCTCGTCGTGTTCAAATGTCTCCTTCCTTTGTAGAGAACTCTATAAAGGAAAACAATACATTACTACAGCTCGCAATCATCAAATTTCTACTGTGTTCGCAAATGACTTTTATTGTGCCACTGTTAATTACTTGCGTGATTATTTATGTAAAACATATTTGAAGTGCCCATTACCACTGAAATGTACCGTAAAAATTCTGCATATGGCTAACTTACGTACCATTTGGAATTCATAGGTAGTTAGTACAGTAAGCGAATATAGTCCTGGTGATAGCGTGCAAAAAAGTGTGACTAATATTTTAGTGCCTTTTAAGAATATGTGGTCGGCTAAGTTCTTCTGCGGGACATAGCTTGGTAATAGGCATTTGAAAAAAATAAACCGGTAGAGAGCGGCCTCCTCCAATTATGGTGGACAATGTGATTTTCATAATCCTGTGTATAAAATTAGTTAGTTGACCAAAAATCAAGTTGATGTTTGTTTGTCACTTGATAGATGACCACTTTCATTTGGTGTAATATTTGAATAACTAACCTGTCAAGTGACAAACTAACATCAACTTGATTTTCGGTCTACGAACTAATTCTGTCATCAGGATCATGAAAATCACATTGTACACCATAATTGGAGTGACATGGCCGCTCTCTACTGGTTTTGTTTTTTTCAAATGCCTATTGCCAAGCTAAGTCCCGCGAACGAACTTAGCCGACCACATATTCTTAAGCCTAGTCCACACCAGTAGACACGTTGCGAGACATTTCTGTAGACGGTCTCATAGACCGTCTACAGAAATGTCTCGCAACGTGTCTGTTGAGGATCTCTGCAGCGCCACCGGCAGATATTATTTATTTGTTTACTTTTTTCATTTGTGACATGTGGACATTCGAGTCTGATAGTTCTCTGTGTATGATTTTGCTTATTACTTAAATTAAAGAGACGTTTTCCCCATTCGTGAGAATCTTGTGGATTATTCTTTGAACAATTGGCGACCGTGACAGGACGATGGGCAACGAAGACGAGATTAACTTCGAAAGTAATAAGCGGATGCGAACAGCGACTAGATCGGCATTCACCCGACTTTGTAATGAATTGGAGAAGATAGTTACGAGCGATCCTATTGATAGTGTAGCTGCCAAAGGAACATTCAATCAAGCTGAACAGAAGGCCTTCGCACTGGTGGAGTTGGATGGAGCGGTGATGAGATATCTTTCATCGTTACCTGATGTGACGGAATTAGAAAAAGATATGGAGACGGCAGACACCTATCAAACAAGGTATAATGTTCTAAAAGTAAAAATTCGTAAGCTTTTAGAAGGGAATGAAAAGGGTGCAATGGGAGATGGAGTTTCAAATAACTCTATAACTTCGAATGGTAGTAGTAATGAAGGAGGAAAAAAATCTCTCAAACTTCCTACAATAGAATTTAAGAAATTCAATGGGGATATTTGCGATCGGCTACCGTTCTGGAATCAGTTTCAGAGAATACGCAGAAATGAGACTTTGATAGGCAAGGTTAATGACACACAGATTAAAGGAATTATAACACCTTCGGCCACGATGACTGTGACTTCATTATTATCTAATCAAAAATGTATATCAGACTTGTGGGCATTAGACTCTTTTGGAATTAAGGACCCAAGTGAAATGAAAGACAGACAAGAAATAAAGCAGGACGTTAGAAAACATATTTTAGAAACTGTAAAAGTTAATAATGAAGGGAGGTATGAAGTAAATATGCCTTTGACAGAAGACCATCCTCCGGTTCCGAGCGGGTACGATGTAGCCAGAAAGAGATTGGATTTACATATTCAAAAACTTAGTCAAGACGGTTACTATGATGATTATCAGCGGGTATTACATGAGTGGAAAGAAGAAGGAATAATTGAAGAGATACCATCAGAAGAAATAAATAATCGAGGCCTCTACCTACCTAACGTTGTAAAATTTAGTAGTGCTACAAACGTAATGTCTGACGGAAAATTTGAATTAAGAGGGTGGGAGTTCAATGGTCATAATGAGAGTGATATATGTTTAGAAACCAAAGTTTTAGGATCTGTTTGGAATAGAATCGCGAACTACACGACGGCAAAATCTATCGACTGGAGATCCAACCCGCCCACTGGAGCATGGTGGGACGGGTGGTGGGAGAGACTTATACGGACTTATCAATCAGAAGACAGTAAGGACCCTGTAGCTTTAACACCAGCCATGTTTTTACAGGGGATTAGGGATTCGCGAGTCCCCGACAGAGACGAAGTAGAGTCAACGATATCTCTGACTAAGAGGGGGAAATATCGAGAAAAACTGCGGAACTGTATGCGGCACAGATTACGTAACGAGTATCTTGGACAGCTGGCACTATGGAGAAAAAGGAAAAAGGTGTACACAAAGCTTAATGTAGGTGATGTTGTCCTCGTCGAGGACATAAATACTAAGAGACTTGACTGGCTATTAGCGAGAGTCGAGGAACTAGTAACAGGAAGAGACGGACACGTGAGGGTTCTGCGACTAAAGACAGCAAAGGGACCAATGACTCGACCCATCCAGCGAGTGTACGCCCTAGAACTGGATCAAGCCCCTGAAGATCATGGGACTTGAGGTGGGAGAATGTTGAGAATCTCCGCAGCGCCACCGGCAGATATTATTTATTTGTTTATTTTTTTCATTTTGTGACATGTTGACATTCGAGTCTTATTTTTTCTCTGTGTTTGATTTTGCTTTATTACTTAAATTAAAGAGACGTTTTCCCCATTCGTGAGAATCTTGTGGTTTATTCTTGAACAATAGACTTATACGGACTTATCAATCAGAAGACAGTAAGGACCCTGTAGCTTTAACACCAGCCATGTTTTTACAGGGGATTAGGGATTCGCGAGTCCCCGACAGAGACGAAGTAGAGTCAACGATATCTCTGACTAAGAGGGGGAAATATCGAGAAAAACTGCGGAACTGTATGCGGCACAGATTACGTAACGAGTATCTTGGACAGCTGGCACTATGGAGAAAAAGGAAAAAGGTGTACACAAAGCTTAATGTAGGTGATGTTGTCCTCGTCGAGGACATAAATACTAAGAGACTTGACTGGCTATTAGCGAGAGTCGAGGAACTAGTAACAGGAAGAGACGGACACGTGAGGGTTCTGCGACTAAAGACAGCAAAGGGACCAATGACTCGACCCATCCAGCGAGTGTACGCCCTAGAACTGGATCAAGCCCCTGAAGATCATGGGACTTGAGGTGGGAGAATGTTGAGGATCTCTGCAGCGCCACCGGCAGATATTATTTATTTGTTTACTTTTTTCATTTGTGACATGTGGACATTCGAGTCTGATAGTTCTCTGTGTATGATTTTGCTTATTACTTAAATTAAAGAGACGTTTTCCCCATTCGTGAGAATCTTGTGGATTATTCTTTGAACAGTGTCTATAGACATCTTCTGAGACCGTCAATGGTCTAGGTCTAGCGTCCACACTTGTACACACGTTGCGCAACATGCCTAACGTTGCAGCATGTCTACCATTTAGAATGGAAAACCATAGACATGCGATTTTGGTCTAGCAACGAGACCGTAGACGCCGTTTGTCTAAGCCGATGTCTATAGACAAATCGCTAGACATGTCTCTGAGACCAAAATCGCGCAACATGTCTACTAGTGTGGACAAGGCTTTAAAGGCACTAAAAGATTTACTTGTACACAAAATTCTAGCTTTATGTTAGTCGCTCACTTTTTTTGCATGGTATCTCCTGGCGAATACATAATTAAATTTACTTTTAAAATAGAAATGGGCTAGTTACGTTGATTAATTATTGAGATATAGATTGTTATGTACATCCAATCGACTACGTTGATCCTTTTTAAAAGTTTATTTACACTTTTTGCAACACTTATTATTAATATATAAAATATTAAAATATACATTTTTATTACCCAAAATTCAAATAATTCGATTATTTTCAAATAAACTTTATTATGTAAGACAGAGATACATTTTATTGGTATATTATGATAACCTACTTTTTCTCACAACCATTTATGATTTTCTGAACGATTTGCTCTTCTTAATACACTTTTATTCTTCCTGAAAGGTTATATCCTTTTCCAAACCATATATTTCCCCACTTTTATATTAATATTAACACTGTTTAAATATATATATATATATATATATATATATATATATATATATATATATATATATATATATATATATATTATTAAAGAATACATCTATTTAATATTTATGAGCATATACTTCTTTTCTCACCTATCTCGCAGTAATATTACAAACTTTGCCTCAATTAACTTAACCTTGACTCTGTATTTCCCAGATATATTACATCCTACTTTATAACCTTACAAAGAAGGTAATAACTTTGTTTTAGTGATTTTATTTAGTGTTTAAACTTTTATCATGCTGAGTAAATCCTTAACTTTATGCAGTATGTAAAAATATTTCTTACTTTGCCTTATTTTCGAATTGTGTTATAACTTACAGCATGATTTCAAATCTGCTTCTTTTTTTTCTAGAACTAAACTTTTTCTTGTAACTTAACAAAAACTTTTTTCATAGTTTACAGTTTTTACTTATTCTTCTTTCTAGACATTTTTATTTCTAAGTTAGGGCTGGAAAATCTCCTGGATTTTTTTAGTAACGGTGTCGAGGCCGTTAGCATTAACACTGTTCCCAACCTATATCATGCTTTTTTTTAAAAAAAAATGTCTTCTTTCCTTTAAGTTTTTCTCGTAAACAGTTTTTGATGTAAACAACATTTCCTAAACCCCTCTCAGTTTTTTTTTTGTTTAAACACATCGTATCTTTTTAAAGGTTTCTTTTTTAGAGTCGTAAGTTTTTACGATTATGTTTCTTCTCTCTTGAAATGCGTAAAGGATGACAACAAAAGAACTAACTTTTCTTTTCGTGTTTACGACTATATACGAGTTTAAAGGAATTGTTATATTTGTATTATAT
Organism: Gerris lacustris; assembly: GCA_951217055.1. NCBI lineage: Eukaryota > Metazoa > Arthropoda > Insecta > Hemiptera > Gerridae > Gerris > Gerris lacustris. The sequence goes on from OX578279.1 coordinate 73,768,550, forward strand.
TCACATCTGCTCTGAATAAATTTTCTTTTAAATGTATTTTTTTTTCTCTTTTCCTTCCTAATGTCTCTGATGAATATTTTATTGCGGTTTTGAATAGATGATCATAACGTAGAAAGAGAAGTGCGGAATAAATAGGCGATTCAAAGAGACAAATGAGATATTGCAAAATGTTTTCGAACTTATATCTTCTTTTGATGTCTGTGAAATAACTAACAACTGGTTGTAACTAGTTCGTGTTACTGTTGTATTATGTATTTTATGAACGACTGTTTTATTATTACTTTTAAAGACCGTTTGTCCATTCTTCGTTTTCTTCAAATATATTTGTAGTGCTATTGCTTTGAAAATTCTTACAAATGATAATGTTAGGAATCAAGTGACTAATCATCACTGATAAAACTTATTCCCTTATAAAGTCTGTTATTTTGATATTATAGTTACCAAAAACCCTCTCCTAACTTAATTAAAACCTCATAATGCAGAATTAAGAATAAAACAGACTGACAGTCAGACACGGAACCAAAAATGTTCCCTGATATCTGACATGGATTTCTGTCTTGGAATTTTTGAAATCGGAAACATAAAATATTTTTGTTCTTCAGAACGATCACATAGCTTCCATTACCTTTCATAAGCTTGGAAGCAAAACCCACAATGTCTTTATTAACATCGGTAAAGGTACTTACTTTCTTACTTTAAATACATTTTTATGGTTTATCTAAAATTAGTCATCAGATATATATATATATATATATATATATATATATATATATTTATTTATTTTAACTGCACACATTTAATATTAAATAAAATAGATTTGACTCAACTAAAAATCAAAACACCGCACTTTCAATTCAAACTTTTGAATACTCGTATGACCATTTATCCAATAAAAGGTATTATTTATTAAGGTGTTAGGTATTATTTTCTTTTTAATATTCGCACATTGTTTATCTGGGTTCCTATTAAGGATTCTTATCTGTCCACATAATATTACTACTGGCCGATTTTGACAAAATTTGGCATGTTCAGAAAAAATCATACCCCGAGGCGAAATCGATAAATGAATTTTAGCTCCAAATTTGGGGGTGCTACCCCCCAAAAACTCTGGAAAAAACATGAAACATTCTTTTTTCTTGAAAACGGTTTCGACAATTTTTATTAAACAGTTGTAAAATATAATCCATTTAAATACGAATCCAACGATATAAGCCGTTTTCCCGGGAAAAATCTAGTTCCTGAGAAAATAGCTTATAACGAGGACGGAGAGTGCCCGGGTTCGATTCCCCGCCGAGTAAAAGTTATTTTTATCTTAAACTTAGTTGGGTCATATAGGGTGTAAAAATATGAAGATCACTGCATAAACAGGCTATATTTCGCCCCCCTCCGGGGCATAATCATGCCTAAAACATCAATAAGAACTCATAATATAATCATTTGTATAAAATAATTATATTATACAAACAGTCTAACTTATATTATCAATATATAATTATTTGTATATATTATGAGTTCTTATTGATGTTTTAGGCATGATTATGCCCCGGAGGGGGGCGAAATATAGCCTGTTTATGCAGTGATCTTCATATTTTTACACCCTATATGACCCAACTAAGTTTAACATTGATAAAATAGGGACATCTAGAAAACTTATGTATGTTATTTTTATGATAAATTTTGATGAAATGTTCAATAATATTTAAATGTACACTTGAAAACTAATAAATGGAAAAGACTGGGCTAAGTAATTATAAACTCGTATATGAGAAAGTTTGTCTGAGTTGTCTCGGACCGATTTTTTTATTTACCTTTGTGATTTTTTTGTAATTCTATATTGGGATTTACTTATTATTGCTCGTGTTACTATATTAAACCTGCTGTTAACATCTAAAAGTATTTACCTTTGTAGTATCAGTTTGTTACTAAGTTCTTTTAACAAAATAATTATAACCGCTTTGAGGTTCGATAATCTTGCCTGATGGTACACTGCCTTGACACCTCACATCACATACCATCATTGTCATAATCTCATCATAATCTGAAACCTAAAGCCTTATCCATGAACTCAAAATCTTCCCAAGGTTCCCAGGTCGACTTGAGAAAATCGTGATACACGACTTCACCCGAATTCATCCGAACGAACCTATTCGACCCGGAGCAAGTTAATTCCTGGCAAGGTTAATAGGCTCTTTTATATTGTGCGTTTCTTGTTTTATTTATTTCATTCTATTGTTGTGTACTCTTTATTTTATTTACGATGGGTTTTACTTCATTAAGTATATACTTTGTATTTAATAATCCTTTATTTAACGATATATCCGCATTTTATATTTACTTAATTGCTTAGTTAATCATCGTTCGATTCTTTAAATAAAAATCTATGAAAAAATTAAAGATTGAAGGTTGATGTAAACTTGAATGAGCATAAATATAAGAATCCTTGGTTTTAGTTTAATGTTCAAGAATAAAACAAAATAGAAAAACAAACATTAGTACGTGATTTCGAAAAACATTGAGTTTGATTTTTTCTAATTTACGGAAATACTTTTACTATTTGTTTTTTTATATCCTTGTACTTAATTTAAAATTACATTTAGAAACATCTATAATAAAATGTTAATTATATCTACTAAATAATATATCTTGAAGATGTCTTGTTAATGATTTTGTTTAAATTTTATTTTTGCTATATTAAACTTTTATCGTCTTTATTTTAATAATCCATTACTATGTAATGTACCTAGTTCTAATGAGTTTTGTTCTAGAAATGAGGAAATATTATTATTTTACTGAAACTAATAAATTTTATACCCATTAAAGTATTACATAATAATATTTTTTTATATTTTTAAATTTTATAAGGAAAAGAAGAAAAACATGTTTACATAGTAAGTACATGCTTAATAATGCCGTGCTTTTATAATTTTTCCTACAGTTGACCGATAAAGTGGTTGTTATCGTACTCAAAATAGTACGCAAAACTGCATTTACTACTTTACAACTTACGAAAATAAAGAACTTAAATCTAAACAAAGATTAAATAATCCAAATTATAATAATAATAACAATGACAACTAATGATTATTTTTTAACTACATGATTTAAAAATCAAATATAAAAATGTTAAAATATAAAAAAGTAAAGATATTGACGTTATGGTTGATGGACCAATTGCAACTTATTCTAAAAAGTAAAGATAGACAATCTAAAAAAAAAAAAAAATCAAATGTGATGAGTAAGTGTTATATTGAAAAGTAATAACAGAGCTTGGTCAGGTTTGCTAAATCAGGCAAAAGTGGCAACACTGGCTATATACAGTACAGCTGGTTTAGTTGATATTTTAAAACCTTTTACATGTTGATGAACACTCTATTATTTTATATTTTATTTACAGATTAAAAACTAAATGTAGGAAAAATTGAATGTGCAACTCGAGCTTAAAGTGTCTTTGCTGCACTCGAGAAACCTTTCCGCACGAGCCGCAGGCGAGTGCGGAAAGGTTTCTCGAGTGCAGCAAAGAGCCACTTTGATCACTAGTTGCACAAATAACTATTATTACGTTAATTATTAAATAGATGAATCCGAGATGTCAATGAAACAGGGGTTAGAAATAGAAATAATTTTGATCTCTACATTTTTTAAGTTACATTTTATTTTAATTAGTCTTAATCGAGGATTGGCAAAAGTGAATTTTGTTTTACCTTAACAGAGAAAAAGGAAATAAAACATCCTTGGATAAAAGAGTAAAAATCTAAATTTGATTAATTAATTTCTAAGTTAGAACTTTAGGTGGTTAACGTTTGACACGTTTGTAAGACGTTTTTCCTTGGAAATAAACCCACATATGTGCAATAATAGGTTTGATTTTATTATAGATATGCCTGATACAGGATCAACTGGCTTCGGCTTCAGCAAACTTTGTGTGATATGATAAGGTGTACTAGTCAAGGTCTATTCTCCAACAGATCTGGCTTTCTCTACAGAAGTGTCTTAATCACGTTTTAATCATCAGGTGAGTGAAAGTCACACTTCTACGGATGATTGATAAAACCATGTGATGTTAGACATAGACATCCCTCAGGATCTCTATATCATCACGTGGACGTCCACGTGTCTAGGATCGAGGATTAAGTTCCCCTAGCGTTGGTAATATCGAGGTTTACTGTTTTCTCTCTAGTATTATGTTCTGATTCAGATTGTGCTAAATGTAATGTATGCCTTTATAAGAGCTGAGATATTACTAAAAGCTTGATAAAGGTTGTATGGATAATGTATTCATTATTTGTCAAAAGTCATTGCCAAGAAATTATCCATTTTAAAGTTGTCTTTGACGTTAAATTAAAATAAAATGTTATATGAATGTATAGATATATATATTTTTAAATTTAAACTTTAAAGTAAGAAACGAAATTTAGCATATTATTTTATATCGATCTATATGTATTTTAAAATATAAAGAAGAATCAAAAGTGTATCAAACAAAAAAAAGAATATGAACCAAAAAAGGCAAGAATACCTATAAAATGCTGTACGGACAAATTGATTTTTAGTTCCGAAATTAACTAAAACAAAATAAAGCCAATAAACATTTTTAATATTATTTTATAATGAATGTTTTAATACAGAGTAAAATATTCATATTCAGGTATTCTTGCCTTTTTTTTTATTCATATTTAATGTTTTTGGTAAAATTTTGATTCTTCTTTATTTATATTTTAACATACGACATATAGATCTACATGAAATAATATTCTAAATTTCGTTTCTAACTTTTAAGTTTAAATTTAAAAAAATAAATATATTCTTAAAGGTTTTTGTTCAAAATAAAATAATTTAAAATAATAAATGGATTATATTTATTAAAATACTTTTTATTGTTGAAGAAAGTGTAATCACAGGGTAAAAAGTTTAAACTGAATAAAATGAACAGTAGAAGATTTGATGGAGCGCCATGAGGAACTCCCTGAGTTTTAAAACTTGAGTCGGATAACTCTTTGCTTTGAATATTTATATTATCCTTTTTCCCTTGAGACCTAGAGGCCCTGGGGCTTGCGGCCCGGGGCCCCATGAACCTCCAACATCCTACTCTAGAAGAGTTAAAGAAAATTTATTCAGCGTAATGTTAGATTCAGGAATTCAAGATCTCATGCATAGTGAAATCACGGAATAAGCACGGAAATAAAAAGGGTTCGTCTTATAATGTTATTAATACGAATGAATACATCAAATTATTTCCCCAAGATAGAATTCAAATAATTTTATTTTTATTTTAAAATATGTTATAAATACATGTATATATATTTTCTTTTTTCTTAGTTCCACTCCATTTGCATACAGCTTCATGGCTTACTTATTAATGATATGATGCCTTGAACTTCTTCGATTTTACTTATGATAATTGTAAGTACAGTCTATTCATATCGAAATTACTTTAAATCTTCTTTCAAATTAGAATCTAATAGCTAGAATCATAATAGCTCTGAGTCAATGTAGAATTGATGAGTGTTATAAGAATGTAATTTAGTTAATGTCCTTGTTATATTTTATTATTTTTGTTTTATGTTATAATAGATCATAGTCATAATTGTGAACATTCATGAGAAAAGAAACAACAAATTTATGTGGTTTTTGTTACCCATTTTATTTATTAGAATTTTGTATGTTTAAATATGTTTATACCTTCCAGTGAATCTTTATAGTGTAAGAATAGAGATTACTCATGAATGATCGCTTATTTATTCAATGACCTGGCTCATCAAAATTCTAATTCATAATTTTAATGTGGCATTGTTCTTTTTTGGAAGTAGATAAATGAGATAGCGTAATTAGACGAAGAATGTTTCAATAGGCTTTGAATCCTGATTGTCATATGAATAAGGGTGATTTATCAGAGGGTTAAGATCTCTTTAAAGGTCGGATCTTAAAGGATCTTAAAGTGTTAAGTGAATTCCCTCTTCATTTATTTTTAAAAAGGGGTTATGGCTGAAGGGTTTTGGACAGTGCATGACGAGGGTCCTTGGGCATACCATGTCCTGAGTCCTGACACCGACTAGGAACTTGAGGATAACGCTTAAATGATAACAGACGGGGAGATACGATATCGAGGTATCTCGTACACCCTGTTTCTTCTCGTGTAATTCGTAGCCGAAGTAGAGGATTATCATTCTCTGAAGGATGACAAGGGACGATACCCTTCTCAAGACCTAGGAATAAGGACGTTCTATTATAGTTGTCAGTCGGAGATACCTTTCTTCCATGGTTATGGGTGTATAGTTTTATCGGAACCCAGGACCCATATCCTTTGTCCATACTTGGAATATGGTGTAGGCCATAAACATACATTTCACTGTCCTTTGTCCAAACATATATTCACATGGTAATGATTGTGGTTTGGAATTTTATAGGTTTCTCCATTTTTTAAGTCCCGTCTTGTTTGTCGCCTCTCTCCATCTTTATCTCTGTCACTGAAGACATATAATGATTATAGAGGGCAAAGTCGTTCGATGTAATGAAGAACTGAACGCACCAAATTAATCCGTGATTCTTCCCTCTTCGTCTTTCTTCTTATTTCAACCTTCAAACCAATAAACGCAATTTTCCACTGCAGTCCTTCTTTCAATAACACCAGATTCCCCCTCCAAACTTCTCCCTCCCTTAAAGGCTCCCATACACGATCAAATATTTTGCGCAAACCTGATGTCGGGTAAATTTAGGCCATACACGTCAAACATCATGTTTGCGCAAACATCAAACAGCCCCAAACACGGTCAACATGTTTGCGCAAACATCAAAAAGCCCCATATACACGGTCAAAATGTTTGCGCAAACATCAAACAGCCCCATACACGGTCAATATGTTTGCGTAAACATCAAACAGCCCCACACAGGGTCAAAATGTTTGCGCAAATATGATGTTTGCGCAAATATGATGTTTGTGCAAACATTTTGACCGTGTATGGGGGCTTAACAGTTCGATCAAGATCCACCTCGTTTGCCGTTGGCTTGTAACCAATTTAGATACGGTTCATTTATGACACATTCATTAGCTGAAGAATTACTCATATCTAACACTAATAAACTATAGCGCATATTCTTATATTGATGCTTATAAAACATCGCCTGAACCTTAAACAAGTTCGTTTTTATTGACTACTAAAAACACTTTGCTACCTTTTTAGTATTATCATCCCTAATATAAGGTCCACAAAGTCTCGGTCAGAACAAAGTATAAAAACGCCTTTGCGACATAGGAAATTTTAATCAGTTTAAAGATCGATAAAAATAATTATTAATGTTAAACGATGTTGCTGTAAATAATTGTCATTTATGATAAATTAATTTACAATTGAATTCTCACAGCAATACTAATTGCTTTACTGTTATTCATCTTCATCTTTCATTTAAAGTCGAAACTTTATTTATTGTTGGAATCATAAACCTTTTTTTTGTGGTGACAAATTGATAAAATTCAAAACTTTTGTTGTCTGCCAGCTATTCTATTAACGTTTTTCCCCCAATTTACGGCCTCACTTGAATTGGTTTTTGTTTTCAAAAATTTTATCTTCTGGAGCTATGTTTTTTTCCAGTGCGTTTCCCCGGAAAAAAAAATTCAAAATAAGAATAGTAGAAGCGTCCAATATTTGTTATCGTCAGTACAGTCTCATTCAATTCAATTCCCTGTCTACCCAGTTTGGTTTTTAGTTTCTTTCTTTTTTTTTCAACCATTGTTTTTTGTTTTTTGTCTCGCTGTCACTATTGTGATAAAGCATTGGAGTGGAGTTGATTTTTTTTCGAGGCATGAATGTGATACAATTGTAGGTACCCCTAAAATGCATAATTCAATTTTATTTTACTACCATCATTTAGGAGCCCTTATCTTGTAGCATTGTCGTTTTGTTTTTTATGTAAAATATGTATGTAGCCGTTTCTATTATTGAGTTATGTATTATCATTTCCATGATCAATAAAACAATACGAATTAAACGAAAGATTAATGTGATACTTTTAAATTTGATTAAAGACTAATCATTTTTTATGGGCACTTCTTTAGATTGTTACTCCTCTTATTAAAAAACAGAGGGGAGTAACAATCTAAAGAAGGTGTACGGAATATTCTTCTTTAGACTTTTACTCCCCTTATAAAAAAACAGAGGGGAGTAGCAATCTAACGGAATATTCTTCTTTAGACTGTTACTCCCCTTATAAAAACAGAAGTGTGATATTCCTTTGGCCCAAAGTAATATCCCAATCTCAAGAATTACCTCATTTTGAAGTAAATATGTATTATTTTTTGTTGGTTTTCTGCTATATCTTCACATATGTGAATTTTTTTATATGCTTAATTATAGATAGATTTGGATGACATTTTATTTATTTTTTATTATTTAATGTATTAAATATTCATTCGACTTTAGAATTTTATGTGTTTTAAAAGTGTAAAAAATCTTTGGTTGACTTCAGGAAATTTCTATTAAGGGATTATACATTTTTACTCATTTTAAAGTAAGTGGAAGATTCTCAATTATTTACAAGTATAACTAACTAAAATAAAGTTTCTTTTTTTCTATCAAAATTTTAAATAAAAGGAGTAAAAAACTTCTTGTAAAGTAAATTTGAGGGGAAGGAATTACTTTTAGTCTTTCTTTGCATTTTAAAATAAGTCGGGTTGAAAGAGGTAAGTTTTTTCTGTCTTTCATTCTTTATATAAGTGCTTGAATTTGTCAAATCTTTTCAACATCGCAGTCTTTTACTTCAAATAAAAATTTTAATTTTAAATTCATATTAAGGTGGCCGATTTAAATACCGCAAAGAGACGCCTATTTTGTTTTCCTATTATTATAAAAACTCTTTATTAAAAAATTAAATTATGTTACATAATTTAAATAATTATTATAAAATTAAATTATATTATATAATTAAATTACATTACTCTCTTTCTTATTATTAATTAAACTCATGGGGTAAAACAAATGAATTTATTTGTCAAACCTCCAGTAAACTTTATTTGGTCTTAGAGTTGAGAATTCTCCCTGAACCATGTTTTACTGAAGGTTTTACTGATGCTTCTATATTCATTATATAAATTATTCATTAAGAAAATCTGTTCATTTATTACATTTTGCCAATTATCGAACCTAAAAATGACCTTTATCTCCAGTAAGGGGAAAAAGTTATGATTTTGGATTAGACTAGAGGGAACTGAAGTAAATCTTTTCTTCCCTGAACCCTAAAAGTAGGGAGAAAAAGAAGGATTGCCCACTTAATTATTTTATAAATAGTAGAGAATGAATGGCTAATGTAGTGAAGTTGTTCAAATCAGGTTGGCGATACTGCTTCTTCGACCTTGTTTATAACTTGCATCTAAATAACCTTCTATTTGAGTTTAATTGCATTTCTTATTTATTTTTAATATTGAATCTCTTATATCTGATATTAAAAGTATATCAATGTGCTAATAATTATTGGTATTTATTTATAAAAAATAAAAAAAATAAAATTATTGTTATTATTTATAAATTAAAAACACTATGCAATGGATACAGATTTGTGGTACTGGAGATAAAATATTGTATGTGCCGCGGGAGTAAAATGCTATAATTGCCCTCGTGATAATTATCGTTTATTCTGTTTCTTTTACGTCCTGAAAATTTTGTAACAATACTTAAACATTTCTTTTTGGGAGAGGCGGCGTGGCCATGTGGACTAAGTATCTTACCACGTCTGCTCGGCCATCACTGAATCCAAGGGTGGTACGAGGTTGTGGGTTCGATTCCTCGCCGTGATGCTCTGATTTATATGGCTCTCTAATCATCACGACATCATACTCGCTTTGCCAGTGCATTGTTCAGAGATATGATGTGTGAACTCTCTACCACGGGTATAGTATAATGGGCCAAAAAGATGGCTTAATTGCTAGATTCCAACTATAGGTTCGTCCTACCCGTCTATTACTAGTGCTGGGACCTTACTACTACTACTACTTCACATTCTTTTCCTACTTTTAAAGACCTTTAAAACGATTTATGACATGTCATGCTGACTAAAAACTTTTTTTTTTCAGTCGTCCGCCATATTGGGAAATATTTTGAAAATATTAAGTGTGAAATTTCAAAAAACCATATTCAGTTGTAATAGTGAGATACATCTGTGTGCCAAATTTGTTTAAATCGGTAAATTTTTACGTCAATTATAGTTAGACAAACACAAAATTTTCAACGCCCAAGTCTCTGAAACGAAGAACTCAAAACGCTTTTTCCACTATTAATTTTCTTGTTCCCTGTTTTATTAACTATATATTTATATTAAATTTATGCAAGATGACGGAAAAGAAAGTTTGGAAGTCAAGAAGTTAAAAATTTCCATTTAAAAAATCCCCATCTTTACGACAATTTCTTAAGGAGGAAATTGTTTTAGTGTTGACTTCCCGTAGTGAAGTGAAGCAAAGACGGGGGGGGGGGGGGGCTACGTGAAGTTGAGGGGCCGCTTGTTGGATTAATAAGTAGGATGGTATACTGAGCTCCGTGTAGCCTGCCAACTTTTCCATTAACTATATAGAGGGGGGAGGGGATTGTTGTTGGTATAGGACGAGGGCGCCAAAGGTTTTGACGCCCCCTTAAAGCCGAAGCAAGAGGAAAATTAATTATATTTCGGTTCGGTGTCTGAAGGCAAGTGAAAAAGGGCTTGACAGATATAGTGTTTTCAAAAAAGGCAAATATCCTTTTCCACTGTAGCAAAGGGTTATAGAGTACGCTGGAAGGATCCTACTCGACAAACGCTTATCGCCTTTCAAAAGCCTTCGTTTTTTTCTACTCGAAAAATATGAATGATAAATCCCTGATTTTCTTTTGAGGTATTAACATTATTGTATACCAAAAAAAGTACGCTTCGTTTTAACAATTTTCAGCAGAATTAATTTTTTCGTATACATTCAATTTTTGCTTCTGAAATTACCTATGTTAGCGGAAATTATGTGATCGGATTTTAAACGAAGCTATGTTCACACTTTTGAAAGTGCCATATCAGTTATTGGTTGGGGTTTAATATAAAGAATCTAATTTTTAACTAATAGAGAGTATTTCCTTTTGTAATTGTTTGTTTTTTCTATGTTTAAATTTATTTTATTGTTAATTGTTATTAGTTATTCAATTAATATATACGATAGCAGTGTTACAAGAGAGAATTTTTAAAAATGTATATAGATGAAGCTTATTTAATTGGTGGATTTTCTAGTTTTGTTAATTAATAAAGTGTCTTGTGTACATACCTTCACTCGAACAATTCCTCGGAGAGAGACGAAATATAACCTAATTGACTCCATGAAGTAAAAGTAGTTCAAGGTTAATACTAACCCTTAACGACATCCACCAGAACATTAGATGGTAATATCATTGCCGGGGTGCGATATAATAAGGGACAAATAAAAGAAATCATCTAATTTTTATTGTAATTTAAATTTAGTCATAATAGATTGTTCCTAACTATTTTATTTTTTACTACGTTTTTATTAGCTTGCTTTCTTGTTTGTTTGTCCGGTACAAATCTGGCAATCGATTTCTAACTAACTTCCCGAATAGCTAGACATTTTAAACTTTTAGCATAGCTCAGAACACGATGACAATGCATTATTTTAATACTTTTAGCCATCTTTCAGCAGATTTTAATTGGTTTTCATCAAATTTTGTTGTATGGAAAGTTAGTTCGGAAAAAATCCGCCAGTTATTTTATTTGTTTTGCCATATGCCATATTTACAATCTTCATTTTGACTTACAATGTTCATTTGGGTTTCTAATTTGTGATTTTTATAAGTAAGAGATAAACATTGAATGACAGCAAAACAGTAAATACATCGATTACATTATTTGTCGATTATATTATTTATATTATTTCAAATATATCGATTGCACGGTTTAGATTTGGTGTTGGGGAGATCCGTTGTACAAAGATTTGTCCTTTTATGGTTTAAGATCATCTCTCTAGATGGTTGTCATTTATGTGAAGTAAATATATTCGGAACTTTTTTTTTCACTTACATTATAATATTATACAATAATAACAGTTATATTATCAACATTACATACAATTCAACAGAAAATTTAAAAACGTAGTATATAAAAAGTTCTTTTTATCTTGTAATTATATTATAATTTAAATTTTGAGGTCATAGAAGAACGTTGCTAACTTCTTTATATTTTCTATATCTCTATTTACATGGTCAGAATATTTATATTTTGCTGCCTGCTTTATAATAATGCCTTTACTCATATTATAATTATGTCAGTGATATTGTTCGACGTATTTGTATCTAGATGTATCAAGCCACACTGTCATATTATACATATAGTTAAAATTTATTACCTCCCCTGTATTCATTGTTAATATTCAATGAAGTAGATTTATATAGGCATTGTACAATGTATGAGGAAAGTGTATTGTTTTCAGTAATCCAATATACTGTCTAGGCTTTCTTTATGCGGGTATTTATTAGGTCTGTGCTGTGCTACAGGAAGGCAAAATGTGCCTGTACTGTAACCATGTTAGCAGGGGTACCAGATGGCCTAAACCCAGACCTACAGACTTTACCACTCCGCGCCCCCCACACAATTCCTGAACAAATACATTGAATTTACGCTGAAGTAGAACTAGATATGATACTCTTCTCTACCCACTAATTCTTAACCATCTTCCTGCTCCAGTTATACCTTCATTTACCTTTACAATTCAACCCTACAATAAGCCAACGATAATATTAAATTATTATCTTTCCTCTCCACTTAATTCATTAATTTAACAAGGAAATTTTAATTTTAACGAAATGAGAAATTACAGTTTTCGTATCTGTTTGGCTAACAAATATTTAAAATTATTGTTGATATCTCTGTATGAAAGAAATTGTGTTTATCTACGATTGATACGAAATATAAACATTTTATATCTGTTTAGATGCGTAGAAAGTGATTCTTTTCGTAGTTGTATTAATTGCGCATGCGCGTTTCATAATTCTACACCTTATCGCACAGTTTGCATGTTTGTTTACATTTAACAAAACTAATTTACTGTTTGTATAATTAAAGTAACTGTTTTTTTTTCTGTATTTATTATTAAAATCTAAAAAATCGTAGATACAGTACGGTGCGCAACTTGTGCGAAAACTACATTTTGCTTTGCCCGTGTGGTTTTACTACCCTCGCTATCTCTCAGGTGCAAACTCCACATCTTGCATGCAAAATGCTACTTTCCGCATTTGACGCGTAATGTACTATTCTCCTATTAGATCGGACCAGGTTCATTTTGCAGCTTTTTAAAGCTACTCTTTTCCCCTTTTAATTTGATGTCCCTATCATCTCAAAAATAAATTAGGCTTTTTTGGATTTCAAAATATATCGGGGTAAAGGAGCTTGATTTTTCTTTCTTTCTAACCTTTACTGTGAGTCCTGATTATTTTTATGTCCCGATCAACTCTACATTAGGTCAATACATTAGTCTTTCTTTGAATTTTAATGTCATTTTAAAATTTATCGGGTTGAAAGTTCTTCTTTCTTTCTACTTTTCACTCTTTTTCCCATTTCTTTTACGTCCTGATCAACACTACATTAGTCCTTCTTTGAATTTTAAAACATATTGGGTCAAAAATTCTTTTTATCTCCAGTAGGGATAAAAAGTTATGATTTTGAATTAGTTTAGAGGGACTAAAACAGGTTTTTTTATCCCTGAACTCAAAAAGTAGGGAGATAAAGTAAAAGTAGGGCGAAAGAGTAAAGTAGGGCAAAAAAGTAAAGATTGCAACTTAATTATTTTATAAATAGTAGAAAATGAATGGCTAATGTAATGAAGTTGTTGAAATCAGGTTGGCTGCACTGCGCTTTTTTAACCATGTTTATGTTTGTTTATATTGTTTATAACCTGCATCTAAATAACCTTCTATTTTAGTTTAATTCCAATTCTTATTTGTTTTTCATATTGAATCTCTTATATTGGCTATTAAAAGTGCTAATAATTATTGTTATTTATTAAAATAATAAATAAAAACTGAGCAATGGACGAAAATGTGTATTTTCTTCCTACTGGAGATAAAATATTGTACGTACCTCGTGAGTAAAGTGCCATTATTCCCCTCGCGATAATTATCTCCCTCGGCTGCGCCTCGGGAATTAAAGAGTCTAATTCCCTCGGCTTCGCCTCGGGATTTAAGGACCATGGTTCCTTCGGCTTCGCCTCAAGAATCAACTTTTTCGCTCAGGGAATAATGGCTTACTTTATTCCCTAGGGGTATAAATAACTATTTCTTTCTTACTTTTGGTCGTTTTTTCTGTTTATTTAATGCCCCGATCAACTCTACATTAGGTCATTACATTAGTTGTTCTTTGAATTTTGAAGATATTTTAAAATATATCGGGTTAAAAGTTTTTCGTTCTTTCTATCTTTCGATCTGTTCCTATTTATATTACCTCGCGATCAACTGTGTTTTGTACGTTACAGAAATAAAAAAAAAATTAAACATAAATGTTCTCTACATTTTGAGACGGAAATTGTACTGCTTAGATAAGGTATATCGTGGATATGGTTAATAAAATATATTTATCAATAATTATTAGTTATTTAATTACTCTTAGATTTTCAGAAAGAAAACAAATACTTTGATTGCAAATCAATCAGCTAATTTATATTTTATTGAAATGTTTCTATTTTCAGTCTAATCTTATATTTTAATCGAAATTGACATTTTAACTAATGTATCCTATTTTTGTTTCCAGGTTAGATAATTACTCATTTTGGCTTTGATAATCGTAAATATCTCTGAGTGGTATGTTTTCCATTTTTGTTTTTTATTATTGAAAATTAAAGATTTGATTTTTTAATCATTGGATAAGAAGTATATAAATTTAAGGTATATAGATTAAAAAAAACTTTGCTGAATTTGTTACATGCAACGTATTCCATTTTAGAGATGAAATAAGATTTACTTAAAGGTTAAATCGTGCTTAGAAGTGCTTCACAGTTTTAAGATTAGTGCATCAGGAAGTGCAATAGTTTTATCAAGATTATTGTACTTTCTCTGTTTCAAGTATGTAAGAGTAAGCACGAATTTGAAGATCATTCGCTTGTCGTTTTCTATTTAAGTAAGTTTAAAATCAATATTGTAAAAAACGCTTTTGTATTTTAATTTAAGTTTAAATAACTTTAGGTTGCATACTTTAAGATTATGCTACACCGCATCTTGTTCACAGTTCTTTAATCACGGTTCTTTAGAACCATATGTAGAATACAGTACTGAAACCTGACATTGCCTTTCTTGCAGAGATACAACTCTTTAGAACCATATGTAGAATACAGTACTGAAACCTAGGATTGCCTTGCTTACAATAAATCAGTTTTTTAGAACCATATGTAGAATACCGTGCTGAAACCTGACACTGTCTTGCTTACAGAGATGCAGCTCTTTAGAACCATATGTAGAATACAGTACTGAAACCTAGGATTGCCTTGCTTACAATGATGCAGTTCTTTAGAACCATATGTAGAATATCATGCTGAAACCTGACACTGCCTTTCTTGCAATGATGCAGTTCTTTAGAACCATATGTATAACACTGTACTTAATCTGGCATTGCCTTGCTTACAACGATGCAGTTCTGTAGAACCATACGAAGAATACCGTATTTAATGTGACATTGCCTTGCTTACAATGATGCAGGTCTTTAGAACCATATGTAGAATACAGTACTGAAACCTAGGATTGCCTTGCTTACAATGATGCAGGTCTTTAGAACCATATGTAGAATACAGTACTGAAACCTAGGATCGCCTTGCTTACAATGATGCAGGTCTTTAGAACCATATGTAGAATACAGTACTGAAACCTAGGATCGCCTTGCTTACAACGATGCAGTTCTTTAGAACCATACGAAGAATATACCGTATTTAATGTGACATTGCCTTGCTTACAATGATGCAGTTCTTTAGAACCATACGAAGAATATACCGTATTTAATGTGACAATGCCTTGCTTACAATGATGCAGGTCTTTAGAACCATATGTAGGATACCGTACTGAAACCTGACATTGCCTTGCTTACAATGATACAGTTCTTTAGAACCATATGTAGAATACCGTTCTGAAACCTGACATTGCCTTTCTTGCAATGATGCAGTTCTATAGAACCATATGTAGAATACAGTACTGAAACCTAGGATCGCCTTGCTTACAATGATGCAGTTCATTAGGAACCATATGTATATGTAGGATACCGTACTGAAACCTGACATTGCCTTGCTTACAACGATGCAGTTCTTTAGAACCATACGAAGAATATACCGTATTTAATGTGACATTGCCTTGCTTACAATGATGCAGGTCTTTAGAACCATATGTAGAATACCGTACTGAAACCTGACATTGCCTTGCTTACAATTATGCAATTATCAGAAACACAATGCATAATTGTATTTATTTATAGATGTTTATTTGGCCGGGCATTAAAGGACGAGGTATTTACTACTTGTTGATCATCAGATTATTTTTATCATGAGTTTCCTTCGGAATTTAGAGAACTCCGCAGAGTTAAGACTCTTTCGCACTAGATTTATGCAATAGATAAAGAATAAAGTAAGAAGTCTCTTCACTAAAGTAACATTAATGTTTATCTTCAGTGCCGGTAAGACAAGTTAAAGTGCTTAAGAGAAAATCAGTGTAGGTGTCCAGACAGAGGTTGAAATCTGACTTTTAGTAGTGACTGTAGTTCAGTTAACTTATTACAGGGTTTTTTCAATGAAAACTCTTTACACTTGCTATACATCTTTAGCGAAAGTTAAAATAAATTGTATGTAAGATCACAACATTAGATAAATACATTACAACTTTATATTTCATTTTAACCAAGATATGTATTTTTATATAATTTTTATTTTGTGCATTAGTGTACTATACAACTTGTTATCATATTCACGCTCTAACATTAAAAGAATCGGATGTAGAACGTTTCGGAACTTTTCCTTATACCAAATAATTCCAAAATTGTTGCTGATATTTGGTTGAAATTTGAAGGACTTATTTATCTTATAGAAAAATATAATTTTTACGAATTTCCGCTCAAGCAGCGAAATAGTTCCGAAATTATTGAGCGGTAAATTTTCAATGTTAAAATGCGATATTTTCAAAATTGTGCCAGGTATCAAAACGAAATTCAGTGGAAATGTTTATCTTATGAAGTGGCATTTAAAAGTTTATCTTATGAAGTGGTTGCTTATTGGTGCAAATTTCAGCGAAATCGGAAAAATTTTCTATTTTCTAAGAATTTTTGCTAAATCTGCAAAATTGGTTAATGACGTCACAAATTTGCACAACTACATGCAAGGAATGATTTTAGCACTGTTTCAACTCTTTAACTTAACAATTGTAGGAGTTATGTGTGACACAGGCAGACACCTAGACAAACAGGCAGACATCAAGCTAAAAACCACTCAAATAGTCTTGAAAACACCCAAAAACGAATAATTCCGTTGAAATCTTAGTTTAGGATATTTTGGTTGACGGCAATACTTTCCCTTTAAGATAAAGGAAGAGTAAAAAATTATTTTCATAATGTCAATTATTGTGAAGATGTCAATTACGAAGATTCTTGAGGTTTTACTAGACGCTAATTTCTTTTGTTTCGAAATCACATTGTCGTTTATTCATATGTGAGATATAGGTCACTTGTTCTGTTTCTCTTCCTTACAAGGAAGTAATAAAAACTGCATAATGGTTTGTTTGTTTTACACTAACCTCGTGGGAATATTATGTGATGTTTTTTCCTATGTTTAGTTCAGTTTAGAATGTTTTCTCTTGAACGCTTTAAAAAAAGTCAAGGCTAATTAAGTTTTATCGTGAATGGTAAAAAAAAGAAGTTTTTTGTATCTTTACCATAAATACTCCTCCCATCATCGAAGGAGGGTTAATTTTTTGAATTTATTATATAAAGAAACCTTAAGATTACTTTTAAAGGATATCACCTGATGTAACTAGAATAGCCTTTGAGTCGTGATCTTTGACTCAGGATCTTAAAGTGGTTATTGTGGCTGAGCTAAGATCTAGCCTTGAAAGTACGGATGAGGTTAAAGGTTATTCGCGCCAGTGGTTTCGAATTTAACCATTGTATATGAATGGAGTTGATATTTTGATCGACTTCGGTTTATATTCTTTGCATTATTTTATAAAAATCCTCTTATTCTTTATTAGAATATTTATTATTATATTTCTTTGAGACAACATTTTTTATTTTTAAAATACTTATAGAAAGACATTCCTATTGGTATTCTCTATGTTATATTAATAGTTATATATTATGTCAAGTATATGTTTTTCCTTCCGAGCTTACCGAAGGTAAAGGAAGCTATGTGATCGTTCTGAAGAACGAAAATATTTTATGTTTCCGATTTAAAAAATTCCAAGACAGAAATCCGTTTCAGACATCAGGGATCATTTTTGGTTCCGTGTCTGGCTGTGTGCCGCTCAATTTTTGCTAACCAACATATCATAAAAACTACATGTCCGATTTTAATAAAATTTTCTTTGGGAGGTCATTATTAGTCCATTGTTGTGCTTATTTGTCTCTCTTTCACATGCGCACAAACATACATTTATTTACACCTATATCTTCGAAAGTACTTATCTGATTATTATGAAATTTGAATGGTTCGTCGTAAGTAGCCCGCAGATACTCCAAGATTAATTTCATCCGACTGCGCTCATTACATTTGGTTAATGTATACTTTAATTAATGTAAAATTTTTAGAACGATTTTGACAGATTTAGAAAACGACCGGGGGGGGGGGGGGATAAATACATTTGACAATAATAGGTTGTGAAGGCATAAAATGATTAAAGTTTGTGAAATAGGACGCGAGGAATTTTGTGCCACTCTAATGTAGACTATTTTATTGAGGGGCTTAAATTTTGGATACTAAGTAAGTTAAGTACCTAATTATATACGATAATTATATACCAATTTAATAGTAAAAATAGAGATTAAATATTAATTAATAAATTTATCAATTATGAGTTTTCTTTATTTATTACATTTTAAATTTAGCTAGTAAAAATAAAGATAAAGTGATATGAATAATTTTTGTTTTTATTCAAAACATAAAAGCCATGTTATATTATTGGAACGAATTTCCTTATGCGGCACGTTCTGGAACCCGGGAGTGAATCCAAAAAAAAACTTCCAAAATCACCGTCACGTAAAAACCGTCACGAAATCTACCGATGACGATAACTTGAATAAAGAATCACCGAGTTAGTTGAAATTTGGTACACATGTTCATTTTACCAATGCCCAGGCTGAGTTCGTTGGAAAACGTTATCCGCCCAATTGTTCACGAGCAACGCTCGCGTAAACGTTAGCTTAAAAAGACGGGAAAACATGTTATTATGGAAGCCTGTTAATGGACTTGTTTATTTTTGTTATATGTCAAAATGTCACTTGGTTTTATTTAATATCGAAAATATAATCCCGGTCTTGTTAAAAGTAAAATTGATCTGGGCTGACGCTAATTTCAATATATTAGGTTTATTATTATAATACTGCGTATTTAATCCAAGAAAAAATTCTAACTTTATCTATTTTATGAGACAAACAACTTTTTTAAATATTTTTTTTTAGTAAAACGAACACCGACACTGTTGTGAAGTGATAAAGATCGCTAAATTTATTAAAGTGGACCCAAACGTAAACAAATAAAGAAAACAACGTTTTTACCGATATCTTCCGTTCTAACGTAAAACTTCTTACACATTGTCTAAAATACAATTGAAACAGGCATGTAAAATTTCAACCGGATTCAAGCAGAAGCTTTAGAGGAGAGAAGAGATATATTTTATAATATTTTAAATTAATAGGCCGGGTAGGTAGAAAACAGTCCTATTTCAATCCAATATCCTTTAACAAACATACTCTTTAACTAAAAACTCATCATGATCAACTTTTTTCTTATATTCAATTTATATTTATAGTAAGACGCTTGCTTTAATGATACAAATAATGATTTTCTTTTAATTTTTCCTTAAATCTTGCTAGGTACAAACAGTTCGTTACTTTTAATTTTGTCTTTTTTCTAACTCCGCCATGTATAGGTAGTTAGCAATGTATACGTACTTAGCAGTGTGATTTTATCATTTATATTTAATGAAAAATTTAAGGAACTTCGTTCCTACCGGGTG
Organism: Gerris lacustris; assembly: GCA_951217055.1. Lineage (NCBI taxonomy): Eukaryota > Metazoa > Arthropoda > Insecta > Hemiptera > Gerridae > Gerris > Gerris lacustris. The sequence goes on from OX578279.1 coordinate 73,788,748, forward strand.
TCCCGCGACACCACACGTATTTTTTATTTTCTTTAAACGCACTAGTAATATAATTATGGTTGCTTCAATGAATAAATAAATAGATAAATAAAGTACCATTTATATCATGTACGGGGAATGTTTAAGGAAAATTTTTAAAATGGACTTTCTAAGGAGTAATATCTTAGGTTTTAATGTTTAAGGAAAATTATTTTAGAAACCTCTCTTACAATGTAATCACCTTTATACCATCTATACTTTACCTGACTACAACTTAACTTTAATAAAACTTTCTTTTTATAATTAGTACAACAAATTAAAAGATAGTTCGTATTTACAGTCAAATTGTTAGCTGAAAAAACAAAATTGAAGAACATAATCTCAAATTATAATTAAACTTTGTAATTTCGACTTGTTTATACTTTGACCTTTGATATGTTATCTGAATACCAACATTTGATAATCTAACTTAATTTATTTCGCCTTTTAAAACGATCACCTTTTTTAATATATCATATTTGAACCTAACCTCAACCTTACACCCTTAATAAATTTTAAGGTTAATCGTTTTTTTTTTGTTTTTTTTTAAACAATATGTTTGGAAGTCGATATTATGGGGTCTAATTGCTTTTCTTCTTTTCCTTTTAATTGGGCAAAGAACTTTTAATTATTATCTTGAATCTTACATCATTGCTTATTTATAAAGTGTATGGTATAGAAAAAAATACCTGCCTTTCTTTGTCTTATAACAATTTTGTTTTTGAGTTTACCGAAGGTAACGGAAGCTACGTGATCGTTCTGAAGAACAAAACATTTTTAGGTCTCCGATTTCAAAAATTCAAAAGACAGAAATCCGTTTCAGACATCAGGGAACATATTTGGTTCCGTGTCTGTCTGTCTGTTGCTCTATTTTTGCGAAATTGATATCTTAAAGTGAAAACATATCTTAAAAAACTACACTTACTTTAAATTAAATTTAGATGGTAGGTCATAATTAGCCCATTGTTGGTCCTATATAAGTTTCTACCTTCTGCGCTTGTTTTACTTATACATGCGCACAAACATACATTTATTTAGACCTATAGCTTCAAAAGTACTTATCTGATTTGTATGAAACTTTAATAGTTAATCGAAGGTAATCCGCAGAAAGCCCCAGATGAATACGCAGAACTTTCTGCGTTCTTTAACTTTTGCTAAATTGATACTTTAATTAATGTAAAAAATCAAAACAATTTTGACAGATTAAAAAAACGGGGGAAACAAACAAATTAGATAATAATGGCTTGTAAAAGCTTAAAATCAATAAAGTACCGGATAGGATGCGAGGAAGCTATGTGCCACACCAATTGGCAGTCTTTTTTTTGTATGTTCTTACATAGTTGAGATGATAAAACATATTATTTATCTGAGATTATAGATAATATTAAAATATAATTAAACTGATCTTATTTTATTAATAAATATAAATGAAGTTAGTAGTATCGATTGAGATTTTATGGTATTTACTCATAGTGAAGGTAGATAAGAAAAGAAAACACTTTTTCTTGATCAATAACTTTGATATATTGTCAAACCATAAATATATTTTAACACACAGACCTGTTTCGACTTATTCAGTCATCTTCAGTGTAATGATAATTTTACAATTGTATGAATTAATACCTTCACTATGAATAAATATAAAGTTCTTTAATTTGATTTTTATCTCTTAGTTCTATCCATTAGTCAAAATTCAGTTCTACATTGGATAAATTATTTATAGCATATCTTCATTTTTATTTTATAGCTTTTTTTGGTGTGGTCGTTACGTTTAAAGTCCATCTTTTTGATCGAGTTCTATTATTCATCGTCATCCTTTTTGTACTAGGAGACCTTTAGGTCGTGAGAACTTGAAGGAGCCTGACCTTTCTTTGCTCAAGACAAGGACCTTCTTCAGCATCAGAAGTTCCCCTCATTAAAATACTAGTCCTATTACATCTTGGGTCCATCCCAACCTTCTAGTATATAATCCATAACCTCCCATCTTCTATAACACCTTCCATACAGGAAACCCCTTGTACCTTCTCCAATATCTTCTTCTAATAGATAGCGCGTCCAATTTTTTGTTGTGGTTCTGCCTTAACAATCTTCCGACAATGGTTCGAATCCTTCCCCTCTATTATTATTGCATTTTTACCGCCTTGAGTCTCGGAACGAAAAATAAAAATAAAAAAACAATTCCCTTCTAGACAGAAGAATCCCTCTTTAAAGAAACATTTAACCTCTTGAGTTCCCTTAACTTTTTTTTATGAGAATTTTTAAAATACGACTAGAGATTAATATCTTTCTTCAATAAAAAATGTGTAAATCTAATATTTCTTGTTTAAACTAAACTCTTTTCTTTTTTTCAAATTATTATTATAATTATAATTTAATACAAGATCCTTTTTTTTTTCTTCAACAATTTCAACAAATAATTTGCCAGTTTCATTAGCTGCTGCTTTGGGGATGATCTCTATCATAATTGAACAATCAACTTAAATTTTGTGTGGTTTAAAAATAATAAATCCTTTTAAATATATAATTTGTTAAAGATCTCATGTAGTATTTTGAACATTCAAATCTATAACCAACAGCTAATAGTACATTACGCGTCTAGTGCGGAAAGTAGTATTTTGCATGCGAGTGTGGAGTTTGCACCCGAGCGACTGCGACGGAGTAAAACCACATGAGCAAAGCATAATGTATTTTTCGCCCGAGTTGCGTACCGTACTTTATTTACGATTGTTGGATTTTAATCATAAATTCAGAAAACAAAAATTTAATAAACTTCCTGTATGTAAGTTCGTATTTCTCTTTTGATAAAGATGACATGAATTCATTAGTTGTATTTTGTGCCGAAGTAATTATTTCGGGAGGAGTATTATTCTCCTCATTTTCGTCATAATCACTTATTGTTTTTCACTAAAAACTCGATATAAACAGTTACTTTAATTAAACAAACAGAAAATTAGTTTTGTTAAATTTAAACAATCATGCTAATCGTGCGATAAGGTGAAGAATTCTTCTTTATTTCCGCCCTAGTGCGGAATTATGAACGCGCATGCGCAATGAATACAACTACGTAAAGAATCACTTTCTACGCATATAAACAGAGATAAAATGTTTATATTTCCTATCAATCGTAAATAAATAAAATTTACTTGTCCCATCCAGGCAGATAAATCAATTATTGTAATATTATGTACATGTATTCCTCTTTATTTTAGACAACTAAAGTGGCTGACATGATTGTAGCCACATTTATTTATTTCGTGTTACAATAATTGTTTATAGTAAATTATTAATAGTTATTCAGCAAGTTATGATTGAGTTATGAGAAAATATCATATTTAAAAATATTAATATATTTCCACAGAACTGAATATAAACGAATACAAGTTAATTTATGTCTTTTACACAAAATGCTTTTCAGTATTAATTTAGAAGAAACAAAAAAAAAAGTCAATAGTTTTATTTTCTTAAACATGACATAAAATCGGTTCATCGATCACTGTTTAAATGTATAGCCCTTTAATTACCAAGTGTTGTAACCTTCTACTAGACTGGAAATCTAAATAGGGACTGAACCCTTAGATAAAGTTATGGACCTTCATTTATTTTCTAATGATCCTTTTTCCCCTAATAGTTAAAGGCATTATTTAGGGTTCATTGCCGATATAAAGATACAAGGATAAGAGAAGATACTCAGAGAGTTTTCATGTCACTCTAATCGTATATCCTTGTAAATAGCTGTAGTTAGTTCATTCTCCTCTTTAGATTGATTCATTTTACTTTTAGTCGAAAGAAAAAGAAGAAAATTGATTGATAAGAAGACCATAAATCTTGTTTAGAGTTTATTTTTTTATTGAATATCTCTAATATTTTTTTTCAATAATTTATTTTATAAAACAAAAAAATAATTAATTATTTGGTGATAGAATGGATCAGAGATAAGATTCATTTATAATTCGACTAAGATTTTGTAGAAAATGGACTAAATCGAACAGTTTATTTACTCAAAAAAAACGGTCCGACACAAACTCAGACTAACTTTCTCATATAATCTCGGTCCCAGATCCCAGAAAACAAAATATATTGTTATATCTATACAGACGGATACGCGTGTTGATCCGCTAGCTGTGACTGTGAACTGTGAACCCACCTTTAGGAACCCTTCTATAGAACCAAGTGAAGTGAGAGACCCACCCGGCACTACTGCAACTCCAATCATCCTTTTAAACTAAAAACTCATAATGACGATTAACTATTAATTTGCAAATATTAAATATTTATTGCATTAAGCTCGCTTCAATGATAAAGCCTCGCGATGCCTAGTTAATACATTATTTAAAATGTGTTTAACAGGTGGTTGTTTACTTTATGTTTTCGATTTTTAACAAAATCAGATTTATTTTCAACGATATCTCGGAATATAAATTTCCCCGGGGAAACGGCTAATATCGTTAAATTCATATTTAAATGGATTACATTTTAGAGATTTTTAATCAAGATCGTCGGGACCGTTTTTGAGAAGTATTTTTTTCACATTTTTGAGAGGGTCACAGAGTTTTTAGGGGGTAGCGCCCCAACATTTGGAGCTAAAAATCATTTCTCAATTTCGCATCAGGGTATGAGTTTTTCGAACATAATGTATGCCTAATTTCGTTAAAATCTGTCCGGTACATTAGGCTCCACGCGTCAACACAGACGATAGACTACAGATATTTTTTAAAAACCACCTTTTTTGGACTCAGGGGACCTCAAAACGTGTAAATACATCAAAATTTCTTAATCGAATTTTCGCGCCATCACAATAATTTCTCTTTATATGAGAAAGTAAAAACCAGAATAGAAATATTACAGATTGTTTATTGCTTTTTATTAAAATACTAGTTAGCTACCCGTGCTTTTCAATAATTTTATATTATAAAAAAATAATTAATTAATAGTATACTTATTAAAGTATTCATAATTTACGCATATTTGTAACGCTTCTTATACTCCGATTAACTTATAAACAATTATTAATGTCACATTCTTTATGACACTTATGACCGAAATATCACTTATAAATATCTACCATTTAATTTAAATTAAAATTTAAACTTTCCGTAGTATGAATACTACTAAAAACTTAAAAATGAATTTCTAATTGCTTGTACAAGGTACAGGTACCAATTGGGTACTTTATAATCATAAGCGATATTTCTCGATCTAGTTTATTGTCTTAAATGTCGACTTCTATACTTTAATTCGGGATTAGGAATCGTTATTGACTGAGGAAATTATTCTTCAGTGTAGCTCAGTTAGTAAGAGCGTTATACTGGAAATATAGAGGCCCGTGGTTCGAGTCCCGGCGCTGGAGTCTATTTTTCTCTGTCTATCTCCCATTGTTAATAATAATTATAATTTGATTTAAATATCTACCATTTGAAGTTATATTATTTGTTTATGATTATAGTTCAACAATGATTGGAACAGACTAAGTGGTAAAATATATCTACTGTTGTGTTTTTCAAATTTTCTTTTTCCACTCAAAAAGGTACAGACATAAGTAATTGTTATGAAGTATTTAATTTATTTCAAATGCCATTCTGTGACATAAAAAGTGAGAAAATCCAAAATATTGTAGTTTTAAGTTATGATTGGTATCTAATATATTCAGAGAATAATAAAAAAAAACAAAAAAACTTTAAGACTTAAGACAAAGCGTCTGTACAAGAGAAAAAGGGTATTTAAAAAGAAAAGGAATCTTTATGGTTTAAAGATAATTAAGATGGAGTTGAAAGTTGTTTAACTGAAGCAGTTTCTTATTGCTTTGGTGTGTAAAGCGACGCCAGGTGAGAGAACTCGGTATTTATTCTTTCGGTAAAGGATGAGAAGAATAAGACGGCTCTTATATTAACAGTTACAGATGTAAATATCCTTTAGGTATCTTCCTTTTTTTAACTGAAGACTTGAAGGATTTCAAACTCCCAGTGCTAATGAAGTGCCCAAAGAACCTTAGAGTTCTCTCGGGTGAAAGAATAACATAGACGCACAAGAGTTAAAGAAGTAAAAAGTTATAAGGTATGACCCTTTGAAACTTTGTTTGTTCTTTGATCTCCACTTTTAACAAAGGAATAGAAAGGAGATTTAAAATTCTTCTTTTATAATGTCGAATAAAAGCGAGAATCTATTATTCATTAGCTTTTAAGTAAAAAGTATATTACATCAAGATTTTTTTTTTAAAAAAGTCTAAAATTATATATATATATATATACTAGGCATCGCGTGGCTCTATCATTGAAGCGAGCGAATAGTAATAAATATGTATTGAATATTGAAAAAAAAGATTATTGTGAATCATGATGAGTTGATAGATAATGGGTCTGGTAGTAGTGTAGCGGCTAGTAGTAAGGGAACCACCCCGCATTCTTACTATTCCACTAACCACACACCTCTATTTCAATATTTATAATTTGTATCTCTTTGATACAAACAAACTACTGCATGTATCAAATTGAAATTTTGCATGCCTGTTTCAATTGTGCATCAGATGGTGTCTATGAAGTTTTATTAAAATCGTTACGTTAGAACGTAAGATATCGGTAAAAAGGTTGTTTTCTCTATTTTAAACGTTTAGGCCCGCTTTAATAGTTTTAGCGGTGTTTATTAATTCATAGCGGTGTCGCTGTTGGTTTTACTAAAAAATGTTATTTGAAAAAAATGTTCGTCTCATCGAATAGATGATGATAGAATCTTTTCCCGTCCTGAAATTCCAATTTAATTTTTGAACCTCTCGTTTACGCGAGCGTTGCGCGCGAACTCTTGGACGGATCATGCTGTCCAACGAACTTAGCCTGAGTATTAGTAAGAGGATCATGTATACCAAATTTCAACTAAATCGGTCAACTTTTACTCAAGTTATCGTCACACGCGTGAACGTTACTGACAGACAGACAGACAGACAGACAGACAGACAGACAGACAGACACGGAGCATATTTCGTTGAATGTAGGAAGCTCGCTACGCTCGCTTCAATTATTTTTTTAATTACCTTACCTCCTCTTATTTTTCTTTTACTTATACGACCCACTTTCTCAACCTAATATTTTGTTTAGAACAATGTTTATTTTTTATGTGTTTTTATTAAAGCGGTGACTATTAGAAAATAGTTTCACTAAAAAATTATACTTAATTAGAAATAATTAGAAAATAGTATACTGTAAGAAAAATAAAACTTAAAAATTTATTAATAATTGATAATTATGTCTTAATTTTGCTATAATAGTTATTTAAGCACCTAGGGAGTAAAGGAAGTCATTATTCCCGGAGCGAATAAGTTGGTTCTTGAGGCGAAGCCGAAGGAACTAAGGTCCCTAAATCCTGAGGCGTAGCCGAGGATTTAACACTATAGCACTTTACTCCCGAGGTACATACAATTGCACAGTTTTTAATTATTATTTTAATAAATAACAATAGGTTTGTTCCAACCAAACCTCAAACTAGTTTCAAACTGTACGACGCATGTGCATTAGCAAAAAAAACGTTAAAATGTGGTCCGATGCGCATGCGTCGGACAGTTCCAAACCAGTTTGAAGTGTGGTTGGAACAAACCTAAAAATTGTTAGCACTTTAATATCAGATATAAGAGATTTAATATTAAAAACAAATTAATTGAATTGCTATTAAACTCAAATAGAAGGTTATTTAGATGCAGGTTTAAAAAATTATAAACGCAAATAATAAATAAGGTCGAAAATGCAGTGTCGCCAACCTGATTTCAAAAACTTCACTACATTAGCCATTTATTCACTACTATTTATAAAATAATTAAGTTGGCAATCCTTCTTTTTCTCCCTATTTTTACTTTTTCTCCCTACTTTTTGAGTACAGGGAAGAAAATACTTTCTTTAGTCCCTCTAAAGTAAATCTTGTTCTCCCTACTGGAGATAAAATATTGTATGCAACAAGGCAGCAAAGGAATCATTTCTGCCTCGTGTATACATTGCCTTAATTAATTTTCGTAGCCTGTTCTCCGCCTACTGCTCAAAGGCTAACTTAAGCACTCGTCACTCGTCAGTAAAATTCCATTTTGCTGCCTAGTTACATAAATAACTATTATTGCTCTTTTTATAATTTAGTAACTTTGTCTTTTGTTAACCAAACATGTTTTTAGTTATAGAACACGTGCAATATAAAGACTGTTAGCCTTTTCTAACCTCATGACTAATGAATGTTCTACATTTAATTTTACACAATGATATGACAGGATGTTGAATTGTTAATATGAAATATAAATAGCTTAGAAGATAATTCTATTGGTGAACTCCAACATAAGTCAAGGATCAAGGATACCATAAAAGAAGAAAAAAAAAAAAATATAAGGAAAAGGAAGAAATAAAGAAAACATTCTCACAGTGATCAGTGATCCTGTTCTAGACGATCATTTCAATACAATAGTCTCATTATTACTTAAGAATATTATGACTTTCGTTTTAATTTTACTGTGTGATCTCACGCTTTGCATCGCCGCTCTATATTTAACTTTAATATCTTGTAAGTAGTTTTTATTAAGTCTCTTTGTTGTTTAAGTATCTTTTATAGCGATGACGGTTTTTCGTTTAATTAAAATAATATATAGATTCGATCTCTGAAGAAACACATATTTACACTTAGCTGTTAAATGACAACTCTTCATTTATAATTTGATCGTCATCGATCTTTAATAATAATAAACTGTCTTAAGCCAATTCCCAGGTGTTCCGGTCACCTGAAAATTTTCGTTAATTTATTTTGTCATTTCATGTATGTCCTTATTTTTAAGAACAACTTTCTCTCTGCCATAGTTTCTTACAGCGCAGCTGTCCACTAAAACAACTAAAAAGGTCATAATAAAAAGACACATTTTTAGAAAAGGAAATTGAGAAATTAGGTAATGGGATCACTAGATTGTTCCTTTGATAACAATTTGAGATAAACTAAAAAACATGAAGGCTTACACTTTAATTCTATAGACCGAAATCCAATACGAACATTCAGCAAGAACTTTGGAAGGAAAATTAGATAAAGGATTAACTCTTAAGGCCCCCATACACGATCAAACATTTTGTGCTAACATGATGTTTGCGCAAACCTGACGTCAGGCATATTTACCATACATGTCAAACATCATGTTTGTGCAAACATTAAACAGCCCCATACACGGTCAAAATGTTAGCGCTAATATGATGTTCGCGCAAACCACCGTGTATGGGAGCTTTTAGAGAGGCTGGTACCGAAGTGCGCCAGCCCCCCATCGGATTAGAAAAAGGTTATGGTCGAAGTGCGCCAGCCTCTTAGTCTGAAGGGTGAGGGTCAGGTAATCCCGGGTTATACCTCTTGCACCCCGTCTAAACCCAAAGAACTTTGTAGTGGACTTCCAAATTGGAATCCAACAAGCCGTTCGAAATGTCTTCCCAAGAACTTTGGAAAAATTTAGGATTTACTGTACTGAGGACTACCGATGTTCTACCAAAGGTGGCCAACTAATTAAGTTTATCTTCGAACTACCCTATATAGACCCTGAAGAAGTTTAAGAATGTTATGTTGAAAATTAAATAAGCCATCGCAATGATCGATTTTGGGACTATATCACCGAGAACTATATTGATCTGTCCACGGCTAAATTCCCAATTCCAATGTGGGATTCAAGCCGCCTAGCGTTGGTTATTTATAATAATAAAGTATCTAAATTTGAAATGTGAAAGTCATTTTTAATTTATTTAGGAGTATGTACATAAATTAATTACACCTTTCAATATGTATTTTTTGTATTATATTTATTGAATATAGACTCAATTGTATTATAATGTATATATTACATTTGCGGAGATTTTAGTTTTCATGAGTACGTTTAATGTTAGGTTAATCTAAGCCCTTCTTATAAGTATTAGCACTTACTTATAAGTGAGTGTAATTTATGTAAGAAACATTTCTTTAATTAATATTAATAAAATAAATTGTTTTTTCACTCGTATTTTTTAATAATTTTTTTAAATTTCCAATGTTTAATGATAACTAAATTTGATTTTGTAAGTTTTTTTTTATTCATTTTGAATATTCACAAATTAAAGTGTATCTTCTGACTAAATTTGGATTTTGTTCTTACGAGAACATTCTACAGATTCTTCTATCCACTGATATTTGCTAATGATCGCCATATCACTGAGCAGTTTGTTCAAAGTAACTTGAAATTGCTTTATATTGGGTATATGGGAATATTAACAACCAGTAGTCCTTTAGATTAGGATTAGAGGATCCGTGTCCGAGGTGGGTGGACTACCTGGGTCGAGAGATAGGCTTTACCCGGCGCACTTCGACCGTACCCTTCAAAAAGGGGCTGGCGCACTTCCCCCGTAACCCGACCTTTCCCGGCGCACTTGGTGTACAGCCTTTAGAGAATAAACAAAACAAACATACTAAAATGTTATTATAATGATCCATTTATAAAACCACTGTATTAATGCTGTACATATGAAAAATAACTGATTTTATAGGACTCTTCAAAGATGATTTGATATTAAATTATTATATAACTCTGATTTTCCTCGCTAGTGAACCAAACCAGCAGTTCAATCATGAATACTTGTTTGTATTATCGCAAGGAACTTTTCTTGCACCAAAGATCAAAAAGAACATACCCTAAGCTAAGGATATCCTTTCTATATGGAAGTAATCTATTTCTCTGTGGTATCTATTCTAAAACTTTTTAAAGTGAAACTTCTTTAGGCGCGGTAGAGTAAATTAGCTTGAACAAAACGAAATTGCATGTAACGAAGTTTGTGATTCGAGACTCGTCTAACTGAAAGATTTTTTAAAGGTATATCAACTTTTGGCATAAGTTGGCAGTTGATATACCTGTAAAAATCTTTCTCTTGAACGTGTCTCGATCCACCGTCCTTTGACTCAACAGGCACAAGTGCTAACCATTGCACCACGGAGGTAGATGATTTTTTGAATACACAGAATTGGTGTATAAGCGTAATATTATTTACATTATAATAATATAATACGTATGTATAAATGTTGTTTTTATATTTTTTCTTCATTATTCGATAAAATGTTATAAAAATATTTAATTTTTCAATGAAATTCCACATAACCATTTCTTAATCCTCAAATAATTAAAATCGTCAACAAATGCAAAGAGATCAATGCATAAAATCAACTGGATCTAGAACTTAAGTTTCACTTCTATTCCGTAAGAGTCTCACACATATTTTTTTCTTTTATATTCTTAATACAAATATATTGCACAAGAAATAAGTTTGTTTAGTATCAACACTGATCGAACTTATTCGTTTTATTTTGGAACGATTACTTAGTAAAACACTGATGAGATTGTGATGTATTTGTTGTTTATGTTTGTGTTGCGATGTATTGTAACATTGATTTGTCTTGTGTGCTTATTAAATGTTTTATTTCAATTTCCTCTACTAATTACTACAGTTTGTGATAAGTTGGTTAATGCAGGTATTGTTATAAATATTTTCTTTATCTAATTCTTATCTTGAATGAGATGCTAGTGGATTCTCAAAGTTATGTGATTGCAGACGTGATCACTTATACAAAGTGAGGGTCGTAGTCGGTTAGCACGCTTCTTCCGCAACTCCTATAAGATATGAAGATAAGATATTATTTATGATTTAAATCTTGCTGGCTTAATTTCCTCATTTCCCTTCACCTCTTCGTCGATATTATGAGTAGATAGAGTCAAGTGGGATAAGACAGGAAGATAATTTAGATCGGCAAAGCTCATACACTTTTATGTTCGTTTAAATTAAGAGTAAAACATTTGCTGTTTATACATACGAGTACTCTTTCGTGCTAGTCCAAAAAAATGTAGGTATTTCGGTCCTTGTCTGTCGTTTGTGCAGTCGCGTGGAGCCTAAACTACTGGACCGAATTTGATGAAATTTGGCACACAGGTTAAAAAAAATCATACTCTTTCTAACTCTCTAAATACTCTCTTTAAAAATGAATTTTAGTTATAATTTGGAGCGCTTTGAGTTTGAATAAAAAATTTAAAGTGAAAAAATGTTATCCATTTAAATACGAATTGAACAATGTAAGTAGGTTTCTGGGCATTATCTAGTTTCTGAGGGCAAGAGATCGGATTCGATACCTCACCGAGAGGGAGTTATTTTTAAGGTACATATTGATAAAATGTTTAATAATAATTAAATGTAATTATGAAAATTCAAAACCAGTGGCGTAACTATGGGCCCGCGTTGTGGGAGCCTCAGGGGGCCCCCAGTTCTAAACACAACGGTTTTTTTTTTCCACATCAAATTTGTTTGGCGAGGGGCCCCCAAAAAGTTCTTGCGGGGGGGGGGGGGGCCTCCAATGCCCTAGCTACGCCACTGTTCAAAACAACTATAAATGGACAACACTGGACCACGTAATTATTTATTCGCATATAAGGAAGTTTTGTACGAGTGTACCGGATAGATGTTTCTATCCGTTCCTTTTATTTTAGTTGTATCTGATAGATGTTTCTCTTTATGTTTTATTTAGTTTGGGTAAATTCCACAAAATCTCGGTAAAGAAAGCATAGAACTCTCTTAAGGACCAATTCGCTGTTCATGTGAAAGCCATTTTTAGAACAATATTTCATTTGTTCATTAATACAGATAGAGAGGAAACCAATTAAATGCCAATATATAAGGGATTTAACAATGGTATTACCCTGTAGAACCCTAGTAGTCCTTCAAAGCGGGGATATGATCCCCTGGTAAACCTGTTGAAGTATGTAATTTTACTCTGTTTTGTTAGCCATTTGAGAAGGGGGCCATAATCCCTCGTGTTACTCTGCCCACATGACCAATTCTGTCATTTTTACAATTCTCTGTCTTACATAGAACTCCTACTTTAAGCAATAATTGGTTGTTTTGACTGAGATATTGTGGTACCACTTCATAATTATGATTAAAGAGGTTAATAGAAAATAACACAACAATATTGTCACAACAATTTTGTATTAATTATTATTAACAAACACATTTCGACATTTTATATCATCTTCAGTGTTGAATGTTAGTATAGTAAGGTACAAAAGTACCTGGAATATTAAAGTACCCGGTCTATTTAAGTACCTGGCATAATATACAAAGTACCTGCCAAGCCTAGCTGAGAGACCAGCTAGTGTATAAGACTAAATGTAGAAAGTGGGGGTAGACCTTTGGTTTCTCAGCCTTCTTCTAGCTCTAGTCTACCCCCTCTTTGTACCTACTGTTGGTTTAAGTCGAAAGCAAGCAAATATCGCTGTTGTATACTCTATATATATATATATATATATATATATATATATATATATATATATATATATATATATATATATATATATATATATATATATATATATATATATATATATAAAGTAACCAACAATACGTAAGAACCTTAGAATAACCATCAATAACGATTTACTTAGGACTTAAAAGACCACATTTATCCAAAACACACTTTCCTACGTTGTATTTTTTACGAAATTTCTTTTAACAAATAATATAGGTATCATATATTGATCATTTAGAAATATACTTGCTGTGTCCTTATGAAAAATATTTTGTTTTATTTTAGCGAATTTTCAAAGAAAATTACGCTATTGCAATGGCTTCAAAATTTTTGTAATGCGAATTTTTGAAAAATTTTTCCATGGAAATCCGTTTTAGACCATTCTGAATCGATTCCTAAAATTTAACACTTTTTTTTATGTATGTATTGTACTTTGTTATGTGTTGTATTGTACTTTTTTTTATGTGTTTTTTTGTATATGTATGTATATATGTATGTATATATGTATGTATATATGTGTCACTCCAGACGATATCTCCCCTTAGAATGCACTTAAAAATTTCAAACAAATTTTAAAATGTCAATAATATCAAAAGAATAGTCCAGGAGATAGCGTGCAAAAAAATGTCTGACTAACATCAAGCTAGAATTTTGTATACAAGTCAATCTTTTAGCGCCTTTTAAGAATATGTGGTCGGCTAAGTTCGTCTGAGGGACATAGCTTGGCAATAGGCATTTGAAAAAAACAAACCGGTGGAGAGCGGCCATGTCTCACCAATTATGGTGGACAATGTGATTTTCATGATCCTGAGTACAGAATTAGTTAGTAGATCGAAAATCAAGTTGATGTTAGTCTGTTCCTAGACAGGTGACCACGTTGATTTTTAGTAATATTTGAATAACTAACCTATCAAGTGTTAAAATAACATCGACTTGATTTTTGGTCTACTAACTAATTCTGTACTCAGGATCATGAAAATCACATTGTCCACCATAATTGGTGAGACATGGCCGCTCTCCACCGGTTTATTTTTTTTCAAACGCCTACTGCCAAGCTATGTCCCGCAGACGAACTTAGCCGACCACATTTTCTTAAAAGGCGCTAAAAGATTGACTTGTATACAAAATTCTAGCTTGATGTTAGTCAGACACTTTTTTGCACGCTATCTCCTGGACTAGAAAGGATGAGTTCGTTGGCCAGAATTTTTGGAGTCCATTTAGGGGTCAAATTTTGACCATATAGGGTCAAAAAACGTGTTTTTTCCATTTTACCCCCCTTTTATGTGAAAATATGATAAAAGTGTAAATAACAACAATTACTGTACTCTTAAAGAGCTTTCCAACGACATGCATCTTGAAGGGTAAATACTATTTTGACTTTTGTACCCCGTACCCCTGTGTACCAATTTTTTTTTTCACCCGAGCAAATTCTAAACCAAAATTTTCCTATATTATCATAAGCCAATAAAACGCAGATTTCTTTGAAAATTCGCTCATTAAGTCATGGTGCATGACTGGACTTTTTAGTTGATATTTGACTCCAAACATTTAGTTTGCCAACTAAATCAGATTATGCTTTTACAAGTTGACGAGGAGCTTGCCGGGAAATCCAAATAGTCATCTTGATAAGAGGAGTTTATATAATTTTGTTTTGCTCAAGACATTGGACGTTAAATGACTGACAGAGGAAATGACTAGTTTACCGTTCTAACTGTTTATTTAGTACGCTTTCTTACAATGAGCTTTTAGAAATCATAATTAGATGTTTGTTCGTAATCGTCTTTCGAGTGACAACTGACATATTTTAAATTCTTATTTGTAAGTCTGCTAATCTGCTCTGTTACATGACTGTTGCGCTTTTATAACGTGTTCTATCAGTCAAGTGATGTTTAGAAAAACGTCATGTTCTTTTAAAAGCAATGAGTCTTTAGTAGATAAAAAATCTATTTTTTTAAAGTTTTAAATACATAACTTGAGGCCACTGGGAGCAATTCGAATCCTCATTGCCACATTTGTAACACCATTCTCTGCACTTTCTGACGTGTCGTTTTATATTCATGTAAGAATTCTATATTATTTTATGCAAGCTTTTGAACCCAGTCTCCAACTATGTCTTTAGTGCATTTTGTAGATGCTAAATAAATCTTTACGGGGTCTTTAGGGGGATGTTAATAAGTTTTTAGGTAAATTAACTTACCAAACTTTAATTCAGATTTCTCAAATGGATCATCCATCATCTGTGAACTTTTTGAATGAGAGTTGTTAGCCAATCAATACCAAGGAACAAAACCCTAAATTGTTTCTATTCAATTTCTCCAAAATTTTATTTTATTTTCTTTTTTTTTCTTTTGGGTTTTAGTCTAGTTTAACTAAAGTTTTAGTTTTAATTATTATTTTTGTTGCATTAAACATAAAATTATAATTTTAACACTACATAGCTAGAGATGGTACTTTGATCCTAGGAATGTTTAGCATCCTTAAAAGTGTGTGAATTGAGAAGTACCTTATTATTCTTCTTATGTTTAGTTAGTAGACCTTTTCTATATTATCATCATTTATATGATCGAGTTGTGTCCCAACGGTGACGAGTCACCTCGAAATGATTTCTTATTGCTAAGCTAAGGCAACCACATTTATCCTAATAAAAATAAATGTTTGTTTTGATTTGTTGGTCTTCAAATAGATATAATAACTTATCCAAATATCTAAATTAATTTACTTAATTTTATTTTTTTCTAAATACAGGGTTATTACAAATGCTGTTCCTGCTTTCGATTGAAAATATTACTGGATTGATATGTTTTAAGACCACTTCAGTTGGTACCATTGGAAAGGTTTACAGCTCATCAGGTGTTTAGTCAATGATTGTTGTCAGTGTTGTGTAATGGCTGAATTTGAAGACAGGAAAGCATTTTGTGTGTTGGATTGTCACATTAACCAATCAGTTATTAGTGTGCAACGTCACTTTAGAACCAGATTTAATGAACATCCTCCTAGCAATCACTCATTCGTAAGTGGTACTTAAATTTTATAAGAGAAATGGCTGCATTTGCAAAAAGAAATCAACTGGAAGGCCGTCAGTAAGCAATAATCACATCTTCGTTAAAACAACCAGTTTATAAAAGTTTTATGAAAAATATTTTTAATTTATAATATTTGTTATTAGGATATTTAACTCTCTGGGGTAAATTATTACTTTGTTTGTATAAGGATGTCTTAGAAAGAGTTGTAAACTAGGTCAGCGAGAAAATTCTTAGTTCGGATGCGACATGTTATTTTACTGTTAATCTGTCAAAGTTTAATGGAGTTAATATTTTAAAAGTTGGTGTCAGTATGTACGTCAAACTTGACTTAAGTTTGAAAATTATGATTTAGTGGCTTAATGCGAATAACTAGTAGTAAATTAACTATGAATATGAAACTGTGATATTTTCGTCATTCTTGCCAACATAGACTGCATGTATATAATTGAAGTAGTGGAAAACTATTTAACTTGCTAATTTGTTTCAAACTTGAGCATTCATGATGGGGTTTAGAGTTGAGTCTACTTCAGAGAAATGTCAAGTTTATTTACATAGAATTGGGTTTAACCAAGAAAAGTGTTAATGGATATAAGTAATTAACTTACAAAAGTTTTTAGAATAAGATTTGTAATACTAGGCATCGCGTGGCTCTATCATTGAAGCGAGCGTATTGCAATAAAATACTCAATATTGAAATGTATTAATCATGATGAATGTCATAGTTGAAGATAAGTGGAAGAGGGCAGTGTGGGGTAGAGTGATGGTACTCGGTACAAAGCTTTACTTCCTAAACAAACCTATACACTACGGTGTATAGGCTAGCGCGCGCACGCTTGGGCAGACAAGTTGTCCAACGAACAATGCTACGTTCTGAGCATTGGTAAAATAAACTACCAAATATAAATTAGTACATTTATAAATACCATAAATGTACCAAATTTCATCAAAATCGGTCAACTTTTACTCAAGTTATCGTCGTACGTTTCAGACACACACACAGACAGACACGGCGCATATTTCGTTGAATGTAGAAAGCTCGCTACACTCGCTTCAATTAAAAAATTTCTTTGAGTTCTCACTACCTTATTTTTCAAGCACATATATTATTGAAACTTACTCTGTTTGAATCCAACGGAAGAAGTAAAATAAAATTTAGAAAAAGTTTACCTGAGAATCTTGATCTGTTTAAATGCCCTTTAAGCTCTGAATTGAAAAATTTGAAAGAAGAATGGATTCTTAACAATTGGAGTCGCAGGTAGTCAGGTACCTGGGACTCTAAAGTATCCAAAAAAATCTGACATTCGCCTGAATAATGAAGGAACCTTTTATTTACGTTTTTATCTGTAAACAAAAATTGAAAGGTACATTTTTTACTTCCCTTTACCTTTTCTTTGAAGGATTACAGAATTTATATTGTCCTACTTAGAGAGGATATCCTTAGGGATTGTCCTTTTTATCTATTGGTTATGGTGAAGCCCCTTGTGGTATTGGTTGCAAAAACCTTTTGGTCCTTTCAGTATAAATTGCTTAAATATGTTTTCAATTTTTTTTTATCTTGAACAAACAACCTTATTCCTTACCATTAGTTTTCCTTAGGCTTACCAATAGCATTCCATTTTATATTTTTGGTAAGTCTAAACTTGATAAGTTCATTTTTAATATTTTGCACTTTAACACATTATTATAAACACGCTATGTCTCTTTACCTGTATAGACATAGCCGCTTCGGTGGTACAATGTACAGGTATGATGTGGGAAGTGGCTTGACTCTCCACCACAGGGTTAGTAAAATGGGCCCAATTTTGCCTGATTGCTAGGTTTGAACAATTGGTTCGTCCTTCCCGTCTAACCACTACTACTATTACTACTACTTATATAGAGATCTAGTCTTTATAGTCCAGGAGATAGCGTGCAGATAAGTGCAAATAATTATCATCAAGCTAGTATTTCGTGTATAAGTTAAACTTTTGGTGCCTTTTAACTTTTAAGAATATGTGGTTGGCAATAGGCATTTGAAAAAAACAAACCGGTGGAGAGCGGTCATGTCCCGCCCTTCTTGATGGACAATGAGATTTTCAAGATCCTGAGTACGAAATTAGTTAGTAGACCAAAAATCAAGTTGATGGTAATTTTTCACTTGATAGGTGACCTCTATGATTTGAAGTAATATTTGACTAACTAACCTAATAAGTGACAAACTACCATCAACTCGATTTTTGGTCTACTAACTAAGTTCGTACTGAGGATCATGAAAATTACATTGTCCACCAAAAAGAGCGGAACTTGGCCGCTCTCCACCGGTCTGATTTTTGAAATGCCTATTACCAAGCTATGTCCCGCATACGAACTTAGCTGAGCACATATTCTTAAAAGGCACTAAAAGATTTACTTGTATACAAAATTCTAGCTTGATGTTAGTCAGACACTTTTTTGAACGCGATCTCCTAGATTCCTAGACTATTAAGAGTTCAACTCAACTCCTTATTTATGTAATTATTATTCACCTTAAGTCATGTTTTAAAGGTGGAAAATTTTTAGATGATGAAATTACCAGCTTTCATAAAAGGCATATTTTATGATGTTGGGTTTCCAATACTCAAGTTTGAAAACTTGTCATTTTTTGAGAAACCACGATTTTATTATTATTATTATTATTATTATTATTATTTTATTATTTATTTATTTATTTTTACTTTTTGTGAATCTAACTGACCACATTTATGAGTATGTCCCTTATTTGAGACTCCTTTGTTGAGATTCCCTCCGCTATTCCTCTGAAGAGCTTTCATTTATTTTATTAAGAGACGATCTGCTGCTGAATTAAAGAGTTTTCTCTAATTGCAAGATTCAACTTTTTATTTTTTTATCTATTTAGAGAAAGTTCGTGGTTGTTACTCATTTAAGCTGAACGCACTTACCTTTATAGCTCACCAGCAAACTAGTTATCAAAGAAGTATTTTTATTTAAAGAAAATATTACATTCGTTAAGTTTTGGGTGAGGATGGTAGGTGATAATAATGATAACCCAGATTGCTAATTCCATAATAATTATCAAATTAACGTTTCAAATCATACAAGTTAGTTGTATTCATCATGGAATTGTAATTATACTTAAAGCTTTTACCTTACTTTTCGTGTAAATAAAATAAAGGGAGAAAGTCACCTCAGAAATAAATCTAGTTTTTTATCTGAGGAAACCTAAAAGAAATGTTTTCTACAATTTATTTCACTTTAATGTTTATTTGACTTGACTTATTATCATTTTTCAATCCCTGATATTTAATATTACCTTTTTTTAACTTTGGTCTTTCAAAATTGTTGATTCAAAGTAAAAAAATCTTTTTTTTAACTTCTTATAAGTTAAAAACTTTATAAAAGTTTGGTATCTTTCCAAAAACTGACAACTATTCTTTTTTCCATTATATTTTCCTCCGTTATCTTACCTTCAATTCCTCTTGATTTTTCCAATTTTTTCTTCTTCTTCTTCGTTATAATGTTGTTTACTCAGGAAAAAATAAGAAAAACTTCAAATCAATTAAATGTTCTCCTGCTTTGATATTAGAAGTAGGAAGGTTAAAATTGGGAAAACTTTTTTTTTTAAAAAAGTTTAGAATTCGTTTTATCAGATCTCGTTCAAAACTTTCTTTGAGTTTTTCACCAATGACAAACTTTTAGATTAAACAAAAAATTATAAGATGAAAAAAAAAATAGATAAAATAGATCTAGACTATATAATTTAATTAAGAATTAAAAAAAAACTTTTTTGAGCAAACTTCAAATATTATAAAAGAATATAAAATGAGAATTATATAATTTCCAGTAACATTTTATAATCTCTATTTTTAGGCGTTATATCTTATATGATGTATTTTGTATGGTAAAGTATTATCAGCTTTAATAAAATCGATTATAGTTTGTTTAAATAAAATGATCTGTTGTCAGTATATCAGAATTGAGCTAGAGTTGGTATTTTGAGTTTGAAATTGCGGTTTTAGTAGAGGCACCAAAAAGCAGGCCAGTCTAAATTAAAGACATACCCCATCTTCCGCTGATCAAACTATCATATTTGTTAATATTACGTAAAATAGATGGTACTTCTTTAGATTGTTACCCCCCTCATTTTTTTAGAATTAAATTACTGACTATAAATAACTATTAAGACAATGGGATGTTTAGTCCTATATATTTTGGGACAAAGGAATATCACACATCTGTTTTTATAAGGGAAGTAACAGTCTAAAGAACATTCCGTACACCTTCTTTAGATTGTTACTCCCTTTTTTTTATTAGGGGAGTAACAATCTAAAGAAGTACCGTACTCTTGCTCAATTCTGCACTTAAAATAGATGGTACTTCTTTAGATTGTTACTCCCCTAATAAAAAAAAGGGAGTAACAATCTAAAGAAGGTGTACGGAATGTTCTTTAGACTGTTACTTCCCTTATAAAAACAGATGTGTGATATTCCTTTGTCCCAAAATATATAGGACAAAACATCCCATTGTCTTAATAGTTATTTAAGTCCTAGTACGTAGTCATTAGTACGTCTATTTCTTTGATATTTCTGTTTTAATAGGGACACCAAAAATCAGGCCACTCTAAATTAAAAAAATCGGTCCGAGACAACTCAGACAAACTTTCTCATATACGAGTTCATAATTATTTAGTCCAGTGTTTTCCATTTATTAGTTTTCGTATGTAAATTTAATTATTATTGTGCATTTCATTAAAATTTATCATAAAAATAACTTCTCCCGGGCGGGGAATCGAACCCGGGCTCTCTCGGTCCGCGTTTTAAGCTTTTTTCTCAGGAACTAGATTTTTCCCGGGAAAACGGCTTATATCGTTGGATTCGTATTTAAATGGACTATATTTTAGAATTTTTTAATCAAAATCGTCGGAACCGTTTTCGAGAAATAATTTTTTTTCACGTTTTTTCAGAGTTTTTGGGGAGCTGCGCCCCTAAATTTGGAGCTAAAATTCATTTCTCGATTTCGCCTCGGGGTATGATTTTTCTGAACATGTATGCCAAATTTCGTCAAAATCTGCCCAGTAGATTAGGCTCCAGGCGTCTGCACAGACGACAGACGACAGACGACAGACGACAGACGACAGACAGACGACAGACAGACAGACATTTTTTAAAAACCACTTTTTTGGACTCAGGGGACCTCAAAACGTGTAAATCCATCAAAATCTCAAAATCGAATTTTCGCGCCATCACAATACTTTCTCTTTATATGAGAAAGTAAAAAGATACACCCCATCTTGTGTAGATGTAATGTAAGATAGATGGTACTTCTTTAGATTGTTACTCCCCTATATTTTTTTAGAATATAAATGACTTTTGTCTAAATAACTATTATCACAATTCTGTTTTTATAAGGGGAGTAACTGTCTAAAGAAGAACATTCCGTACACCTTCTTTTGATTGTTACTGCCCTGTTATTTATTTTATAAGGGGAGTAATAATCTAAAGAAGTGCCAGATAGATTGTGCGGAAGCCGCTTATCTAGAATTACTATGTCTTACATTTCGCTTTAACTACGGGATGTTTAACATCGCGGCAATTTATTTGTACCGAGATGAACCAACAAGATTACAGTAGATGTTCGCTGCATATTTATTACTCGAATATTGCCGTAGAAGTCTAGGTTAAAGTTGGGCGAAGACTTAGTTAGTTATTGTTTGAATTTGAGAGTTTCTAGTAAATCTTATCTAGTATCTCTTATTGAAAACAAAAATTAGAAAACAATTAAAATAGAAATTTTCAACTATCATTAGTTACCGTTATCCAAGGCCATCATTAAATAATTTGTAAAACTGCTGGGATTGTTAAAACATTCAAATAAAAAGCAGTATAAAATAAGAAAACACTTCTGGAGTTTTATTTATTTCATGATTGAACTCTCCTTCATTTTCTTTATTAATTTTAATTAAAATAAAAATAATTAATTGAAAAAAATCTTAATCCTAGTTATTAATTAAACAAGAAAAGAAGAATCTGAAAAGGCTGAATTAATCTCTAAACCCTCGATGAGGAGAATTAAAAAAGAAGATTCTAAGGTGTTATAGTATTAAGATTGTCTCCCCTCTCAAATACGGCTCAAGTTTGCTTGATTCTTTACGCTTCATTTGTTTTTATCTTCTTCTTGCCTCTTCAATAAACTCTGCAAATTTATAAGAGTGTATTCTCTGTTATTAATTACTTCGAAAGATGAGAAGAAATATCGTTAAGATGCTTAGCATATTGTTAACTAAACAGAAATTGTTTGGGATTAAAAACTTTTTTTTAGAATGTAATGAAGAGTCTCATTTCTGTCCCATTTTTTTCAAAGTTTCATTGTACAAGACACTCTAAAATAATATGTACTTTGTTTTAATGACTATTAGTCCAGGAGATAGCGTGCAAAAAAGTGTCTTGACTAACATCAAGCTAGAATTTTGTGTACAAGTTAATGTTTAGGTGCCTTTTAAGACTATGTGGTTGGCTTAGCTTGGCAATAGGCATTTGAAAAAAAAACCGGTGGAGAGCGGCCACGTCCCGATCTTTATGGTGGATAATGTGATCTGCATGATCCTGAGCACAAAATTAGTTAGTAGACCAAAAATCAAGTTGATGTTACCTTGTAACTTGATTAGTTAGTTATTCAAATATTACTCCAAATCAAAGTGGACACCTATCAAATGACAAACTAACATTAACTTGATTTTTGGTCTACTAACTAATTTTCTGCTCAGAATGATGAAAATCACATTGTCCACCATAAAGATCGGGACATGGCCGATGGCCGCTCTCCACCGGTTTGTTTTTTTCATAAATGCCTATTGCCAAGCTATGTCCCGCAAACGAACTTAGTCGACCACATATTCTTTAAAGGCACTAATAGATTAACTTTCAAGATTAACAAAATTCTTGTTTGATGTTAGTCAGACACTTTTTTGCATGTTATCTACTGGACTATATGTTATTAAATCTAACTTTAAAATAACTTCTTCTTTTTTTCTCTCTTTTTTCCTATCTCACTACAAGGCGCTATAGCTCACGCAGGGCCCTAGACGTCTCGACTCCCTTCCGCTTTTGTCTGTCTTTCGTCCGCCTAAAGCTTTTGTCTATCGTAGCTTAAAGCTTTTGTCTATCGTCCGCTTAAAGCTTTTATCTATCGTCCGCTTAAAGCTTTCTTCTATCGTCCGCTTAAAGCTTTTGTCAATCGTCCGCTTAAAGCTTTGACTATCGTCCGCTTAAAGCTTTTGTCAATCCTCCATTTAAAGCTTTTGTCTATCGTCCGCTTAAAGCTTTTGTCTATCCTCTGCTTAAAGCTTTTGTCTATCGTCCGCTTCAAGCTTTTGTCTATCCTCCGCTTAAAGCTTTTGTCTATCCTCCGCTTAAAGCTTTTGTCTATCCTCCGCTTAAAGCTTTTGTCTATCCTCCGCTTAAAGCTTTTGTCTATCCTCCGCTTAATTCGTTTCAAATCCTTCACATCTTTAGGTCTTCCACGACTTCTCATATCACCTGGCTTGTCCTTTGCTTTGGGTATCTCTTTACTGGCATTTTTCAAACCTGTCGCAGATTATCTTTCTGCTTTAATTTCGGAGTTTATCAGGTTCCTAAATTGTTTTGTTAGACTAGACCTTATTCTCCATTGCCACTGAGTTCTGCACCAAATATTTTTCATCATACTTTCCTTTCCCATTTTCATTATATTTTTCTTTCAAAACACTACGGTATTTGTAGTATTTTCATTATAGCTTTGGCCAATTCTCTCCAGTAACCTACTCTAATTGAACTATTACAATAATTATTATAGTTAATCTAATGTCAATTAAATGTAAAACACTTTAAAAAAATTAAGAATCTGTATTATTAATAATTGATACATAATATAACAGATATCATGTTAAATGATTAATTGATTTTGTTATATTTGAAAAAAAGATGGAGAGGGATGACCTTAAGAGGGGTTGAAACGTCGCGAGCAAAATTTGATTAATTTGATTTTATTTACTCCTTATCATCTATCCACCTTAGTAATGATTCAAATCCTTTTTTTTATATATTTTTGTTTTTAACAACATACTTTATTATACAATACATAATTACAGAATACAAATATGTATTAGTAATTTGTATAATATTTAAAAAAGAAAAAAAAATATAATGATAACTTAAGCGCAAAAATATTGTTGCTATACTTCTCTACTAGGTTGCCCTTGCGTAGAGGAGGAGTCCTTCAATTATTTAGAACTTACATTTCTAGTACAATTGAGAAAATCAAAGTATACAAATGAAAATTACCTTGAAAGTTGTTTTTATTGTGTGTTTTAATATAATTTATGTGTTAGTAAAATATGACTTTAGTTTTGTTTTGAATGAGTTATAATATTGTTGAATTGATTTTAAATTTTAAGTAAATTAATTAAATTAAAGTAAATTAATAAAATGTTTAAAGAATTTGAGGGCAGCCCTCAAATTCTTTTAAAATTTTATTAATAATTGAGAATTACTAGTATGATGCAGAATTATGATTACTTGCATTAGTTACCTTTTACTTTCTCATATAAAGAGAAAGTATTGTGATGACACGAAAATTCGATTTTGAGATTTTGATGGATTTACACGTTTTGAGGTCCCCTGAGTCCAATTAAGTAATTTTTAAAGAATGTCTTTCTGTCGTCTGTCTGTCTGTGCAGACGCCTGGAGCCTAAACTACTGGGCAGATTTTGACCAAATTCGGCATACATGTTAAGAAAAATCATACCCCGAGGCCGAATCGAGAAACGAATTTTTGCTCCTTGGGTGCGCTGACCCCCAAAAACTCTGAAAAAAGAACTTGAAAAAAAATTATTTCTCGAAAACGGTTCCGACAATTTTGATTAAAAAATTCTATAATGTAGCCATTTAAATACGAATCTAACGATATAAGCCGTTTTCCCGGGAAAAATCTAGTTCCTGAGAAAAAAGCTTAAAACGCGGACGGAGAGAGCCCGGTTTCGATTCCCCGCCCAGGAGATGTTATTTTTATGATAAATTTTGATAGAATGTTCAATAATAATTAAATGTACATACGAAAACTAATAAATGGTAAACACTGGGCCAAATAATTATGACCTCGTATATGAGAAAGTTAGTCTGAGTTGTCTCGGACCGATTTTTAGTAATTGCATTATTGAGGTAAGATGAAATATTTTGTTTTATAACTCCAATAAAATGGTATAAAGATAATATAAATAATTCGGTATATTCATTATACGTGTATAAATAGTGTGCATTCACATTTTCTCCTACATTATAAGACTTAAGTTGGATTCATATGTATGTATTTGATATGTAAATCCAAGGATACTATACTTGGTTCCAATGTCTATATTGAGCTAACTTATGAAGCTATAATATGATCTTAAATACAAACCTTGAGATTTTTCGAAAGTGAAATGGTACGAAATATGAGACACCGTTACCTTGAAGGTGTTTATCTGTCAAAAAGGGGGGGGGGGGGGGATGTCTTGTCATTATTTTTAAACAAAGTGAAAGCTAGAGTCAAGGGGGCTATAATAAGAATCGTTGATATAAGATATGGTGGATGCAGGAAAGACAGAAATTAAAGGAAATATAAGACGTCGAAAGAAAGAGAGAAAGATCCTGCTGTGTTTATAGTGTAGTACTTTCCTTTAATCGCTGAGATTAATAATCGTTTATAAGCTTAACGTAATTAAAATCTCATGTTCAACGGTTAGCTGAACTCTTCTACTCTCCTTCTTAAACGCCTCATACCTTCAAATGTCTTCACAACTCGAAAATCTCTAAACCCTCTAACTCCATTACCGAATAAATTGGTTAAATCTAAAAGCACTTTCATTAAACAAATCGAGTTTCCAACATCTTTTAATAAGTTCCAAAGTATAATTTCATATATCAATTAAATCATACTGAAGTTTCATATGAAAGATTCACTTAAAGTTTGAGATTTATTTCTATTGAGTTTATCTCTTTTGAACCGTACTTTCTTTTCATTGATTTTTAATTTAGTTGGGAACGTACTTTTTAGAGGATTGAAGTCTTAGTGCCCCCATATCTGTTTGAGAACTATCTCAATTTAAAAACTTCAACTATGGCTGACGTATCTATAGTTTTTATCCTTTTTTAGGGTCCGTATATAGGCAAAACCAAGGACCCTTATATTTTCCTGCGTGTGTCTGTCCGTCCCTCCTCTCGCGTGCTCTCACGGCTACACCTTTCGTCCGATCACTTTGAAATTTGGCATGTATGTGTCTTGTACCTGCCCACATATTTTAAAAATGTAGCGACTTAAAAGAAATATTTTTCAAAAAAATTAGGGTAAAAAAACTTAAGTGTTAATTTTTTTTTTTTTTTTTTTGACACCGTGAGGGGTATCATATGAAAGGGTACGTCGAGCTGATTACAAAAATTTATAATCCTTTGGTTATAACTTTGATAGGGCGAGCGTAGGCGAGTTTGAAGAGGGTGTGAAACGTGTCCCCCCCTCTATCTCGCTTATGTGAAGTGCAAAAAATCTGAAAAAATTCCTGAACATTCTTCGACCAAAAGTAAAGATACCACTTTTTGGAAGTTTCGAAAAAAATATTATTTTATTTGTTATTGACAAAATACGTTTTTTTCTAATTATGGTCTTTTCGATGTATTTATATGGTTGTAGTCCGGTTCAGTGGCAAAAAAATACTATATCGGAAGTTTGTTTATGTGTTTTGAGAATATCAGACCCATAGGATAGTTCAAAGTAAGCTTTTTAGCATTTTAGAAAACACTATCAATAGAGTACTACTTAAACTATACAGGGTTGCCTACGGACCCTCGCTGTGTGCTGACCACCACACACTTGACCTGTTTATTTATCATTATGGTCTTTTCGATGTATTTATATGGTTGTAGTTCGGTTCAGTGGCAAAAAATACTTTATCAGAGTGTGTTATGAGAATATCAGACCCTTAGGATAGTTCAAAGTAAGCTTTTTAGCATTTTAAAAAACCACTGTTTATACACTTTAGAGTTAAACACTATACAGTGAGGCCTACGGACCCTCGCTGTGTGCTGACTAGCACACACTTGACCTGATTATTAGACTTTTTACTTTTCCTCACTACCTATAGTAGGAAAAGTATTTTTTTAGTTTTACAGTTTTCCCCAGTTTTTTTTTTTTAGTTTCTGACAGTATACGGTTTTACGAGTCAACTAGTCAGAGCTTATGGTTTGGTGGGAAAATTAGCTTAAATTTCAACTATTCCTTCATGCAAAGACTTTAATATTGAACCCCTCTATAATATCACCTAATAAAATATGATCAACCCCGGCCTGTATTAACATGGTCACTATTGTGTTTTTGTAATAATGAAGTTTTGTTCTATGAGTTTAACTACTTCACCATTGTAGTTTTGTGATAATTAATCCATAACTTTTTCTCTATGAGTTTAACTACTTCACCATTGTAGTTTTGTGATAATTAATCTATAAATTTTTCTCTATGACTTTAACTACTTCACTATTGTAGTTTTTTGATAATTAATCTATAAGTTTTTCTATGAGTTTACCTACTTCACTATTGTAGTTTTGTGATAATTGAATTATATTTCTTCCTCTATGAGTTTAACTACTTCACTATTGTAGTTTTGTGATAGTTGAATTATATTTCTTCCTCTATGAGTTTAACTACTTCACTATTGTAGTTTTGTGATAATTGAATTATATTTCTTCCTCTATGAGTTTACCTACTTCACTATTGTAGTTTTGTGATAATTGAATTATATTTCTTCCTCTATGAGTTTAACTACTTCACTATTGTAGTTTTGTGATAGTTGAATTATATTTCTTCCTCTATGAGTTTAACTACTTCACTATTGTAGTTTTGTGATAATTGAATTATATTTCTTCCTCTATGAGTTTACCTACTTCACTATTGTAGTTTTGTGATAATTGAATTATATTTCTTCCTCTATGAGTTTAACTACTTCACTATTGTAGTTTTGTGATAGTTGAATTATATTTCTTCCTCTATGAGTTTAACTACTTCACTATTGTAGTTTTGTGATAATTGAATTATATTTCTTCCTCTATGAGTTTACCTACTTCACTATTGTAGTTTTGTGATAATTGAATTATATTTCTTCCTCTATGAGTTTAACTACTTCACTATTGTAGTTTTGTGATAGTTGAATTATATTTCTTCCTCTATGAGTTTAACTACTTCACTATTGTAGTTTTGTGATAATTGAATTATATTTCTTCCTCTATGAGTTTACCTACTTCACTATTGTAGTTTTGTGATAATTGAATTATATTTCTTCCTCTATGAGTTTAACTACTTCACTATTGTAGTTTTGTGATAATTGAATTATATTTCTTCCTCTATGAGTTTAACTACTTCACTATTGTAGTTTTGTGATAATTAATCTATAAGTTTTTCTCTATGAGTTTTAATCACTTTAGTGAGGGTTACTACAACTTTTTTGATGTAATAGACAATTAATTACAATCGGCATTCAAATAATTTATTAATAATTATTTTTATTTTATTAAAGTAATAATTACTTGTTACTTTTGTATTTTAGCCTTTTTAATATTATTTAAAAATTCTCTCTTGGTAATTATTTTTGCATTAAGTTTCACTGTAGTTATAATTTATTATAATATATGATTACACTCCTGCTACTCTCGCTTTCATGTTCTTTGTAAAATCACATTTTATTTTATGTTTCCCCTTTTATGCTAATTAATGGAAAATACGCTCATTTTTGTTCTTTAGAGAAATTTGTAAATTTAAATACTCTAATTATAAAAATATCATATCAGGTTATATTTATTTATATTATCATATAATTATTTTTAAAACAAAGCAATAAGTCAATTTTCTAAATCTGCTAAATTTTGACCCAGATTGTGTAGAAATAATTTATATAATATATGTATGTATTCTTATTGACCTTCGCTTCACTCAGCTCTTATACTACACTTTGCATTTGGTTGGACACATACTTCTCCTGAACGGCTGAACCGATCCGCATAAAATTCGGCACGGTCGTAGTGACCAGCTAATGGAAGGTATAAATCTGAAATGGTCCAAATTGGTTTACAGGGGTACGGGGTACAAAATTAAAATAGTATATGCCCTTCATGATGCATGTCGTTGGAAAGCTCTTTAAGAGTACAGTTATTGTTGTTATGTTCACTATTGTCATATTTTCATTTAAGAGGGGGTAAAATAGAAATCAGGGAAAAATGCTTTTAAATTAAATATGATAAATATTACTAATTTTGATCCGATTTCAGCTGTTTATTAATAGAAATATTTAATGTTATCTATCATTATATGAACACATTAATGTAATATGAAGAAAAATTTGAGATTATAATGCACGCTCAGCTCAATATTGCAAGCAGACAACTGCATTGCACACCTAGTTTTTATATCTTTATTGTTTGGACATACTTCAAACCACCGGAAATAAATGAAGAAGAATTTGTTCTTTCAGGTTATTGATATGGGATATCTTATTTGAATTTTCACCTTCATAATCTTAGGTATAATTTTCTTTTTATCGTAATATACAACAAATAAATAATTTACAATGAATTAACTACTTCTTGCTCAATCGCTGTCCTTTGATTTTTAGGGTTTCGTTGGTAAAACCAAAAAAAAGAAACCCTTATAGTTTCGTTCCTGTGTCCGTCTGTCACTCTGTACGGTTCCAATAACTTTTGAACCAAAAGAGATAAAAACGTGAAACTTTCCAGTATAGAAGATCGTTTTGACGCGCACACAGGAAAAATATAGCGAACTCAAAATTATTACTCTTCAAATTCAAAATGGCGGATAATTCACGACGCGCGAATTTTTTTTTTTTTTTAAATTTTGAGTGGGGTATTAAATGAAAGGGATTGAAGAGTAGATTACAAATAGATATACCACTTAGGGATAGTGTTTAATTTTCGGCGCCATTTTGTCAAAAAACATCGAAATGTTTCGTGTGTCCCCCCCCCCCCCCCCTAATATCGTATTTCCGCTGTTACTAAAAATATAGAAAAATATGCAAAATGTATGGTCTGCTAGGCCATAGAAAAAATAAGATTAGCAATTTGATCTGATCTACTGGAAATCCAAGATGGCGGATAATTCATGTCACTAGAATTTTTTTTTTTTTTAAATTTTGAGTGGGGTATCAAATGAAAGGTATTGAAGAGTAGATTACAAATATATATACCACTTAGAGATAGTGTTTAATTTTCGGCGCCATTTTGTCAAAAAATCTTTTCTCCCCCCCCCCCCCCCCCCTCTTCTAATTTTGTGTTCACAATACCAACGAAATCCTTTTTACGTGAGACTTCACGACTTACCAATTTATTATTATCTATTTTGCTATATTATCAAATCATTTAATTTTTAAAAGCTCGATGTTATTGTAAATTATCAAAGCATTTTAATTTTTATCAGCCTAATGTTATTTATAACTAACTTTCCATTTTCTGTAATTATGTTAGTCTATTATTCATATTATTTTAAAAACATCAATAAGGCTTAAAATATTATAAGGGAAGAGTGGCGGCACCTAATGTTCTCTTAACCCTTCATTGTGTTCCCACCCTTATCTCTTGTAAACCCTTTCGCTCTTAAATCACTGCTTATCCTAAAGAATATCAATATGTTATCCATTAGTTTGTTTTATACCTTTCTCTTTTAGTATTTTGTTATTTTATTTTTATTATAAGTATGACACGGGTATGCTCTATGTTTTATGTTCATATTCTTGCCATCTTGATGTACTCCATAACGCTCTAGTCAGTTAACACATTACTATGTTCTCTACGTGCTTGCATATCTTCTCTTTATCTCTTATGTTATTTTTGTCCTTTTACGTCGTATCCTCGCTTTTAAATCCGCTCAAATCCCATTGCTTTGTGTCACTTGCCAAGTGTTTTTAACTCGTAGAGGTCTTGAACTCATGCTTCTTGTACGTTACTTCCAGTCTAAGCCCTAATTTTATTTGTAATTCGAGTCACGTTCATTCGTCCACTCGCCTGTTAGAGATGGCTTATTAAGCCGCAGCCCTACGCCGGTGTACGAACTGCTGTGTACCGGATTAGTGGTGGAATCAAGCTTTGTGGTATCTAGACTACAAGAGCCGAGCTGCTTTGTGTGTAAGTCCAGTTTTATTTTACGTGTTTTTGACCTGCTCTGAATCCTCAACAAGAATGAAAAATATAAAAAAAAAAATAAAACACTGTTTTTTATTATTTTTTTACGCTCTAGAATTCATTTCTCGACATTTACATTTTTTTACGTAGAATTTTTTTATTTACATACGTGCTTTGCATTGAAATATATATTTTTTTTTTTATAAAATGAAACACTTATAAAACTAATTCCGTGGAAAAAAATGTAAGTTTGTAAAACTTGGCTTTTAAGCTCTTACATCTACCCTTTTTAGAATATTTACCAACAGTTGTACACCTGGATTTTGAACACTCGTTATTTT
This sequence comes from Gerris lacustris, assembly GCA_951217055.1. Classification (NCBI taxonomy): domain Eukaryota; kingdom Metazoa; phylum Arthropoda; class Insecta; order Hemiptera; family Gerridae; genus Gerris; species Gerris lacustris. The sequence goes on from OX578279.1 coordinate 73,820,593, forward strand.
CGTTTGTGTTTAGTTGCAACGTACACTGCATTTTAACTCCTATGTTTACAATGTTTAATATCTCCTACTACTTTCACCGCTTAATATATTTTAAAGAATGGCACATTTAATTATGAAAGAAATAGGTGTGAGACTCTAGAAGTAATAACTAGAATAATACAACTAAGTAATTAACTTTATCATCTTACCGAATCATATTTTTGCCTGAACCGCTGTTTATAATGTTTAACACTCATCAATTAGATGCAGGAAATAGCTGATCCCTCAATTTGCATATTGCATTCATCATGCCATAATTGATGGCAAGCTCCTGTACTTTCCTAACTCCCTGTCACACGTATAAATATTTTCGACTTTCTTCGGCCCTACGAAGCGCGTTAGGGGAAGGCACTACAGCTGGAGACCGGATTACAGACCTTCTATACCATTCTAACTCCCTGTTATACTTTTCTCAGGGTTTAAAGCTAAAAGTAACGTAACGTTTTTGACATATATTTATGTTCCATAGCCTAAACATAAAAAGCAACAAAATAATCCGTAATAAATAAATGAATTAAAAATTTAAGATCATCAACTGTTTGTTTCTCCAATGTGTGATATTTACTCATCATCATTTTGAAAGGAAAATAAAATAAAACTTTTAGTCTTCACACAAAGTATTTGTATTGACAAATAACCGGTTTCAGCTAATTATTAGCCATCATCAGATTCTATACAAATAAAAAACAACAGAAAGTCAACATTTATATATTTTTTCTTTTTTCTTTTTTATTTTCTTTTTATATATAAATGTTGACTTTCTGTTGTTTTTTATTTGTATAGAATCTGATGATGGCTAATAATTAGCCGAAACCGGTTATTTGTCAATACAAATACTTTGTGTGAAGACTAAAAGTTTTATTTTATTTTCCTTTCAAAATGATGATAAAAATTTAAGTAACAAACATAATTTTTAGTAAATTAAATTGAATTGCATTAGTGGTAAGTTATTGTTTTATATTGACGTATCGCATATTGTGCAATTAAAATTTGAAAGTGAGGGAAGATCTTTAACATTGACTTTTAAAATTAATTCATATTAAATTATAGTCATTTTACCCTTAAATTTAATTATTTTTAGTATATTTCTAAGTTTGGATTGCCTTTCTCTTTCACTCTGACTATAAAGTTTGAGTCTAGCGATCTTTGTGTCTATTATTTGTTTTATATTCCATTGATATAAATCTAGTAAGTAGTAGTAGTTTATAAGTAAAGATTATCTAATATAAGGCTATTATTTATTACCTTGTGCAAACTGTTTTTTTTGGTTATCTCCTAACAATCGTTTAAATGCAGTACCATTTTGCTTCCGAGCTTTCCGAAGGTAACGGAAGCTATGTGATCGTTCTGAAGAACGAAAAATGTTATCAGTGTGAAGTGTGGATCCTTAAGGGTAATATGAATTAACAACTCTCAATTCGGTGGCAACGTTTCGGCCCGACAGGCCATTTTAAAGCCTAGAAGTGAAAACTTTATTTAGAAGAAACGTCATGTTACTACATACATATTGTGAAAATTACTTGACTAGTTACATATAAAAATACCTGTAATATAGTTAAATGAGGGTCGTAATGGTTGTGACTAAACGTATGTTGTCAATATCCATGGAACCAAAACATCGTTCCTTCGTCAAATTAAATAAATAAATAAAATATTCTAACATCTCCTCACTCTCGGTCTAACAGGTATGTACGTAATACAAATAATTAAAATTGAAAATGACTAGAAATAAAATTAACATTAAAAAAACAACGGACATTTAATTAACAAAAACATTATTGGTAACTCGTAGTATTAAAATTTATTTCACTATCGTTATCATAGAATGGTGAGTCTCTCATTAGACTACTTTAACGTAAATTTATAATAATGAAAAAATAAATTATTGCAGTTGCTGATTATATCATTCAAAAATGGTAGTTAATAGACAGTATTATTAAAATATTTATATATTTGTAATTAAATCAACTATAAAATAATAAATTGTATCAGTGTCCTCAGGTAACACTGGTATGTAGTTATGTTGTTCCACGGCGGGAACTATGATTTGAATTGGTGTAGATTCCAAGACAGAAATCCATTTCAGAAATCAGGGAACATTTTTGGTTCCTTTTCTGTCAGTCAGTCTGTCGCTCAATGATTGTAAACCTACATATCTTCAAAACTAAACGTCCGATTTTAATGAAATTTGTATGATAGGTCGTAATTAGTACTCATTGTTGGTCCCATATAAGTTTCAACCTTCTGCGCTCATTTGTTTCTCTACCCATGCGCTCTAACATACATTTTTACACCTATAGCTTCAAAAATACTTATCTGATTTGTATGAAACTTTTATAGTTTATCGAATGTAACCCGGAGATAGCCCCAGATTTATTTGAACCGTCTGCGCTCTTTAACTTTTGCTAAATTTATACTTTCATTCATGTAAAATATAAAAAAAAATATAAAAATTAAAAGGTAATAAAATGGGGGAAACAATTAAACAAATTTGACTATAATAGCTTTTGAAAGCATATTATCAATAAAGTACGTGGTAGGATGCGTAGAAGCTATGTGCCACACCACTTGGCAGTCTATTCTTTTGCATATCCTATGATATTGTTTCTTAAGTTGTCTAATTTATTAAAAGGTACCAAACCTGTCAAAAATGTTACAGAATCTATACAGTCTGTGATTATGTAGGGACAGACAATAACTTATCTCCTCGGGTTCTTAGAAAAGGGTCATGGAGTTTTTATTGTGAATGACTGGACTCTTTATGGGATGTGATGGACTGTGTGTGGTCTTCAGGATCTATTCTACCCATTAATGTTAACCATTAGCTACAGAAGGATATGTTTATTATATTTTAAAAGGATATGGTCTTCTGCATCCTGCACCATTCTTTGGATCATTACTGAAGGGAGGTAAGAATGAAAAGTTCTTCATGAAGACCCAGGTGAAAAAGAAACCGTCAATGATTTCATAATAACCTTGCCTGAAGGCTTGAAGGAACGGAGTCCAAGTTAATATCATTATAAAGCTTAAGTTCTTCAGCTCTCTAAATAACTTTTTATCTCTTCGTTGGTCAATTCTAGATTTGAAACGGCGCAAGATGGAAAAGAAATCCGAAAAAACCACGTGACCTTTATCGTGAAAAACAAAAAAACAAAATAAAACTACCCCGAAACGTCCTTGAGAGGTAGGACCCTTCACGAAGCCATCCCTTACCTGTTTAAAGTTTCACTCTTCTGGAATTATTTTGTTTTCTAGCGTCCCTAAACTCTTCTTCAGTTTCGTTTTATTGTGGTTGCCGTTGCCACCGACGATAAGGAAACCTTTAAAGTACCACGTGGGGTTCCGTCGATTATTCTACAATCCTTAAATTACACTCTTTACTTTAATATCTTGTATGTATATTTTTTTAAATTATGAGCTCTGTTTCTTGCATCTACAATGCGTTGTTACGAAACTACATAGACTTAAGACCAATTATGGGAGTTGGAATCCTTTAATTATTAATTTTTAAATGTTGGACTCCTTGGAATTTTAACTAACATGAAAATTCGTTTAAGATCTTTCAAAATTAACTCACTTAGTGTAAAAACAACAACTTCTCCTGATCAGGCCATTGAAAACCATTTTGTGTATAACATTGGCTACGTTTATTATCTCTGTATATTATAATATCCCAAAAACATACTCTACTCTACAAATTGCTCGGATTAAACCAAATAAAATTATAGTACTGTAGAACCTCGCTTACACAACCCTCAATAACACGAAAACCTCAATTACAAGTGCAATTTTCAAATCCCCTTGAGATTGCCATAACACATAATGTTAAATTAACCTCTATAACGCGACTATTATTATCCAAACAACCTCTATAACAACTGCTTTTTTTTCCAATTCTCAACGTAACTCAGAACCTCTATAACAAGTCGTTTTGAGAAGTCAACCTCTATAACGTGACTCTATACAGGAATGGGTCGACCTTGAACAAGTCTAGACTTCAAACTCTGCCCCACCCCACTACCAACATTCATAACACCTCTATAACACGACTGATAGCCAAAATAACCTTGATAACACGACCCTCAACAAAAAGAGCACCTCGATAATAAGACTGTTTCCCTAATCCCCTTGAGACACTTCTTATTGAGGTTATACTGTATAAGCAGCTTACTTTTAGGCCGTCCGCACACGGGGCTATAGGCAAGCGATACAACAGCAATACGATATCGGCGATCTAAAAACAGGGCATCCGCACACGGGGCGATATTTTGTTGTCAACTCATATCTGAAACTCTGTTAATTTTATTCATTTTCAATGTGTTATTATATAATTATTAGTTATAAGTTTAAGTAGATTATAAAAAATACGAAATCTAATGATTGCAGTAATCTTTAAGGAGAATATTAATACTTTTGTCGAAAAAATGAATATTTCGTCCTATCACAATTTTGTTTGTATAAGGGAAATAACAGTCTAAAGAAGAACATTCCGTCACCTTCTTTAGATTGTTACTCCCTTCTATTTTCTTATAATGGGAGTAACATTTTAAAGAAGTGCCCATTTTAATTTATTTAATAGGAATAATACATAATCGAAAAAAAAAACAAAACAAAAAAAAAAACAATTTCAAATAAATAAAGGAAAATGTAGTAATCTATACTCGTATATATGTATTTTATATTAATGATAAAAATAAATTTATTTATATATTAGTTTTATTTAATTACAAGCTAAACACATAATTATTTCTTTAACTTTATTTTCTCTTTTTACTTATTTTTTCAATTAAATACTAAACAGCATTATTAAAGTTAATTTATTTAAATTTTAGTCGTAAAATTAAATATAATGATGCTTCCAATCATTTATGTATTTGTTTTATAAAATAATACAAAAAAAAAATGAAACGGATTATCGCAGTCACATTACTTCTGGAATACTCCGCGAGGGTAAAATCATATAACAAATGCAACACTTGCAATATCGCTTTGAGGTTGCTTCCTTGCAGGTCGCACGTGTTGCATGTATTGCACCCGCCGAGTATCGCCTACTGATTGCCTCCCTATCGCTCCGTTGGTGGGTGGCCCGCTCCTTTACCTAGGAAGCAACAGGGTGGCGATATCGTATCGCTGTTGCATTGCTGTTGTATCGCTTGCCTATCGCCCCGTGTGCGGACGGCCTTACAATTATTTAATTCTTCGAATATTTACAATGTCTACTTCATTTTATATTATTACAAATGTTCACTAAATTAGTTCCAATTTTATAATGTTAATCGAGTTATTTAATGAGAATGTCATGATTTCTTAAAATTATTATTTTACACTTTATTTTTAAATAGTATTAGGAAGTGTTTTCATTGCTGTAATAATTACTAACTATAAACTTTTTATTTTTTGTTCCAGGTAAGCTTCAACTGATATTATACGCAATCACAATTGAAGGTCAAAAGAGTATTAAGTATGATTTTATCATTTTTTAAAAAAATATTTACTAATATAGATTGTTATCTTTTATGAGTACATGCTTATATATTAATAATTTTATTTTGCTATTACTAATTTTATTTTCTTTGAAGCACAATTCATGTTCTGGATTTAATGAAGTGCTTTTATTAAGACTGACTTCTAATTATTTAATACTTTTTATCTACGATTGTTACGAAATATAAACATTGTATCTCTGTTTAGATGCGTACAAAGTGATTCTTTACGTACTTGTATTCATTGCGCATGCGAGTTTCATAATTCCTCTTTTTTCCGCCCTAGTGCGGTAAAAAAAGAAGAATTCTTCACCTTAACGCACAATTAGTGAGATTGTTTAACATTAGCCGAGATTTAACAAAACTAATTTAATGTTTGTTTAAATAAAGTAACTGTTTATATCGAGTTTTTGTTTTTAGTGAAAAACAATGAGTGATTTATGAAAATGAGAATATTACGCCTCCCAAAATAATTAATTAGGCACAAAATACAACTAATGAATTAATGTCATCTTAATCAAACGATATATACGAACTTAAATGCTACATACAGGAAGTTTATTAATTTTTTTTTCTGTATTTATTATTAAACTACAACAATCGTAGATAAAGTACGGTATGCAACTCGTGCGAAAACTGCATTTTACTTTGCTTGTGAGGTTTTACTACCCACGCTATCGCTCGGGTGCAAACTCCACACTCGCATGCAAAATGCTACTTTCCGCACTGGACGCATAATGTACTATTTTACACCACTTCTTTAACGTCCTGGTCAAAACGAAATTAGGTTATTATAGGCCACTTTACTATTTGATGTGATGATCAGTATGAAACATGTCCCACCACTTAGAGATTTCGGCATTTGGACTTAAGTTTCAGGCTATAGCGAGTACGTTACCCATTCGACTACATCCATCCCCTATTTTAAGTTAAGTTGTAGTATTATACTTATTTTAAATATATTTATTCATCGGTTAGAAAGCCATATGTCAGATACTTCTAATGATTGTGACATGAATTATTTTCAATATGACATAAGATTAGGAACATAACAAACTATGTTTCTGTATTTATCCTACGATCAGATCAATATGTTAAATGAAGGTGAAGGACACACGTGCCGGATATGTTGAGAAGAATCCTTTCTCCGACAGTAATGCTTGTTGAAGAGTTGACTGGAGACGGAAACCAGCTGATTATGATTTAGTATCTGTTGGGTTCAGTGGTTAACCTAAATAATAGGCTGTAGGAACTTGTTTCTCCTAACCATTAGTTGTTAAAGGCAATGCGTAGTTACAGCTGGGTGTATAGTCCGGGGTACTTGGAAACTGGTACCCTCTTCAAGCTACATCGTCATATCGTGACGTGACTGTACTCTTTACTAGTGTATTCTTATATGGTCGTAAGTCATAACATTGGTTCGAGCCTAAATTACTATACGCTATTAGGTACCCTTAAAATAGTTATTAGTTTAAAATTATTAAGAGGTAAGCACATGACAAGCATGGGTAAGCACATCATTACAGCTATACTTTTTTTCGTGTTTAAATCATAAAAAAATCAAAAAGGAACGTATTTTTTATGCTTACCCAATTTTACTAATTTGCTTCCGACCTTACTGAAGGTAACGAAAGCTATGTGATCATTCTGAAAAACGAAAATTTTTTGTCTCTGATTTCAAAAATTCCAAGACAGAAATCCGTTTTAGACATCAGGAAACATTTTTGGTTCAGTGTCTGTCAGTCGCTCAATTTTCGCAAACCATTATATCTTAAAGACTACATGTCCGATTTTAATGAAATTTGAATGGTAGTTCATAATTACCCCATTATTGGTCCCATGTAAGTTTCAACCCTCTGCGCTCTTTTGTTTCTCTTCCACATGTTTTTATAGTCAATTGTCTTGTTTTGTTACTGGGTAGTATCTTTCCCTTGAATGAGACGATAAAAGAAAGTATACAAATCTCTACATTCCCAAGTATTATCGTTACAAGAAAATGATACAGACAATTTGAGAACTAAAATTTGTCAAGGAAATCAATAAGGAAAAATTTAGGTATTTTAATTTAAATTTAATTTAGATTTAAGTTAAACTAATTACAAGACTGAAGGACTAAAACGACTTTGGACAAAGGTTGAGTCAAGTCCATTTACAGAGAATTTCAATGAAATAAGGTATTGGCTATTGGACGGAAATTGATCCCATCTGAATGTAATTTTGCATAAAGGTATTCAGAGTGTTAACTGACTCTTTGACATCAAAGAAAGGACACTAGAATCAAGCGTCCAGCAAACTGACATTGGAATTTTATAATAACCATCTGCGTCACAATTTTTTCCTCTTCAATAAACATTTATTTATACCTATATCTTCAGAAGTATTTATTTGATTTTTATGAAATTTGGTTTGTTTGTCAAAAGTAGCTCACACATAGCCCCAGATTAATTTCAACTGTTTACGCTCATTTACTTTTGCTAAATTGATATTTTAATTTATGTAAAAAATAAAAAAAGAACAGTTTTGATAGATTTAATAAACGGGGGAAAAGGTTAATAAATTAGATAATATTGGGTTTTAAAAGCACAACATCAATAAAATACGTAATTGGATGCGAGGAAGCTATGTGCCACACTAATTGTTGTTATATCAAGAAATCCTTGTAAAAAATATAATTTTAATTAAGTAATTATACCTTATACCTAAGTCATTATACCTTATACTGATATAAGGATATGTTAATAAAATTAGTCGATTTGTCTTTTTGGTCGTTTTTGACTTTAGCGTGTAAACAAAATGAGTGGTATACTTCATTCTTTTTTATCTTGCTCTGCGAATTAATGTCGCAAGTGCCTTGTTGGTTATCATTTATAAGTAATGATTCGCTATTTTATATTATGTCTGTCTTTATTTCCTCTCAATAACAATATAGTACATTACGCGTCTAGTGTGGAAAGTAGCATTTTGCATGAGAGTGTGGAGTTTGCACCCGAGTGACAGCGAGGGTAGTAAAACCACACTAGCAAAGCAAAATGTAGTTTTCGCACGAGTTTCATACCGTACTTTATTTACGATTGTTGGATTTTAATAATAAATACAGAAAAAAAAATCATTAAATATACATTGTTTATCACTAAAAACTTTATAAAAACAGTTACTTTAATTAAACAGCAAATTAGTTTTGATAGATGTAAACAACCACGCAAATCGTGCGATAAGGAGAAGAATTATGAAACGCGCATGTGCAATGAATACAACTACGAAAATAATCACTTTCTACGCATCTAAACAGAGATTAAATGTTTATATTTCGTATCAATCGTAGATAGAAATATTAGCCTTACGGTTTAATCTTAAGCTTATGCTTAAATCGGTTTAAGCTTAAGTTTTAATTAAATTTGTTTACCATTTTGTCCTTTCATTGCAACTCCCGCTTTCAATATCTAGAATTGTTCGTTCTTGTATAGAATGATGCGTTTATAATTTATTCATTTAGTTTCATGTTGAAAAGTTGAGAAACAAAATTGTGTTTTGTATATAATTTTCGCTATTGGCTTTGAGTTCAATTAATTCTTCATTTGTATCAAACTCTCTGATATCATTAGACATTCCGATTTAATTGTTTCGTTTATCAGTCTCGGAGTAACCACCCGTGTTTATCCCGTTATAAATGCGGACTGATATTTTGTTATTTCGTTATTCATAAAGGCGAGGGTTGAGCCTATCTGTGGTATCATCCTCTCATGCCCGTATTAATCCTAGCTTGTCCTCTCTTGGTCCCCCCTGCCGGTTTTGAAAAGCTTTTAATTGCCCTCTGTTCACAGTGTATGGAGATTATGGGGGATACAGACCAAGCCTAATTCCGATGTCGCACCAAATTACCGATACCTTTTCCGCATTGATGCAAACCAACGCAAACTTCCCTACTAAGTCCTGTAAACTAACCGTGTAACTGATACGCCTAATGGTACTGATACCCAGAACCCTAATATTGATTACCTTTCAGCGTGATATCAGCATTATCCGGGAAATTCTGGTTTAGATTCCCGACCCAAACCTCCCTCGGACACATGTTGTTGAAGACTTCCCAAGTACAAGCTTTGTCAATGATTAATCTCTCGGTAACCTTTCACGAACTGAATCATTGAATGTTTGAACACCAAGTTCCGGAGGCACACTATCCCCAGTCATTTATCATCACCTTTCCATATTCTATATGCTCGGATGCACAGTTCCTGTATACCGTTCTATCTCTCTAGATGTTATCAGTATTGAATAAATTTGCATATCCATGGCCCTGAATAGAGATTAAGTCTTAACAATAAATATATAGTGAGCATGGACTACCTCAGTGATTCTTTTTTTTGAGTAAATAAAACCTTTTGCAAATACCCCAAATCTGTTTTATGCTAAAATGGTTGGAAAAAGTCTCCTCAGCCCCTTTAAAATCTAAATAACAAATACAGCATTCAGGCTCGGTAATAAAATAATCAATAGTAGCATCTAAAATACAAAGTTTTGTTTAGAGAAGAGAGTAAATTTTCACTTAACCGGTAAAAAAGAGAAATAACAATTAACGAGTTGTAATAATTAAATTCTTCTTTCTTAACTCGTTATTGACTTGCAAGCATTTAATTCTAAAGCCAACTTTAGCATTTCCTTTTAGGTTTCTGTACGAAAAGAAACCTTATATTATAATGGCTCTGTCTGTCTGTCCGATGGCATGTTTCAATTCATAAACTACTATAGCTAGGAACATGAAATTCGGCACACTGATGCATCTCGGCATTTGTGACAACTGTACACTTTTTTAAGTTTTCACACTTAATATTAACAAGACGGCGGCCAATATGTCGGAAAACTAAAAAAAGGTTTTAGTCACCATGACATGTTATACATCAATTTAAAGGTCTTGAAGTGTAGAAAAAGATTATGCAACTATTAAAATTTTACACTTAATAATTTATACTTAATCGTACAGAAACCGGCGATTATCGCCTCACCTACTTACGTGAAGCGCGCCTTACTTGTTTAATTATGGGGTAAATAGGTTGTTTTAAATGTTGAATGTATTAAAATTAAACTATTTTATAATTTTACCCTAATTAATTTTAATAAATGCATCTATTAACTAAATGAAACAATCTTTTTAGTACACAATAAGATAAATTTCTGATATTGCTTTCTGCAGTGGGTTTTAAGGAGATGTGTATTTAAAACTTTTTGAAGCTTTATTTAAGCATAAGATGTTCGCATAATGTTACTGCTTCTTTATTTTTTTTAGTTTTGTGGATATGAGTGTAATTAATTTCTCTTTTGCTATCCATAACGGTATCTTGTAAAATTTCTCCCTTCTAATGACGTTGTTTTGTTTTGTTTATTTATTTATCTTAAATCTACGATGTTTTAAAAATTGATATTTAACTACTGTTAATGAATTTGCCCCATTTAGGTAAATAGTTAAGTGAGCCCTACGATGTTTAGAACAGTTAATCACTGTCTACTTATTAACGCCCGAGGAAATTCTAACAATTCCAAGCATGAAAGGTCTTTTGTTAGAGGGGTCCTAAAGCATCCCTTTGCATACGTTGTATATATGAGTTATGTTGTCTTTGAATATACATAATGTTATTTATAGAACCCATCTTCCAACATTAGTTTATGTTTGAATAAAAAGGAGTGTTAGGACGTATAATATGTTCAATGTCTATGCATTTTAAAGAACTGAGGATGTCTTCCAATATTTTTTCCTTCTATAATCCTTACCAGATGTATAGTTTTTGAAGGTTCTAAAAGGTCTCCTTAAGAGTTTTTAGTTTGGTTCATTGAAATCTATACAGGCCCTGAAGGTTGGAGTTTTTCTAGAGTTCACAAAACCTTACAGAGTTCCCTCCCTTTCTCTATTATAAGCTTCTAGGTTCTTAAAACCTACCGCCTTCTAAATCCCAGATGTTTTTAGGTTCCTTGATCCCTCGAGGTTTTTTTTTTTCATTCCCTTGAAAAGAGCTACGCTCCTGATGTCATTCCAGCCCTTTCTCTCTTTCATCTCCTTTACTCTTTCGCCATAAACCGTATGTGTGCGGGAAGAGAGAATTATTTTTCAGTAAATAAATTAAAAGATATCATCTTAAAAAATTTCCTATATATATCCCTGTCTATTTTTTTTTTTTTCAAAATTTTATTTACAGATATGTATTTTTTCGTTTAAAATTTGGTTTTCCTCTTTTTTAAATTTATTATTTTCGCTATATTTACGCAAACATTTTTACCGTGTATGGGGCTGTTTGATGTTTACACAAATATGATGTTTGACGTTTATGGCCTATATTTGCCCGACATCAGGTTTGCGCATAATGTCTGATCGTGTACGGGACCTTTACTCTTGGATAATCAACTTTAATATTAATTAAAAAAAATAAAATAAAAATGTTTCTTTTGAGGTAAAATTATTCTCTTGTGTTAGTAATTTTATTAGTTTTATTGTATTGGTTAAGATATTATTCATATCGCTATCAGTATCTTACTTATATTTTAATCTATATTCATATAGTAATTTGTGTTATCGTCATCAGTGTCTACTCTATGTATAGCATGCATAATTGTTATAATTGTTTCAGATTTATATTTTAAGTAAGTCCTATTTTTGGAGCTGTAAAAATCCCCCCCCCCCCCAAAAAAAAATAATTTTTTAATATTGTGGGGTTCAGAATGCCTTAATGAATGCTAACGTGCAATAAAACCTAATTAAGGGAAAAATAAGAAAAAAATATAGTCAGCCAATCTGTACGCCACATAGCTTCCTCGCTACTGTTATTGGACAAATGAACAAATGATCACATGAAATTTGGATCGGTTTCTATTCCCAGTGAGGGGGGGGGGGGGGGGGGGGGAGGGGCGGATTCGTATTTTGCCATATCAAATTTGCACACACGGTTTGAAATTAATATAGATCCGATAGTGGACTAATTATGGCATAATTCATAAATATCAAAAGGGTATTTCTTTAAGATTGCCGATTCGCAAAAATACATGTTTGAATTCGGAGAAATAAAAATAAATAATCTCATTCTTTAGTGATTATAAAGCTTCTGTTACCTTCTGTAAGCTAGCTCTTTCTATATTATAAATGTTTTTGTTTTTTAGGTTTCTGTACAAAGTACAAAAGAAACCTTATATAACGGCTCTGTCTGTCTGTCTGTCTGCCTGTCCGTTGCTTGTTTCAATTCATAAACTACTATATTTGGGAACATGAAATTCGGCACACAGGTGCATCTCGGCATTTGTGACAACTGGACTTTTTTTGATTTTTCACACTTATATTTTCAAGATGGCGGCCAATATGGTGGTTGACTAAAAAAAAAGTTTTTAGTCACCATGACATGTTATACATCAAATTAAATTTCTTTAAATGTAGAAAAAGAATATGCAACTATTAAAATTTCACACCTAATATTTTCAAGATGGCGGGCAAATATGGCGGGCAAATATGGGCCAATATGGCGGGCAAATAAAAAAGTTTTTAGTCACCATGACATGTTATACATAAATTTAAAGGTATTGAAGTGTAGAAAAAGAATATGCAACTATTACACTTAATAATTTTAACTTAATCGTACAGAAACCGGCGATTATCGCCTCACGTACTTACGTGAAGCGCGCCTTACTTGTTTCTATTAAAGAACATTATTACATCCATTTAAAGATTATTTAAACTATTTGTATATATAGTAGGCCTTAAACCAGGCAATTTAGCCAGGAGGCAAGGCTTAACAACATTGCAGATATCTTGATGTTTTGAGAGATATGTTTGGTGTTTAACGACATCTTTGCCTGTTGTGAATAGCCTGGTTAATACGATGTCTTGGCCGGGTTCCCAGGCAACTGTAATAGCTTACTTTGCAGCCTGATTTATGCAGTATATGTGTGTCGCTACGTTCAACTCCACTTCTTTACCCTTTATTGCTTTTTAAACTAATTCGATTTAATTTTCTCTCATTCGCTTTCTGATATATATTTTAAGCCTTTTGACAATAATTTTAACTTATTTGAATTTAAATAAGTTGTTTGCGTTTGAAAAAGTGTTATAAAATTGAAGAGTTAATAACAAAAACAATCTTTGTCCAATTTTTCAGGAAAGTATAAAAACTGACATACTTCCTTATTTCAGAAGGAAAACTATTTCTTTGATATCAGTATTTTACTTTAACATTTTTGTCATGTTGTAGCATTGTTATTTCAATATATTATTCACTCATTGTGACCCTAAAAACTGAATATATTTGAAAACTCTGGGACAAAGGCAGTTTTTGGAGAAAATTTACTTAAACAATGGCAGTTTTTGGAATATTCATAATTATTACTTTGCAAATAGCTATCAATCTTACTTTAATTTTTGTTTTTCCTTCAATATTAAAGGGTAGTTTATATTTCCTTAATAAAACAACCTATGTCTATAGACATTGGTTGTTTTTTAAGAACTATTCTTTTTTTTAAAGTTATTTTTCTTTGGACAGGGGCAGTTTTTGCATGAATATATTCAATGGGGGTTTAGTTCCTATTTTTAACAACAGAATATAGAATGCAGCACTAAAACCAATTTTTCATTTTTTGGACAAAGGTTGTTCTTGTTATGAACCCTTCAATTCTATTCTTAACTATAAGTTGATTACTATTTGGAAAATAATATTATCGTACGTCACTTCTTTAGATTGTTACTCCCCTTATAAAAAGAAGAGTGAAGTAACAACCTAAAGAAGGTGTAAGGAATGTTCTTCTTTAGACTGTTACTCCCTTATAAAAACAGAAGTGTGATATTTCTTTGCCCTAAAGTAAATTGGACTAAACATACCTTTGTCTTAATACTTATTTAGTTAAAGTAATTTATATTTATAAAAACATAGGGGAGTAACAATCTAAAGAAATACCTATCGTAGTATGTATAGGCAAACGTTAAATATTTTAGCATTCATGAAACACATCAAGTTACAAGTAAACATTTGTTGTGGACGAGCAAAAGTGAATTTTTTTTATTTTTAAAACAACAATGGTTCCAAAACAACTGTGGTTCAAGTCCCGGCGCTGGAGTCTATTTTTCTCTGTCTGTCTCCCTTTGTTAATAATAATTATAATTTGATTTAAATTTAAAAAAAAAATTATATCAAACACTCAATTCTACGTTGACCACTTTTATTAGTTGTCATTAGTGAAGATGTTGAGACCATCCTCTATTTGATCTTGTATAAAGCCGCTTCTTTCTGCTTTAGTTTGTTTAACAAAAAATATTTTTAAAAAAATACAGAATTATTTTTCTTCTGTTGCTTGTGGGTCGTTTAAGGGCAATTTAATAAATTCACAACTGCTCAGATTTAGTCATGGCTAGATTTCGCCCTCCTCCGGGGCATATTCATGCATATTCACAATTAATTTATTTGATACAAATTACCAAAAATATTTAATTTTAAAACGTCAAGCTGTAATTCTTTTTAATTCACCATATTTGATATCTCAGAAACAATTACCTCTGATGTTCACATACGTTATTTACGTTGTTGTGAAATTTTAAATATTGTATTTTTAAAAAAACCTTTCTTGTGAGTAAAAGGGATTATTGTAGGTATTTTTATGTTCTTTAGGATACAGCATTTCATGTAAGAATATATTATTAAGGTGGATTTCTGTATTGTAAATCTAGCTTTATCTTTAACATGCTTAGAATATTTTTTTCTCAGACTACTTGAAGGAACCTATCTTCTAGGTTCCTTTCTTATTCTGAGCCCTTGTTAAGGCATTTTTTTTGTGGAAGAAAAGGAAACAAGAGGGAAGAAAATGAAATAATAACATTCCGGGTCGATAGTGGAATTTGTATGGACGCATATTTCAATAATTCAGTCTCTTTTCTGCTCTTTGTCCCTTTCCCCCGTGAATATTATTCCCTTTTTCCCCTCTTGAGAGCCATTGAAACTCCTGAGTCGTTTACTCCTTGATCCAGTATCTATTTCTTTTCCTTTGTGGTTAAGGCTTTTTGGTCCTACATCCTGTACGTTCCATCGCATCCTTCTTCGGTAGCAATACCTTCCGTTAGTATTATGACTCTTTTTCTTTCTTCTTCCTCAAGGACATTTCTATGTTAATTCTTTACTCTGGGGGAGTCTTTTTTCAGGAACATTGTCTTCAGGAAATTCTTCGAGAAATCTACTTCTTCCCTAATCTTCTACATCCGGATATTCCGGTTATAAAACAGGGGAAAACTGGCGTGGAATGGCAGAAGTACGGAGTACTTTAATGTATCTTCTGACTTCCTTAATTTTCAACTTCCTTCGGCTGTTAGTTTCACTTTTAACAATGGCAACTCCTTAATAATTCACCAGCATCACTTACTTCTTTTAAGTTTTACATTACCAATGCTTTCTAAAATCTAGTCATTTTGGTCCTCCCTTCTCGAATCACAAAAATTTGAATAACAAAGACTACTGTCGTAATGAGATGACGAAGAACATTCTTACAGCTTCGTTTCATCCTTCATCAGTTCAAGAGTAATCCCACTCGTAGATTCACTTCCTTTTCTAAAACTTTTTTGTTTCTTCCCACTAATTTCCTTTTCTGAACATTCTTAATCCCCCTCATCCTGGAAGCCCCATCTCAAATTGCCACTTGTACGCACCCCTTATTTTTCAAGGCATTTCGCTTGCAGCAGTAAATCTCACTAGAACCCGTCTTGACGTTAGTCTTCGAACCCTCCCAGTTTTAAATGAAACTCCTGTTTAAACCTAAATTAGTTTTTTTTCTCTCTCTCGAGACTTAAAGTAAAATCATAAATAATGCGGAAGCTTATAAATAAACCACTCAACGCACTAAATAAATTTAAAAAAAAAGAAAACTCCAAGAAGTTTATGGAAGATTTATCGTAAAAGAGTTAGATTTTTGGTGCTAGACTTATTGAGTTAGTTTTAACTTTATATTCATCGTAAAATCTTAAAATATGTTAAGTATGTTCTTCTTTTATTAGGGTCCTTAGGCAAAAACGAGGACCCTTATACCTCCCTCCTACCTCCCTGCGCTTGTCTGTCTATCTGTGTGTCCGTTCTCGTCTGTAATATATACCCAATCTCCGAAAGTACCCAAAACAAATATTTGAATGTTTGCAGTTTTGTTATGTGTAATAACAGAATCACAGGAAAGTTATAGAGAAAAAAATTAGGGCTCCTTAAAAAATTAGGGGCTGAAGTTAAGGAGTTAACATTTTTGCTAACGGAAATGCATCATGTGGGGCCTTAAATTAAACAGGAAGACGCCCTGAATACAAATGTAATATTTAGTTACACTTTAGCACAAATTACAGTAGAACCTCGCTTACACGACCCTCAATAACACGACAACCTCAATTACAAGTGCAATTTTCAAATCCCCTTGTGATTGCCATAACACATAATGTTAAATTAACCTCTATAACGCGACTATTATTATCCAAACAACCTCAATAACACGGATTTTTTTCCAATTCACAACGAAACTTAGAACCTCTATAACAAGTCGTTTTGAGAAGTCAACCTCTGTAACTATTCAGGAATAGGTCGACCTTGAAAAAGTCTAGACTTGAAAACCCCTTACTTGAACCCGTTAGTGATTCCATTAACCTCTATAACATGACTAAAATAACCTTGATAACACGACCCTCAACAAAACGAGCACCTCGATAACAAGACTGTTTCCCTAATCCCCTTGAGACACTTCTTATCGAGATTCTACTGTATTACATAATTGTAAGTAGCTAATATCGATTTGTACGTTATGTTATACTACATCCTCAGGTTGAATTTAATTGGAAAATATTGTCCCATTTTTTTTTTTTTTTTAATTAAATTGATTATTTTATCGTATTATTATATCATCGTTTCATCCAATAATAAAAATGTATTATTTATTTGTTAAATAAATAAATATTTATACAACAATATACGTAATTTAATACTTGTTTTAAAGATATCCATTACATTTTGGCACAAAATTAATTTTTTTATAAAAAAACAATTTTCAAAAGACCATTATTTTAATATCGCAATTCTCAGTTCAAGATGTAGGAGTGTATATTTATTTTCATATCTATACTGTTTGTATTTTATATAAATAAACACTTTTCTGTATCAAATATAGAAATACATAATGAAAAAGAGAAGATGGATTTTTATTTCAATTCATTTTAAAATAATAAATATTTTTCTCTTTTTTTACGATCCTTTTTCGATTGATTTTGAATTGAATTGGTTTTTTGTTATGGTAAGTTCTAGTACCTATATAACTTATAAATATTATTGAGAATTCTTATGTTACTTCGCTTTTCTTTGAAGGATTTTTTTTTAAAAATTTAATTAGTAAAAACGCATTTTCTAGTTCGGTTTACTTTGATTTTAATCTAAAAAATTAACTAAATTGATTTTTTTTTATTTATTTATAAATAATATTTATAATATTATTGCATTCCTAAATATATATTGCTTCCGAGCTTACCGAAGGTAACGGAAGCTATGTGATCGTTCTGAAGAACGAAAATATTTTATGTCTCCGATTTCAAAAATTCCAAGACAGAAATCCTTTTCAGACATCTGGGAATATTTTTGATTCCGTTTCTGTTTTTTGGTCTGTCGCTCAATTTTTCGAACCACATGTTTAAAACATGTCTTAAAAAATTACAAGTCCGATTTTAATGAAATTCGTATGGTAAGTCATTATTCTGCGCCAATTTTTTGCTCTCTAATATGCGCAAAAACATACATTTATTATATCTTCAAAAGTACTCATCAGATTTTTATGAAATTTGGATGGTTTGTCGAAAGTAGACCGCTGATAGCACCAGATTAATATCCACCACCTGCGCTCTTTAACGTTTGCTTAATTGATACTTCAATTCATGTAAACACTATTGGCTTGTAAAAACATAAAATCAATAAAATACGCAATTTTTTTTTTATTACCCTTAACGGATCCACACTACATTGCAAATTATCACAAAGGGTACACATTGGAATTTATCGATCAATAAAATACGTTATAGGATGCGAGGAAGCTTTGTGCCACACTAATTGGCAATCTATTTTTAATGCTAATTTACTTACACCCTAGCAGATAGCGTACATAAACGTGACTCAATAACAAGCTAGAATTTTGTCTATGTGTTAATTTGTCCCCCCCCCCCCTATAATTTGGTAATCGGCAAAGTTCGTCCATGGAGCATAGCTTGCCCATTAGCTGATTAAGTGGTTCGAGTCCACCACTTTGATGTGGAGAAGTCTTACCTATCAAGGGAATAACTGACATCAACTTGATTCATTGTCCAATAATAATAATTTTTTTTACTCAGGATCATGAAAATCATCTTGTCCGCCAATATAGAGCCTGTATAGCACAGGTTCTTCGGTCAAAGCATATTATCTACTAAAATTACTATTAAAGATATGGTTAGATTTGTACACTATATAAATAAAAAAAGTTTGATTGTTAAAAATAATTTATTTATATCCTTAATGATAAACTGCCACCGACCTCATAATTCTCAAAATTGTTTTAATTTAAATATACTGAAGGTAGACAATGAAATTATTCATCTTTCCAAAATCTTTCTTAATTATAAAAAAACAAATTAACTAAAGAAAATTAATTATTTAAGGTTTAAGTTTATTTATTTACGTAATTAGTTATATGAGGATTAAATTAGCTTTATATTGTGTAACAGTAAATAATTGTTTATGAGGAATTAATAAAGTTATTGCTTATGACATTAGAATTTGAATTATGCGGTAGTTTCGACCCCTATCCTATTAACTATAGTTTATACACTTCGATACTAGATAAGCGATATTTAGTAATTATAATTATTACGTTCATAACATATATGTATTGAAACTAATGCTGCTGGTTTTATTATTTTAACTTATTTTCTATTAATTTAGCTTCCTGTTCCGCTAAATGCCCGCATTTTGGTTTTGGTTTTTCGTTTTCTAAATGTACTTGTTTATTAGTAACACATTTTATACTTTATTATTTTAATCTTACTTCCTTTTTTAATTGCTTAAATAATAGAGAACTATACGCAATACAAGGATCTCGGTGATATAATAGTATTTGATACTGTATGATTGCAAATATTAAACAAATAGAAGCAAACTTCATAATTTAAAAATTCTAGTTCTCAAACAATATTTTTCTTCTCAGAATTAAGACTTTTTACAATAAATAAACTAATAAGACCCTAGTCCCGAATTGAGCTTTCAAAAAAATTGAAAGCTTAATTCGGGACTAGGTATCGTTAACAACAGAGGAATTTACTCTTCAGTGTAGCTTAATTAGTTAAAGCGTCTATGCTGGAAATATAGGAGGCCCGTGGTTCGAATCCCGGCGCTGGAGTCGATTTTTCTCTGTCTGTCTCCCGTTGTTAATAATAATTGTAATTTGATTTAAATTAAAATTTAAACTTTCCTTAGTATGAATACTACCAAAACTTAAAAAAAAATCTAATAAGACTCTTCTCTAAAATTGATTCAAAATCATTTTAAAATGATGTTGAAAGGTCGCAGATTTAGAAGGCTTTGTTGTTTTTTTAGTTTTTTGAAATTTTATCAAATGTAATGTCCATCGACTTGGTTATTACTGTATCAATCAGAATTACTTTATAGTTTTTTTCCTTCTTTTATGATATAGATTTAGTTTAATTACTACATATTACTAACGCGCTTTAAGCCCGTGGCAACATGTTTAATTTTATATTTAGAAAAAAAAGTTAAATTAAGTAAATTCATTTAGATATATATTATACCTATAGATAAGTTATTATATCTATTTGAAGATCAACAAATCTAAACATACATTTTATTTTTATTGGAATAAATGTGGTTGCCTTAGCTTAGCTATAACAAATCATTTTGAGGTGAGTCATCGCCGTCGGGACAGTACTCTTAATTAGTTATGTAAATTATAGTTAATAAAATAATTCATTGTACAAAAATTCGACTATTGTAAGTGCCAGAGAAATTTCCTAAAGGGTGGTTAAAGGTGGTTAGAGGTGGTTAGAAGTGGTTGAAGGTGGCTCTAAATCTTGGCCTGGCACGTACAATACGAATTTACCCAAAAATATACAATGATTAATTGAGGTAGGTAAAAACTAATATAAGTGCTTATATGTTAAGGTATTGTATCCAGTTTCTCCAAATAATTGTTGGACATAAAATATTATTATTTAGTTTTAGTTATTGACTGAGATTTTATGGTTTATTTGTTTACACTTAATATTAATATTAGTATTAATACTGATATGATATAAATATTAATGTTTTAAATAAGTTAATGTACTGATTTAACTTACTTAAAAGTTAACGTTTATTGACTTTTTCTAGTTTTAACATTGAATGTATGAGATCACAGTTTGGTATACACTTTGTTATTGCAATTTAAAATTATTTTTCAATTTTAATTTGGAAAAATATATTTAATTGAATGAGTTTTTTGTTCAGCTCGCAATTAGATCAGTTTATTTGAGGAGACAAAAAAATTAATTTTTAATTATTTATCATTCCACACGAATGACCTTTTGCAAGAATTTTACAAGCTTTTATTGGACCGTGAAAGGTTTTCGAAAGAGAAAAATCATCTTCGAGGCCAAAATATTTTCCTGTTTTCTCATCAGTTCAATTTTGTTTTTATTATAATTACATTTTCGTTGTAAATGAGAAATTGAATGGGAGGGGGGGGTTTTTGTGCTGGTTAATTAAGTGTAGAATAATTTAACCAGCGACCCGGAAAATATCCGATGTCTTGGAAAATTAATGAACGAAACGATCGATCTGTAAACACACTTTCTATTTTTTTCTTTTAAAATATATTGTCTATCGAGAATCCATTAAAGCTTATAAACTGAAGAATAATATAGCAAACTAAACTTTTAATACTAATTTTAATTTATGGCAGATATATTTAATACTTTATGTAATACTGTAGAACCTCGATAAGAAGTGTCTCAAGGGGAATAGGGAAATAGTCTTGTTATCGAGGTGATCTTTTTGTTGAGGGTCGTGTTAACGAGGTTAATGGGCAGGGTTTTCAAGTCTAGACTTGTGCAAGGTTGACCCATTCTTGTTTAGAGTCGCGTTATAGAGGTTGACTTCTGAAAACGACTTGTTATCGAGGTTCTGAGTTATGTTGTTAATTGGAAAAAAATCCGTGTTATTGAGGTTGTTTGGATAATAATAGTCGCGTTATAGAGGTTAATTTAACATTATGTGTTATGGCAATCTCAAGGGGATTTGAAAATTGCACTTGTAATTTAGGTTGTCGTGTTATTGAGGGTCGTGTAAGCGAGGTTCTACTGTATAAGAATAAATAAACTATGGTAAAGTAATCTGTTGTCTCTTTGCAATAGCTTTATTAAGGACGAACACATTGGCGTAACTAGGGGGGTGCTAGGGTGGGCTAAGCCCACCCTAGACGAAAATTAGCCCCCCCTAGAAAAATAGAAAAGTAAAACAAAATCCAAGTTGGTTTCTTACGAACATTTGTAATAAAAAAAAAAACGAAATGCATTAAAATACCTACATTCAAAAAACTATTGACTAATCTGGCAAACAAGAAAACGAAAACCAGAGCTCAAGCATTGATAGAATATTGTTTTCGTTCGAATAACGATTGTAAAAATCTACTGTATTTTAAGGCGCCACGGCAAAAAAAATTATACCCTGCCTCTTGATTTTCGGAAAAAATTTCGAGTTGGTAATGTCAAACATTAGGTACGGGAAATCGTCTACAGTCAAAAAAGGCGTTTTTTTAATACGTTTTTACCAACTTTGTACTTTTAGAGTGCCGGGTAGGGGGTAGGTTACCCCACTGTGGGGCTAATAGCGTCGAGGGATTTATCAGCTCGAAAATTTCCTTCGGTCAAAAGTTGCGCCGATTACCACTTGAACGCACTGTACCCTTTTCGTACCTATACCTTTGCGGGTTCGGGTTCAGAGGCAGTTTTAGTACCACGGTAGTTGTAGGGCGCACTGTAAAAATAAAAAATAAAAAAATTGCACCTTTTTACTCAAAAGTGTGTGGGTTTTATTGCCTTTGTACCCATTTTATTGAAATTTATTTTTTATTTGTACTTATTGTACCTGTTTGGAAAAATCGGTTGAAAAACGCTACTTTTTAGTCTATGTACTGGACCGTTTTTGCATTTCATAGGATCGGGCTAAAAATCGTATGGTATTTAGTACTTTAAAGTAGTAAAGTGTGCATGAAAGGAAAACCTTAAATTTATTACTATACCGGGTACATGAGGGGTACAAAGTTGTGTACCTGTTTAAGAAAAATTAAAATTAGTACTTAAATTGTGGTTTGGTCGTTTCAGGGTGTAATAAATAAATCGTATTTATCATATGGCTATATTTCGACCACACCTGGTCATCTTCATGCCTTGATTTTGAGAGTGTTACTACATTTATTTTATTTAATATTATGTTCTAATTTTCACCATTTCATTGGTTCGTCGTCATTTACTGTCATATTTCCGTTAGATATTATTACTTTTATTATTATATTTAAACTCAAAAATTAGTTAACACTTAAAAACTATCTTTCAAACTGTTATAATATTGCTAAAATTATGTTGTTTTTTTTTTTTTTTTTTTTTTTAAAAAAGAACCTCTAGAATTAGATTTTAGGGGAATCCAAATTTCTAAAATTTTCAAGGAAAGGGCCACCCCCCCAGGGGCTTAGCCCCCCCTAGACTTTTATCCTAGTTACGCCAATGGACGAACATGCTTTCAACAGCAAGCCGTAATCATCAGCACTGGAGGGATGTAATCAGGGGAACAAGAAGTCTGCGTAAACAGCTCAACAGAGACAATATATAAGTTCGTTGCCTTCCGCGGTTGAATTCTTAAAATACAGTTCTAGGTCTTCGGGCAGCGAAACGTCGGGACTTACACTCTGCGTTCCAATTTTTCGCTCCTGATAACTAGAAGCATCTTGCCCATGGAGTTAAGCAGCCCCTACACGGTCAAGCCGCTTGATCAAAACATCGTGTCAAGCTGATTGAGACGACCTTCAAGCCGCCTAGGGCTGCATCAAGCATCCCATCAATCTTTTCATCAACACTCATTTGTAGTGGAGTTTTCGACTAGTGAACTGCTCCTCCTGGACTGTAGTGAATCTATATTGTGTTAGATACCATGGTTTCGAAACAGGATTTGGGGTGTCGAGCAGGTGATTGACGGAATGCTTGATCAAAATTGCTCTAGACTATCAAGCGCTCCGTCAAGCCGCTTGACTCATTCAAACTTTCCATCAATCTCCGTGAAGGCTTGACTTAAGCATCAAACGGGTTCCTAGACTATCAATCATGCTTGACACCATAGCTTGAAGAATGTTTTGATCAAGCGGCTTGATCTTGTATGGACTGCTTTAGTTTGAGTTTAGCTGGTTCACACTTCACACTGTCAAGTCAACCTTTAAAATACAGTTTAAGGTCTTCCGGCAGCGAATCGTCGCGTTGGGACTCACATCTGCGTTCCAAGTTTTCGCTCCTAATACTAGAAGCATCTTTCCGAGAAGCATGGAGTTAGTTTTAGTTAAGCTGGTTCACACTGTTAACTCAACCTTTGACCACTATGGACATGGAGACCGCTAGAAATGCTTCTGGTATTAGAAGAAAATGGTGATGGGCGCACGCCCTTCGATACGTGGTCGCCACTTGAAGACATAAAACTTCATTATTTTTAATAGTTAGATTTGTCTGTCTGAGACGTCCTTAATCGCTATATTGTAATTGTTATAATAAGAACATTTTTATTATCATTAAAAATATCCGTATCATTTTAAATTTAAGCATTTTATTTCTCAACTATTTTTACTTTTTTTTATTCGTTCATCTAAACAGTAATTGTTTCCATTTATCAACTTGCAATTGGTTAGAGAAAATGTTTTTTTGTGAGATGGCTGTTGTAACAATGAAGAAGAAGTTAGAGTAGTATTAGTTATCAAGACAATTTTCTTGTAAAATGCTCCGTTTTGTCGAGCTTGTGTTCTCTTACTTAAAGAAAAGAAAAAAAAGGGGGTAGCAGTTTTGTCGACTAGAAGGCCTGACCTGATTCTTTTTTTTCTTCTTTTCGTGATGGCAAACTCTACTATTGCTAAGAAAGAGGAAGGGGGGAAAAAAATAAAGACTAGCGGGTTATACGATCCGGTAAATGCTGTACAGGGGACCGTTAGAGAAAAGAAGCCGACTATATCTATTTAAAAAGAGTTACTTTTTCGAAAGATGAAGGGGGAGAAGTCTAAAAATGATCTAAAGCGATCTTGATGCTTTCTCAGAGAGACGATCCAAGAGCCGTGAAAACGCTTAAGAAAAAAATAGTCCTGACGAGGTCCTTAGTGGTTTGAGATCACGTCTTCTCCTGCTTCTTTTATACGCTTTCATGAATCGACCTTTTGGAGATCATAAACCACCTCCCGGTATCCTTTGAGGATTTCGTTCGTTACACGCAGGTCACCCTAACGCTCCAACGATGCCTCATCATCTCACAGCCTAAGAGATCACAGCTCAACCTTAAAAACTCCTTACTGAATGAATGAAATCCTTATTTATTCCTTCTTATTATAATGGATGCGTGCAAATCTTCTCTAGGCAATCTTTAATTTCGTTGAAGAGTGAAAGCAGTCTTATTAAGAGTGTAAAATGTTAAAACATTTTTTAATATTTTTCCATTGCGTGCTTCCAACAATTTATGATTGCGTGTTAATTTTTTTACGACTCATAACCTAAAGATACATTAAAATTAAATTAGAATTATATTTTTATTTTATTACGAATTATAATAATTAAAGAGGAAGTAAATTCCTTGGTAGAAACTTTGTTTTAAATATTTTTTCTTAGCAGAAAAGGTTGTGTTATCTTCTTATTAAGTTAATTCCTTATTATAGATCTCTATGATATGTAATCTATAGTATGAATCTGTATCTTCATTGTTTATGTAATAATGACTAACTCTTCCCACTTAATTACCTTTATGACTTTCTTTCTTATTATGACTATTGTACTCGTATATAAAAAAAAGTTGATTAGCATTTTCAGGCATATAATTACTCTATATTAATCTTTTTCTTCTGTCTAATGCTTGAAATATTTATTTCCACATAGTTCGCTGATTTAGAAAGTATTTATTCACAATAAATGGATCTTTACATATATTTTTTTCATCACGGCGCGAAATAAATATATTAGACACTTCAAATTAATCCTCTGATAAGTTTTGCTATTAAACTTATTTTAATATAGATATATTTTAGCTCTGGGGTATATAAGAAATTTATGTCACGCAAGAAACAACATGAAAAATGTTACTCTCTTAAATAGAGCCAGGAAGTTAGAATGTCATAGGAGGTAGATTGGTTTTCACTTGCACTTTGTAACTGTACTCCGCTTATATAAGTTTCTAATTTTTTTATAAAATGATGTTAGAGCTCCTAGTGGACCAAATGGTAATCAAAATGGATGAATGTTTCACTATTTCACACCTTAATCAAAAATTACGTACTTAAATTTTCTATAACCCTTGAGTCACATTGTCCACTATGGAGAATATTAACAAATAGCCGGAGTCCTGATGTCCACTATAGTAGACATTTTATAACTCGTGTAGGTTGGTTTAAAATATCTGAAAAAAAATCGGATACGGGGTACTTTGGAACTTATCCTCACTTTAGAGAATGGCCCAAAGTGTATAATTCTTAAGTGTATTCCAATGTATAATTCTTTTATACATTAATTTCATTTATTTAATTATTTGAATTTTGGCGGTATTTTGACTGATGTAAACAAACTTAAGTATCCCAATAATTAATAATTATGTTCGCTTATAACTTTTAAACTAATTAATGGAATTTCATCAGGTTTTTTTTTTTTTTATATTTGTTCCTTATTTTTTACCGGGCTCCAACGATATGCTATATGTTAAAAACGTATTTTTACTTTTGGTGTTATTAAACGTTAAAGTTTCAAAAGTCATAAATTGATAACTTCAAAATGGCGGACAATATTAAAATGAAATTTGGGGGAGTTGTTTGTCATAAAGAGGGTCAAATTCGTGCCAAATTTCACAAAAAAAACTCTTTGTTTTAAAAACACCCAAAATAGATAATTCCGTTGAAATCTCGGTTTCGGATTTGTTGGATGAAAACAATTTTTTTCCTAAAAAAAAAAAAAATATTTTTTTTAAATTTTTATTCTTGGTTTACTGATTTCATTATGGTCAAAATAGCAATATTGAAAATAGTACAGAACGTGTCCTGTTTATATATTTATTATTTGTTAAATTAAAACCCTCAAAAAAACGTTATTTCTATATTTATTATTGATCAAATTATTTCCCTCTGAGTTTCGTTAAATACAGTTTTAAATAATTCTCTTGTCATTAATTCAACTATATTAACTGACAAAATTGACCTTTTATACCGTAAATATGATTTAGAATTCCAAAACCAATTGAAGCCGCGTTGTTTAATTTTATATCAGTTTAGGCTTGAGCAAGTTGTACGCTCATGTTCCTTCATTTATCGTTCCAATCACTACGGAATTGCTTTCGGCAATAATTTATTATCATGTGAATATTATCTGGAGGAGAAACGTTTGCATTATGTAAATCACATGTGGCAATATCAAGAGGATATAACCCGTAATATCATTTCAAAATGGCCAAAGGTTTATCTAAATATTGCTCGGAGAGATATTGATTGTGCATTAATCATAAAGTAAGTAAATAATTTTGTTAGGGAAGATTGAGGTCAATATAGTTTGGATATCTAAACCATATTCTCGTCATAGATCCCTACATGACCCTATTAATATTACATACAGTTGTTTTGACCCTTCAAACCTCCAGGCATTAGATTTAATTTAACTGATATAAACTGACATAAACCTTAATAAGTACTTTCAGATGATATTCATCAATTTATTTCAATATCTGCTGAAACAGTAATATCCCTTATGTTTCATGAAAACAATGTTATCTCCAGTATCTAACACAAAATGTTAACATTAGACGAACAGCTTTACAGCTATAATATTGAATTTATGTATTATATTATGTATTTATCGTATATCTATCAAATGTTCGTGATTCAGTACAGTTCATGAATCTCTCTAGGTATTATCTGAATTACCCGCAGTTACATGTTGGGGAATTTAGGACACGTTTGATTAGATTAATTATAATCAGAGTGGCAATAAATTATGTGTTCATCAATATTCTGATATTATCTGTGCGTGCTTAAATTTGAATATTTTAGAATCTCTTTAAAGCTGAAGAGAGTTCAAATGCTTTTAGTTTTAGTTAAAAAATTAGTTTCGTTTAGTATATACCTACCTTTATATGAGCCTTTAAAGGGCCTAGGCTTTCCAAAGGGCATATTAAATGTGCAACCATATGTATGTAGTGGTGATACGGGGTAAGTTACCTAAGAATGTGTATATTGTATATTTTGGTCTATGAAATTGATAACTGCCTTTTGAAAATTGCATTACCAAATTTGATCACTTAAGGACACCCCAATTATATAAAAATTTGTCAATTGGATCATTTGTGTGTTAAAATTTTTTTTTGAGTTTATACCTGCTCATTAATCCAATCAATAGTTAATGATTTACGAAGTTTCAATTGTAAAAATTATTATTGCATCTTTTAAAATAAATCATGTTGTTGGTCTAATTTCAAACCACCTAAGTCTCTTTTTTTAGAATTTGTGTGGGCATCCCTGTCAATTAACTTTTGATCCTTAAAATTACTATGTGAATATTCGCCATTGTTTTTTTTTTTAAAAATGTTGTATGTTGAGTGTTGCATTATTGCAATTATGAGCTAAATATTACAAGAGATTATTGATAACAGTTTATATACTTTTCTTTATTGAGATATTGGTTCTACTGCGTGGAACTTGATTCACCCTTAATATATGTCACTGTTTCTAGCAAAAGAAGGTAGTCTGCCATTTAATGTGGCACATAGCTTCCTCGTTTCCTATTTTATATACTTGAATGGTTTTATGCTTTTACAAACTATTATTGTCAAAATGATTTAATGAAGAGAAGTAAATATGCACATAAGGTTGAAACTTATGTAGAACCATTAATGGGCTAATTATGGTCTCCCATCCAAATTTAATTAAAATCAGACGAGTGGTTTTAAAGATATGTTGGTTTGCAAAACTTGAGCAGCTGGCAGATACGAAATCAAAAATGTTCCTTGTTGTCTGAAACGTATTTCTTTCTCTGAATTTTTGAAATCGGAGCCCTCAAAAATTTTCGTTCTTCAGAACGATCACATAGCTCCCGTTACCTTCGGAGTAAGTTCGGAAGCAAAATAAGATATTTCACTGCGTATCCCTATCCACATTAAAAAACTTGGGTATGTTTTAATATACATACCTACCCCTTTATATTGGGGTTATGCCTTACTACACTGGCACTTGGATATCAACGTCCTTACAAAGGGCTTAAAGGCTCCAAAATGGTGTTAAATAATTTTTTAGGTATAAGAAAAATATAGATTATTTTTCTCTAACACTTTCTTCAACCCTATTTATTTTTCTTTTCATTAGTGATACATTTAATTTAATAACTTAGAATTTTCTTTCTTCTTGATAAAATGTATATTCTTTTTTAAATATTTTTTGTTAATTCTCTTATTAAAAGTTAACATTTTATCCAACTCCCGTTTTCTCTTTCATCACATCCTAGCCTAAAATTATCCTTATCTTTTTTTTGGAATTTGAGTTTAAATTTTCTAAAAAAAAAATAAGTTTAATTACATTTTTTTGCTTTAATGAATTTAATCTGCTTCATATGCAGTATTTTTAATTACTAGTGTTAACTTTCACGATAAAACACAAAGTAAATAACAAAAGTCTTCAGTATTAATAAATTCCAGTATAATCATATATCTAGTTTTATTGCAGTCCATTATGATGGTCCTTTATTATACTTAAAACTTCTCCATGAACTCTCTCTCGTATTCTTGAAGTTCATCCTTTAAAAACATGTAGGCCTGTAATTCAGAAAATCCTTGTTCCAAATCCTGGAAATTACAGCTAGTCGAATAATGGCCAAACTTTATCATTTGATTCCCTCAGAGACTATTATAGAAAGTTTGAATTGTTAAATATCGTTATAAAGTTGTTTTTTTCCCCCGTTGAGACATTTGTTTTATAGATATTGGCAGGGTTGTAAATTTAATTATTTTGAAAATAATAAATTACTTATATTTGCCGTATTCTGGTGAAAAAAATAACTTTTTGTTTGACTCTTTAAATCATTAGATCCATTTTAATTAGTGCGGGTAAAATAATATGTGATTTGGTTTAACTTTTACGATACTCTCTTTCCTTATAGATTCACAATATGCATGCTTTTATTTTCTATTGATAACTATGTAAACACTTTAGAATGAATTTGATTGGGACTTTAAAGAAACATTTTGATTCCTCTAATATCGTCCTTTAACATTGTTAGGTACGACAGCCTGCTGTTTCTAATTCATATAAAAAAATAGTCTGCCAATTGGTGTGGCACATAGCTTCCTCGCGTATATTTTGTACAAAATTAATGATTTTATGCTTTTACAACCTGTTATTGTCTAATTTATTCTATATCCCTCCCGTTATTGAAACCTGTCAAAATTGTTTTTATTTTTCACATAAATTAAAGTATCAATTTAGCAAAATTTAAAGCTTGTATAGACGGTTGAAATTAATCTGGGGCTATCTCCAGGCTAAATCCGACAAAACCATCAAAATTTCATAAAAATTAGTTGAGTACTTTAGAAGATTTAGGTGTAAATAAATGTATGTTTGTGCGCATGTGGAAGAAAAACAACTGGGCGTTGAAGGTTCAAACGTATATGGGACCAACATTTGGCTAATTATGATCTACCATCCAATTTTCGATAAAATTGGACTAGTAGTTTTTAAGATATGTTGATTCGCAAAAAATTGAGTGACAGACCGACACGGAACCAATAATGTTCCCGGATTTCTTTCTTCGAATTTTTGAAATCGAAGACCTAAAAATTATTCGTTCTTCAGGACGATCTTATAGCTTCCGTTGTTATAGTAAATAATAAAATATTGTATTATTTAATGTTAACATTTATATCATGCGTACATAGAATCGATTACTAGATATATTTAATCTCTTACTATATGTTTTTCTGTTTTACCAAAGTATATACGCCTTAATTTTTCGAATGTTGAAAATTGAGTTAAAAACCTGTTGAATTTAATAATTATTTGTCGCCATTTACGTCTTTCTTTTTTACAATTCATACAGTTTACCATAGAGAATCTTTTATTTATATAAGCATAAATACAAATATTTTATTTATACTCCCTTATAAACAGTATTTTAATAACATTTTCTATTGGAATTGGACGATTAACTAACTGACCAAGTTTACCCTCTAATTTATATTTTTATTTTGACTAAGCATCAACGTCAAAAATGGCATATCTATATTTAGTTGATACAGCAAATTATAAATCATAATGCAAAATGTATAACTATTATGTCCTTAAATTCAAACTGTACTCGAGGAATAAATCATTGGTATAACTATTATATCCTTTAATGCAAACTGTACTTAAGGAATAAACCGCTTTTCCAATAACACAACGTTATAATTAAATATGCGTAGATTGTCATTGTTTGGACGGTTCTAAATATTAATTTTCTATTATATCAGTAAGTCAGTGTTTCTTTGTCTATGGTCCATTGAACTTTGTCTGGTGACAGCCTTTTCTTTTAAGAGAATAAAGGGAGTAATCTTTGAGCTTAAAATCTTAACTTGTTATAAACCTGAATTGAGTGGAGTTGTTTCATTTTTAGTTGTGAATCTGAGCAATGAAGCATACGTGTGGTTCTGTCGGCAATATAGCCTTGTTATCTTCTCAACTCTCCGTTGTATCTATCTGTGTATCCGTCTAGTTATTTCTGTAACAAAGGAGAATGATTTTATAGTGTTAGTGAGCTCTCCGTTTAGGAGCAAATTGGCCAATTTTTCCTCTCTTGCAACTGTCACCGATCCTTCCTCTCGCTTTGTCTCTTCAGATATTTTTTTTCTCGAGTCCCTTCCAATTCTAGTTTCTACTTCCTGTTTGGAACGACCTTTCAGTTCTTAACGCTGTCAGACCACCCTGATTGGCTGCACGTTATATCACTGAACAGCTTATCTGATTCTTAACTTTATTACTCTCAAGCTTATACAATTTGTTTTATCTAATTGTTTAGTATTTGTAATTATAAGAGACTTGCATTCACATTAATGCATTGTTGTTTCAATGCTTTAGTTACTATCTGTGACTAAATGTTTGTTTTAATTTATTTATTGCTTCCGAGCTTACCGAAGGTAACGGAAGCATTGTGTTCACTTTTGAGAACGAAAAACTTTTATGCCTCCGATTTTAAAAATTCCAAGACAGAAATCCGTTTCAGACATCAGGGAACATTTTTGGTCTCGTGTCTGTCTGTCTGTCTGTCGGTCTGTGTGTCCGCGAATTATGAAACGTGCGACTGTAACTTGAGTAAATGTCAACCGATTTTGATGAAATTTGGTAGACATGTTCATTTTACCAATGCCCAGGACGAGTTCGTTGGACAACATTATCCGTCCAAGCGTTCACGAGCAACACTCGCGTAAACGTGAACTTCAAATTTAAAATTGGAATTTTCGGTCGGGAAAAAAATCTAACTTCGTCTATTCAATGAGACAAACATTTTTTTCAAATACAATTTTACAGTAAAACCAACAGCGACACCGCTATGAATTGTTAAAGATCGCTAAAACTATTAATAGTTTTTACACAATAAACATTATAACAATAAAGTACATGATAGGATGCGAGGAAGCTATGTGCCACACTAATTGGCAGTCTATTTTTTACTTCAATTAAAAGTTGTCATTAAATACATAGTAATATTTAACCATTATTATAATTTTACAATGTAAATTGGTGTATTCATTATTACTAATAATTTTTATTTTATTTGTTTCAGGTATGTACAATTAAAAATTTGGACGTAAAAACTTTTGGAGTTTATATTTACTGTATGTAAGTAACTTTATTATAACAATACCGGGTTTTATGCATTCATACTACATTTTTAATTTTATTTGATTTTATTGATTAGATTTATTTCGACACATCTTTAGGTTTTTATTCCCCTTATAAAAGTAATCCAGAGGAGAGTAACAATCTGAAGAAGGTATACAGAATATTCTTATTTAGACTGTTACTCCTCTTATAAAAAAAGAAGTGTGATATTCCTTTGTCCCAAAGTACATTGGACTAAACATCACTTTGTCTTAATAGTTATTCAGTCAAATTAATTTACATTCTAAAAACAAAACATAGGGGAGTAATAATCTAAATAAGTACCTAGTTCTTAACTATTATTAGATAAATACTGATAATTTTATGTATCCAAATTCGTATCTTGACCACTCCTCTTGAAGTTGACTAACATTTAATAGTCCAGGAGATAGTGTGCAAAAAGTGTCTGACTAACATCAAGCTAGAATTTTGTGTCCAAGTAAATCTTTTAGTGCCTTTTAAGAATATATGGTCGACTAAGTTCGTAAGTTCGAAGTTGGCAATAGGCATTTGAAAAAAAAAAAAAAAACGGTGGAGAGTGGCCAAGTTTCACCAATTATGGTGGACAATGTGATTTTCATGATCCTGAGTACAGAATTAGTTAGTAGACCAAAAATCAAGTCGATGTTATTTTCACACTTGATAAGTTAGTTATTCAAATATTACTAAAAATAAATGTGGTCACCTGTCAAGGAACAAACTAACATCATGGCCGCTCTCCACCGATTTGTTTTCTTCAAACGCCTATTGCCAAACTATGTCCCGCAGACGAACTTAGCCAACCAGATATTCTTAAAAGGCGCTAAAAGATTGACTTGTATACAAAATTCTAGCTTGATGTTAGTCAGACACTTTTTTGCACGCTATCTCCTGGACTATAAGTAAAAAAAAAGTTCAATTAATTATAACTATAAAATGTAGTAAATTTGAACTAAAAATGACTTTTTCTTCAATTGCAAATCGCTTAAACAGTCAATTATTAATACTTAAACAGTTAATTATAAGATTGTACTAAAAGTACTTATTTTCAAAAGTGAACTAACTGTTGCTTAAATTATCGTTAGAGAAATTACTCCAGGTGCTTTTTAATTATATTTATAGTGGTATCAGTCAAATTAGAGTTACATTTTTTTTTTTTATTAACTCTCGCTGAACTGCTGACGCTAAAAATGGGTTTTAGCATAAGCTAGATAACTGGTTTTTCTGTCGGCTAGAATCGAGTTTTCAGAACCTGCTGTATCTCGTAGCTTCTGTTCTTATAGAGCGAGTGTTATTATAATTTTTAATACGCATTTTTAATGAACTGATGTCTGTTGACGGTCTGAATTAATTGGGACTGAAAGCGTTCTCGATATACAGCTGTCTTCTCTCATCTCTTTGAGCATAAAAGAAACCAGTTATTTCAGTTTTTAATTTCGGGTAAAATAAGATTAGTTGAAACATGTGGTGTTCATCTTTGTTTTTAAATCGTTTAACTTCTTCCGTATGCTCCATTTTTTTTTTTACTTTAAAAAACTCAATTACCCTATAGGCATAGGCTTATTCTATTTCCTTATCTTGATTTGACTGTATATGAGTTAATTTTTGTATACAGTACTATGCCTATTGATAATGTAGTTAAACTAATTTAAAAACTAAAACTTATTTTTAAATAGTTTTGTGTACAACTGTGCAACATCAACAAACAAACACTAAAAAACTTCTGCTTGTATCAGGTTGAAATTTTACATGCCTGTTTCAATTGCACTTAAGGCCCTGTGTAAAAAGTTTTATTAAAATTGTTACGTTAAAACGTAAGATATCGGTAAAAACGTTGTTTTCATTATTTTAAACGTTTAGGTCCACGTTAATAAATTTAGCGATCTTTATCACTTCATAGCAGTGTCGGTGTTTGTTTTACTAAAAAAATGTACTTAAAAAAAGTTGTTTGTCTCATTGAATAGATGAAGTTAGAATATGTTCCCGTCCTAAAATTCCAATTTTAAATTTGAAGCTTACGTTTACGCGAGCGTTGCGCGTGAACGCTTGGGCGGATAATGTTGTCCAACAATCTCAGCCTAGGTATTGGTAAAATGAACATGTGTACCAAATTTCAAATAACTTGGTCATCTTTTTCTCAAGTTATCGTCATTGGTAGATTTCGTGACGTTTGGTTGCGTGACGGTTCTTTTGTGACGGTGATTTTGGTCGTTTTTTTCGGATTCACTCCCGGGCTCCAGATCGTGCCATAAGGAACTTCGTTCCAAAAATTATGTCTATCTGATTTCCAATAATACTAACTAATGCACTTATGGAACGAATTTCGCTGTCTATTAATGTGAATTGTACACATTGTGTTAGTTCTCAGACGATAGTTATTAAGGTCATTTATAGTTGGATCTCACGAAGACATAATAGCCATACTCTGTTCTCGTTTTCTTGCCAGAGTGGTGTAATTCTGTTAAGAAACTCTTCGACCTTGGCCGGCGGCTTCTCAGTTCCCCAAAACCGCATCCATCCAATTTCCTCGTCTCGCCAGAGGAAAATCGAGTAGTATATACTTAATTGAAAATAATACTTTTTACAATGAAAATAAATTATTGTCCTTCGGAGTTGTTTTTTATGTAACAATATTCAAGGAAATAAACTCTGAATGTGTGTAATTGCAAATCATTCTCCCTGCTGGCTATATTTGTGCTTGAAGAATTGTCAATTAAACATAACCACGAAGTAATTATTTCACTTATATGGATATTATGTTAGAATGGTAGAAAAGTTAGTAATGTTAAGTCAAAATATAAATAATTATTGATGGTAAAAAAATCTGTTCTATTTTATGTGTAATCTACAATAGTTTTGTTCCCTTTAAAGATGATCATAATGTCTACTAGTAAAAAAAAATAAAATCAATAAATAAAAAATAGCTCAGTTAATTCAATAAATTAATACTACAAAAGTCTTTTTGTTTTATTTGGTGAAAATATTTCTTTTTTAAAAGTATTAAATTCTCGCTTGTTAATTAATTTTTTTTTTTAATTATTTGTATTAGCTACTTTTGAGTCAGTTTACTACTTGAATTCCTTATTATTTAAAATTTATAAACGAAAAAATAAATTAACGACTTAAATTAACATATGCTTTTAGCGAATTTTCGAAGAAAATTAAGCTATTGCAATGACTTCAAAATTTATGAAAATTTTCTTCATGGAAATCCGTTTTAGACCATTCTTAATCATTTCCCGAAATTTAACACTTTTTTGGAACGAAGTTCCTTATGGCACGTTCTGGAGCCCGGGAGTGAATCCGAAAAAAACGACCAAAATCACCGTCACAAAATCACCGTCACAAAATCACCGTCACGCAAAATCCGTCACGAAATCTACAGATGACGATAACTTGAGTAAAAGCTCACCAAGTTAAATGAAATTTGGTACACATGTTCATTTTACCAATGCCCAGGCTGAGTTTGTAGGAAAACGTTGTCCACCCAAGCGTTCACGCGCAACGCTCGCGTAAACGTAAGCTTTAAAAGACGGGAAACAAATTTATTAAGAAAGCCTGTTACTTGACTTGTTTTGATTATTTTTGTTATATATGTCAAAAATGTCACTTTGTTTTGTAAATAAATAAAATATAATCTTTCACTATAAACTCATCATGATCAACTTTTTTCTTATATTTAATATATATTTATAGTAAAGACACTTGCTTTAATTATACAAATAATGATTTTCTTTTAATTTTGCCTTAACTCTGCCAGGTACAAACAGTTCGTTACTTTTAATTTTGTCTCTTTTCTAACTCTGCCATGTGTAAGTAGTTAGCAATGTATACGTACTTAGCAGTGTGGTTTTATAATTTATATTTAATGAAAAATATAAGGAACTTCGTTCCTACCGGGTGTCCCGCCATACCACACGTATTTTTTTTATGTTTGTATATATGTATGTATGTGTATGTTCATATGTATGTGTCATTCCAGACGATATCTCACCCTAGGATGCACTTAAAAAATTCAAACAAATTTTAAAATGTCAAAAATATCAAGAGAAAGGATGACTTGGTTGGCCAGAACTTTTAGAGTCCATTTAGGAGTCAAATTTTGACAATTTAGGGTCAAAAATAGCATAAACACGTGTTTTTTTTTTCATTTTAGCCCCCCTCTTATAAGAATATATTACAAAAGTGTACATAAAAACAATTACTGTACTCTTAAAGACGTTTCCAACGATATGCATCTTTAAGGGTATTTACTATTTTGACTTTTGTACCCCGTACCCCTGCGTACCATTTTTTTTTTTTTTTTTTTCGTCCATCCAAATTCTAAACCAAAATTTTCCTATATTATCATAAACCAATAATACTTAATTTCTTTGCAAATTCGATCATTCAAGTAATCAGTGAAATCAAGTCATTGTGCATGACTGATCATTTTATTTTAAATTTTATTTCAATAAAATTATTAAAACGTGAGTTTGTAAATTTCCCGTAAATCAATTGTCACAGTTTAGTAGAATCGGTGTTTTGTTTGGGCCATGGAAGTACTAATGCAAGCTTTAGTAACTTTGTTGCTTTAATGTTTCGGTAAGCCAGCGGAAGCTTGAATCCTATTAAAAGGGAATGATATTAGAATATGTAACAGGAATTTCGTATTCCATTGGTCCGATGAACGTAAGCTTTAATATTTGCTCTCCGATTATATTGCTAATGCGGAATGTCGAGTATGAGCTTGTTCAGTTTGTAATTATGTATTCGTTCAATAGGATGTTTAAAAGGGGCCTTTGAATCTAACTACTTATTTGTCGACAATTCACGCTGGGAATTTCAACCCGTTTATTCATGTTTGCGATCAGTTTCAAAATGCTTTCCCCTTGTCTTTCCTTTGTTTCAAGTTCCTTTAGAACCTTCATCAAATGATAAATGAACCGTTCTTTCGCTGCTCCCACTGTTTATGTATATGACATTTAATTTTAATTTATTATTCAATCGAATGAGATCCGTTCGTCAGTGGTGTTAATAGGCTTTTACCTATTATAGTTGGTTAATATCCATTATTGTTCCCATTACAACGATGGTATCATTTCATCTAAACCAGGGCTATCCAATATTTTTGGTGGAAGGGCAGGATCAAGGATAGGATGGTCTATAGCGGGCCGAATAAAGTAAGACACTCAGCCATCGGACTTCTCAATAGTAGGAAATATACGGATAAACACTATTCATTCGGTCTAAAAACTTCAATAAGGCTCGTGCTGATCATTTTTGCTAGATGAAATGGCATTTGATTATGGAGAACTTATAACTTTGCATTGTTTAGGTTCATTTGTTAACTTCTTTTGTGGCGTGGCGGGCCGGATAAAAAAGTCTTACGGGCCAAATCTGGCCCGCGGACCGTAGTTTGAAGACCCCTGATCCAAACAGTAGTTGTTCCAAAATAAAATATTACCCGTGTTGTCCATAATAGTTCGTGCATTCGTGCATGGTCAAAACTAGGAGAGAGAAAACGGATGATAGCAGTCTTGTGGTTGTAGTTGTTCCTAAAGAAAGAACCACATATCGTCTTTGCTTATCCAGCAAAATGACGGAGTATAGCGATCTTGTAGCATTTATCGAAGTAAAGACTAAAGGCTCCCATACACACTTTAACTTGTTGTCCAACTATGTGTCTCGACCTGGTTGATCAACATAAAAACAAGTTGAACAACATAAAAACAAGTTGATCAACATAAAAACAAGTTGAACAACTTAGTAGACAGAGAACCAGCATAAAGTAAACAAGTTTGAGTTTTTAGAGCATGAAGTTTTTAGTTTAGAGTTACTTAATACCAGTGGTATCAGAAGATAAAGAAATCACTTTATGTATACTGATAATTGCTGCGTGCACGAAAAGTGAGAGGAATAGTAGAAAAAGAAAGATATGGGCAAAAGAGTGGCTCGCTCCAAAAGTGTCCCCTTAAAAATTCGAATTCTTCAAAGTGCCACAGGTAGGTATATATTTTCATCTCCTGCTCCAGATTTTTAACTTTTCAGTTTTTTCTTTAGCTCCCGTGTTTGACATATTCGCATATTTGTGATACGTTTCTTTGTTGTATCTAGAGTGGCATCCTGTTCTACTTCTTTGAAATCAATCAGTAATTCGTCCCACCCCTTGCTTCTTGAATCTTTACTTTTATATAAATCTGATTTAAGTTTCCATATATGTGGTAGACTGCGATACTTTTCTACTTTGGTTTTCCATGCCTCGTTATTTGGTATAGTGGCCATCACGATATCAACTAGCTGCAGTTACAATGAACAGACACAGTACAAAGTACTAATATCAACTATAAAACAAACCTAAACTAACCTCGTGAGATGCTGAGCAGACTGATGTTGACAGTCAGGTTGAACAACTTGCCCATACACACTCCAACAGGTTGTAACAACATTAAACTCCGCCCACAAATATCAAAATGGTTTTGATGTGTCCAACATGGTATTTGGTCTCTCAATCTGCCCATACACATTCCAACTTCAACTTCAACTCAACCAAGTTGGACAACAAGTTGAAGTGTGTATGGGCATGGGGTAACACATCTACGTAGGATAGGTCTTGGTTTTTTGAAAAGGGTGACACATTAACGTCCAAGCACTGTCACTTTTGAATGATGGATTTGTGTACTTAGTGACAATAGGATGTCAACTATACTTCAAACCACTTGTAAATATGGTTAAAGGGTTGTGATTCTTCTGGATGTTTGTGACAGTATTAACTGATAAATCGGTGATTATTTTTTTGCCTCTAGGAATTTAGTTTCTACATTTTACCACTAGCTTTCATACTTCTTCTATATTTGTATACAAAACGCAAAACGCCTCTGTAATATACTTTAACTGGCAGGCGTGCTATACAAAACGGATAATCCTGCTATGTTATTACGAGTAATTTTTTGACGCTGAAAAGAATATTTTTGTTGAGTGTTATACAGAATTTTATTTTTATATCATCGTGGTCTCACCTTCATGCCTTGGACATACCAATGTTACGATCCTCATAAACGACTCGAGAATATAATGCCATCGTAAAAAAAGGTAGGCATCGAAAAATATCTCATAACTTGACTTTGTCGAGGAATTTGAAGTGCTATTCGAGCCTAAAGCTACACCGAGGATAATAGGGATAAGGCGCCGGCTATAACATATCGACTTACGAAGAATCATAAAACTCTTCAAAAGTATTAATGATTTTTAAAAAAAGGAGAAATCTTCTATGATCTGAGCGCATGGAAGACGGCAGTGCGCAAGGCCAAGTTCCTGTTAGCATGCAGTGTATCTTTACTTATTCACCCGATTTTTCTCACCCTCATATCTCTGCTTTATCTTAAGATGGGCTTTTGAAATTTGAAATTTAGATTAGGACGATGTACAAAATTAAACCCTTAATATTTCCCCTTAAGTTTGCATTTTTGTTACTGACTCACTCTCTCATCATCAAAATTATAAGTGACTTCCAGAATTAATAGGATCTTAAAATTAAGCACACATGAAGCTATGGTCGTGTATCTGAAAGGAAAAGCCCAAAAATTTGAAATTTTTCATTTTTGACCTTCCAAAAAAATGGTAAAAATGGTGGACGCAACGTTAATTTTTTTTTGTGAAAACCTGATAACAAAAGCAACTTACTGATTTTAAAATATCTACAAATTTAATTCTATGACTTATTTCATACCTCCATCAGTTGTCCCTTAGTTTGAGCTTGATTTGATTTATTTGTTGCTAAGTTTTGTCTTTGACCTCTCATAGCGTCTGCAATTATTAACCCATTTAATTTCTAATTGGATGGCTAAAATCTCACACTAATGCTCTTTAAATGGAGTATTTTAGTATTTTATAAATTCGTCCTATTTGGTCTTAAATTCGTCCGTATATTTAGTCCCATTTCTGAATTTCGGTTTGTCTGCAATTTTTGTGAATCAACATATCTTAAAAATACTTTAATGAAATTTAAATAGTAAGTAAAAATTAGCACATTGCTGTTGGTCCCATATAAGTTTCAACCTTCTGTGCCCATTTATTTCTTTTTCACACGTGGACAAACATACATTTATGTACACCTATTTATTAAAAAGTACTAATCTGATTTTTTTTTTTAAATGGATAGTTAGTCAGATGTAGCCCGCAGAGAGCCCCAGATTAATTTCAACCGCCCACCTAAATTGAAACTTTGATTTTTTTTTTATTTCAAAACAATATTGACAGATTTAGGAAAAGGGGGGAATATTTAAATTATAATTAGACAATAATGGATTGTAAAAGCATAATATCATTAATGTATATGCGATAGGACGAGAGGAAGCTATGTGCCACACTGATTGGTAATACAATATTATTTTAAAAGCAAATCAAAAATCCAATTATTTCTTTAACGAAACTGTAAGTTAAATACATTAATAAATTTCAAGATAAAAAGCACTTTTTTTATACTACGTTTTTAAATTTTCTGTTGAATCCTGTTTTGCTGTCATTCAATGTTTATCTATCACAAATTTGAGACCCGTCAAAATGAAGATTGCGTAAATATGGGATATGGCAAAACAAATAAAATAACTTGCGGATTTTTTCCGAACTAACTTTCCGTACAGCAAAATTTGCTGAAAACCAATTAAATTCTGCTGAAATATGGCTAAAAGTATTAAAATAATGCATTGTCATCGTGTCCTGAGCTATGCTAAAAGTTTCAAATGTCTTTCGGGAAGTTAGTTAGAAATCGGTTGTCAGATTTGTACCGGACAAACAAACAAACATACAAGAAAGCAAGCTAATAAAAACGTAGTAAAAATGTTTAAGCAGTAAAATGCTTTAATATATTCTTTGTTTATTCTTTCGACCAATTTAATATTTTATATTTATAGTTTAATATGTGTTTATTTTAAAAAAAAATCCATGATATTTTAAATATAACTATTTTTAATTTATTTTTAAATTATCTGAGAATGAATTTACTCTGCAGCTTTTGATAGAAAATATGCTATTATAATTTTAGATTAATCTCCTAAAAGTTTAAAATGATTAATATGAAAAGAGAGGAACAAGTCAAGTTTAATATTTATTTTATTACTTTAAAGTTGTCTTATAATAAAATTTATTTTCAAGCTAGTTTCATGTGCAAGATTAAATTGAAGTATTTTAAAAATAGTTTATATTAATAAGTTATTTTATTATTTTTTTTATGGTTTTTTTAATGTTTATTTGAGCATATTATATTAATATACATGTTTAATGTCTGTTTTATTAAAGTTACTTATATAGACTCGATTAAATTTAGATGATAGTTGATATAGTAATGAAGTCAGTTTCAAACTTAAGCTACGATGACGATAAGCTACTATTAAATTGAAATTAAGGAGAAACCGGTGGAAAGTTTAAAGAATATTAATTATTGGTCTTACAACAAAACAAAAATTAATTCGTGGCCCTTTTTACTTTCTCAAATAAAGAGAAAGTATTGTGATGGCGCGAAAATTCGATTTTCAGATTTTGATAGATTTACACGTTTTAAGGTCCCCTGAGTCCAAAGAAGTGGTTTTTAAAAAATGTCTGTCTGTCTGTCTGTGCAGACGCCTGGAGGCTATACTTCTGGGCCGATTTTGATGAAATTTGGTATAA
The DNA here is from genome assembly GCA_951217055.1 of Gerris lacustris. Lineage (NCBI taxonomy): Eukaryota > Metazoa > Arthropoda > Insecta > Hemiptera > Gerridae > Gerris > Gerris lacustris. The sequence continues at coordinate 73,862,904 of OX578279.1, forward strand.
ACGTTCAGAAAAATCATACCCCGTGGCGAAATCGAGAAATGAATTTTAGCCCCAAATTTGGGGGCACTGACCCCCGAAAACTCTGAAAAAAACATGAAAAACATTATTTCTCTTAACGGTTCCGACGATTTTGATTAAAAAATTCTAAAATGTAGTCCATTTAAATACGAATCTAACGATATAAGCCGTTTTCCCGGGAAAAATCTAGTTCCGGAGAAAATAGTTTAAAACGTGGATGAAGAGAGGCCGTGTTCGATTCCCCTCCAAAGGCAAGTAATTTATATGATACCCCCGGGCTGATTCCCCGCACTGGAGAGGTTATTTTATGGTAAATTTTGATATAATTTTCAATAATAATTAAACGCACTTACGAAAACTAATAAATGGAAAACATTGGCATAAGTAATTATGAACTCATATATGAGAAAGTTTGTCTGAGTTTTCTCGGACCGATTTTTTTATCTTATTTTTTTTTTTCAGATAGCCCAGTAAATTTATTAACATAAAGTTGGACCTTTTAGATTTTTTTTTTTTTTTTTTTTTTTTTTAATTTATTTTAATTTTTTATATATTACAACTTGTTACTCCTTGCTTATTTAACGCCTTAATTATCACAATTTAGTTGGAAGTGCTAAACATGTTAACTTATGGTTCTTCTTCATCCTGTTTACTTTAATGTTATTCAATTCTCTGACCTCTAGATTAGATCTTCGAGCATGTTTTATTTTAAATAAATTACATTTGTCATGAAAAACAAAACGGAAAGGGTGGAGGAAGGAATTTAACCTTACCTAGAACAGGACCAGATTTCAATCACTTACTACATAATAAACATAAAAAAAAAAAAAAAAAATTGAAGAAAAAATTCTTCGTCTTCAGCTCAAAGACGGTATTTTTATATATTCTATTTACTGACATTAATTGTTGGCAATTATGTAAATTGATATTGATTTAAAGATACTGATCACGGTGTGGAATACATTTATTTGTAAATAGCATAAATCTATTTTTGTTGGGGGTGAATGCGTAATAGCTTGTTTGTCTTTTCTCTCTGCCATAAAATTCAAGAGTTTTACTAATGTTCCCTCTATCTCTTTACATTCACAGATAACAGTATCAGGATATTACAGACGAAATAACAATAACTTAAGACTTTATTGATTTGACGATTAGGGTAGAACTCGTATAAATTTCTCTGTGAATCGGACTTAGTTTAGAATACTCGTAGAATGGGCTATATAAGCTTTGTTCTAGAGATTCAGTGAAAAGATCACTGAACTCTGAACTTCCAGAATGTGGTAGCAAAATTAGTTTGAATTAAACATCAATGCTATTTTATCCCCCATGTTCTGAGAAGAGAAACAAACATCGTCGTTCCATTCTTTTCATCTGCATGTCCTTTTTTTACAATAATCTTTCTTTGTATTTCTAATAAGAAAAGTAAGAGATGCATAAGAAGAGACTTGTTATTTGTTCGGATTGTAGCGGTGCTATTAAAAGACTTGTAATGTTAGACAGGAAGGGAGAGAGATACGGACCGTGAAACTCTAGGAACACAACATCTGAGACATGAACAACTCCTTGATAATATCTCCTATAAACCTCGACAGAGTGGAGACATCCTTGGGACCATCTTATGCTGCAGAATTCTTTGTTTAGTGATTCATAATCTTACCGACTAATAACATTTTGTTGTATATATTTTCATTTATTTCCAAGGAAAACAACAAGTAAATAAATGTATATTCCAAAAAAATTATTAAATCCAAGCTGCTACCAGTCCTTTTTGCCAACCCCATCATTCGATCACCCCCGCCTCAAAACCACCTCTGTCATCCCATCAAACCATCTGGTGTGGATTACAAAGGAAAGGACATCTTGTCATCTCAGTGACTCGAGCTTCTCTCTCCCTGAACGCCTCCTACTCTTAACATCTGTACCCTTCGCCCTTGCCCTTATATAGGGGTTAGCAAATTCCTCCTTATCATCACTTCGATATGGGTTATCTATCTTTATCAGAGCTTGATGTTACCGAAGCTGAAAATGTGCAGTCAAGATCTTAACCAAAATTCTTATGTGTGCTCAGTCCCAGGTCCATGAAATCATCATTCTGCTTATCTTGGGCAGTAATATGTTAAGGCCCCATACACGGTCAAAGTCAAAATGTTTGCGCAAACCTTTTGACCGTGTTTGGGACTGTTTGATGTTTGCGCAAACATGATGTTTGACGTGTATGGCCTAAATTCGCCCGACATCAGGTTTGCGCAAAATGTTTTATCAAAATGTATGGGGGCCTTTACTCTTACATCCGTACCCTTCGCCCTTGCCCTTATATGTGGATTAGGTAATTCCTCCTTATCACCAATTCCATGTGGTTATATATCTTCATGAGAGCTTGATGTTACCGAAGCTGAAAATGTGCAGTCAATACCTCAACCAAAATTCTTATGTATACTCAGTCCCTGACCCATGAATTTATCATTCTGCTTAACTTTGGTAGTATTATGTTAGGCACTTTACTTTCTTCTGTATTTATCAAAAAAAAAATTTGCCTCTTGCCAAATCCACTACTTATTTACTGATTATGCCTACCATTTAGCCTAGTTAATACAAGGTTCTGGTCCACATGATCTTTTGCTTGATGGAGTCGATCAAATCCGCTTTGCGGTACTTCTTTAGAGTGTTACTCCCCTATATTATTTAGAATATAAATGACTGGCTAAATGACTATTAAGACTAAGATTAGTCCGATGTACTTTGGGACAATGGAATATATTACACTTCTGTTTTTGTAAGGGTTATAACAGTCTAAAGATGAACATTTCGTACATCTTCATTAAATTGTTACTCCCCTCAGATTTTCCTATAAGAGGAGTTACAAACTAAAGAAGTGCCCGCTTTGCTTTATTGGTTCATTTAAAGAAGAGAATCTCTTCTTTGTTTGGATGACCTAAATTCTCCTCAGTTTTTCTTTTTGTACTAGTTGATTTACAGATCTAAATAAGTATTAAATTATTATATCTGTACTATAGATAGATGATGTAAAGATATGAGGGTTCTAAGTGATAAAATGTGGGGAAGTTCATCCTTGTTACAGGATTGTTTTTATGTCTTGTAAGTGTTTCTTGTGAGAATGTGAGTTGATTCTGTAGCCCAGCTGGGGTCCCTTAGTCTCCATTCATTGTTCCAAGCCATGCTTCTCACATTGTATCCCCCTCCTTCGTCTTTGCATTGTAACATTTACACACGTTTACTCTCACTTACATTGCAAGACAAAACACGCTCTGTCTCATATAAACCCTGTTCTTACAGATCCACTTACAGTATACTTTATAATGTGCAAATGAATGTATGCTTTTGTGATCCAAGACAACATACTTCCGCTTGAATTTGCTCCACTTACCTGTTTCCTTTTAATACAGATCTTTTCTAACTTTTTTCGTGGGTTATGACGTAATATTATGTGATTGTTATAAAACCACTAATGATTACAAAATAATTTAATTATTTTTTTTTGTGTCATTTCGCCTTTAATTTTTTACTCTTTTTCTTTCTATGTAATAATATAATGTAACTATACATTAATTAAATATATTATCACAACGTTTCTTTCTTTATTACTAAACCTTAGGCTAGTGACACACTTCGCCACCCGGGTGGTGCTACCCGGTCGGCTGTCCCACGGTCTAGCCGCCACCTGGGTGGCGCGGCGTTACCCAGGTGGCGAAGTGTGTCACTACCCTTATAGTATAAACGGACATAATTACAATACGTATTTTTGTAACCAACTTTAACTTCTCAGCCACTTTTTAGCATAACCGAAATTTGATTTTCAAAAGCAACTTTTTAATTTTAAAGCCAGTTTTTAATTCCTCATATTAATAGAAAGTATTGTGATGGCGCGAAAATACGATTTTGAGATTTTGATGGATTTACACGTTCGAAATTTGGCATACCATGTTTAGACAAATCATTCCCCGAGGTTAAATCGAGAAATGAATTTTAGCTCCGAATTTGAGGGAGCAAGCTACCCCCAAAAACTTTAAAGAAACTTGAAAAAAAAATTCTGGAATACGGTTCCGACGATTTTGATCAACAAATTCTAAAATGTAGTTCATTTATATAAGAATAAAACGATGTTAAGCCGTTTTCCTAGGAAAAATGTAGCTCCTGAAAAAATAGCTTTAAACGCGAGTTCGCTCCCCCCCCCCCCCCTAAAGGATAAGTTATTTTTATGATAAATTGTTATTTTGTATGATATATTTTGATAAAATGTTTAATAATAATACTCTGCAAGAATTGGAGCCAATATTATCTTTATTCTCTGTTCCTGGTCATTTTGTATTGCTTGTATTTCTCGTTGTTATTTGTTCTATTCTACGATAAGTAAGAAAGTAGTAGGAAACATATTATGTATAATTAACAATTATTAATTTCTATCTCTTTTATATCTCTAAAATTGTTTCTTAATTAATAATTAATGCGTGATGATGGCACTAACGCAACGAATGTTACAAGGATTATTATGAAATATTATTGTGGCAATGAAAAAATGGCTAAATATTATATACAAACTTTTACATTAATAAGCGGATGTGACTAATTAATAAGCATGGGTAGAGAATTAATTATATAATTAATAATGAATCACCCTTGTCTACATCCTTTTTGTTGTGCCTTACATGAAAAAACCCCTAGGCGTTATTATTCTTAATAATGTGCGTTGTCGAATGTGAAATGCGATGCAAGATTGATATCGCGGGACATCTTTAATATTCTCGTCTTGAATCGCGCTTCCTTTAAACTTGTACGGGTGCGATGCCCTTATAGACTTTCATTACATCTATTTTAGTTCTCTAAAAGTAATAATACTTCTGAATTCACTCGGCTGGAGTTTTTATTTTTTCTGATGATATCTCATAATTTTATAGCATGTATTACAATAGGACTGATGAGCATATTACATTTTTTTTTTTAACTTGTTAATATTTCACATAAAATGGAGTAATATGCTCAAGTGGAGTGGTATCAAAAGTAAGATAAATAGTATAGTTGTTTAGTTTAGGGCTATTTGTTTCAAATTTCAATGATAGTGGTAGGAGTAGGTGCTCAAGTGTAGTCGTATCAAAAGTAAGATAACCATTATGGCTGTTTAGTTTAGAGCGATTTTTTTCAAATATCAATGATTATGGTAGGAGTAGTAGGTGCTCTAGTGGAGTGTTATCAAAAGTAAGATTAACAGTAGGGTTGTTTATTTTAGAGCTATTTGTTTCAAATATCAATGATAGTGGTAGGAGTAGGTGCTGCTCTAGTGGAGTGTTATCAAAAGTAAGATAAACAGTAGGGTTGATTATTTTGGAGCTATTTGTTTCAAATATCAATGATAGTGGTAGAAAAAGGTGCTCAAGTGGAGTACTATCAAAAGTAAGATAAATAGTATGGTTGTTTAGTTTAGAGCTATTTGTTTCAAATATCAATGATAGTGGTAGAAAAAGGTGCTCAAGTGGAGTACTATCAAAAGTAAGATAACCATTATGGCTGTTTAGTTTAGAGCGATTTTTTTCAAATATCAATAATTTTGGTAGGAGTAGTAGGTGCTCTAGTGGAGTGTTATCAAAAGTAAGATTAACAGTAGGGTTGTTTATTTTAGAGCTATTTGTTTCAAATATCAATGATAGTGGTAGAAAAAGGTGCTGCTCTAGTGGAGTGTTATCAAAAGTAAGATAAACAGTAGGGTTGTTTATTTTAGAGCTATTTGTTTCAAATATCAATGATAGTGGTAGAAAAAGGTGCTCAAGTGGAGTACTATCAAAAGTAAGATAAACAGTAGGGTTGTTTATTTTAGAGCAATTTGTTTCAAATATCAATGATAGTGGTAGAAAAAGGTGCTCAAGTGGAGTACTATCAAAAGTAAGATAAATAGTATGGTTGTTTATTTTAGAGCTATTTGTTTCAAATATCAATGATAGTGGTAGAAAAAGGTGCTCAAGTGGAGTACTATCAAAAGTAAGATAAATTAGTGTGGTTGTTTAGTTTAGAGCTATTTGTTTCAAATATCAATGATAGTGGTAGAAAAAGGTGCTCAAGTGGAGTACTATCAAAAGTAAGATAAATAGTATGGTTGTTTATTTTAGAGCTATTTGTTTCAAATATCAATGATAGTGGTAGGAGTAGGTGCTGCTCTAGTGGAGTGTTATCAAAAGTAAGATAAACAGTAGGGTTGTTTATTTTAGAGCTATTTGTTTCAAATATCAATGATAGTGGTAGAAAAAGGTGCTCAAGTGGAGTACTATCAAAAGTAAGATAAACAGTAGGGTTGTTTATTTTAGAGCTATTTGTTTCAAATATCAATGATAGTGGTAGAAAAAGGTGCTCAAGTGGAGTACTATCAAAAGTAAGATAAATAGTATGGTTGTTTATTTTAGAGCTATTTGTTTCAAATATCAATGATAGTGGTAGAAAAAGGTGCTCAAGTGGAGTACTATCAAAAGTAAGATAAATAGTATGGTTGTTTAGTTTAGAGCTATTTGTTTCAAATATCAATGATAGTGGTAGAAAAAGGTGCTCAAGTGGAGTACTATCAAAAGTAAGATAAATAGTATGGTTGTTTAGTTTAGAGCTATTTGTTTCAAATATCAATGATAGTGGTAGAAAAAGGTGCTCAAGTGGAGTACTATCAAAAGTAAGATAAATAGTATGGTTGTTTAGTTTAGAGCTATTTGTTTCAAATATCAATGATAGTGGTAGAAAAAGGTGCTCAAGTGGAGTACTATCAAAAGTAAGATAAATAGTATGGTTGTTTAGTTTAGAGCTATTTGTTTCAAATATCAATGATAGTGGTAGAAAAAGGTGCTCAAGTGGAGTACTATCAAAAGTAAGATAAATAGTATGGTTGTTTAGTTTAGAGCTATTTGTTTCAAATATCAATGATAGTGGTAGAAAAAGGTGCTCAAGTGGAGTACTATCAAAAGTAAGATAAATTAGTGTGGTTGTTTAGTTTAGAGCTATTTGTTTCAAATATCAATGATAGTGGTAGAAAAAGGTGCTCAAGTGGAGTACTATCAAAAGTAAGATAAATAGTATGGTTGTTTATTTTAGAGCTATTTGTTTCAAATATCAATGATAGTGGTAGGAGTAGGTGCTGCTCTAGTGGAGTGTTATCAAAAGTAAGATGAACAGGATGGTTGTTTAGTTTAGAGCTATAATTCAGATTTTTTTTTAAATAAATAAAATAAATGTTTCTTTCGGAAATATTTTGCAGGTGTGTTTTAATGTACATATTTTCATAGCCCAATCCGAGTGCACGATTAAATACAATTTGTATCAAATTATTTATAGTTTAATACAAATTAATTTAAAAAACATATGTTGTCGGAATAAGAGTGAAAGTTTCCTATTTGTAAAATGAACAAGTTCAAGGATTCTTTGAAGGTTAATAATTTAGATAAAAACTTATTTTTATTTTTTTATTATAACTTAAAACTTAATTTTAACAATCATATCAAGGTTAGAAAGAGAGATGTAATTTAGGCAAGATAGAAACTAAAACTAAAAGAAAGGACTGGTTTAATAATATAAATCATTTTATAACTATTAAAGTAGATTAAAAAATATAAAAAGTAGCTACAAAATTATATTATACTCATTTGTTTTAAAGGTATATTTCTTCTTAACCAAGCATTCTGATAAGCACAGGTGATAAGAAAATTCGGATATTATTATATTGAAATAAAACCTTGACATTGTATGAACTCACGAAGTTATTAACAGAAGTTGTTTTTTTATACTTTATAACTAACAAAAATAAATTATAAAGGTAAGAATAGTTGTGAGGTCTGCCCCTCAGTACTGTGTTCAGAAGACGAGGAGTCAAGGACAGTAGAATATTGTCATTAGTATAATACTTAATCCGTCCTCCGAAAAGGCACTTTAGAAAGCAAAGGTCAATCTATAAATCTAATCATAGTTAGAAACGTCCAACTGTTCTTAGATCACTGTAATATTCAATTGACAATAGACAACTTCCTTCTTGCATAGTAATTTGGACAAAAGGTAGCCATGAAGTGACCAAGAAGATAATTGGATTTTTTTCTATTTTTGATATAGACCTTATTATTTCCTGTTACTGTAAATTATAGTTGATGGGAGTGGCTGAATATTATAGTTAGCAGTGGCTTGTCTAGCCCTATTGATATAAGATGGCTTATAGTTCAAGAATTCGTTTGCCTTTTAGCAACTCAAGAATGATTTGATTGATATCTTAATATTACAACGTACGGGAAGTAAGTATTAAGATCGCTCATATCGTAAAATGAGTTACGATAAAAGACCCGCATCATAGGTTCCATTATCTGAAGTTTTTGTTAAAATTTTGAAATCACAAATTACTTATGTGATTTCGATTATGGTGAAAGACTTTTCAGACGCACTGTTCATACACACATTTAGCTCATTGCGACGATAGAAATCATTTATATCTCCAGTAGGGAGAAAAAGTTATGATTTTGAATTAGATTAGAGAGACTAAAGTAAGTCTTTTCATCCCTGAACTCAAAAAGTAGGGCAAACAAGTAAAGATTGCAACTTAATTATTTTAAAAATAGTAGAAAATGGATGGCTAATGTAATGAAGTTGTTGAAATCAGGTTGGCGATACTGCTTTTTCGACCATGTTTATCTTTGTTTGTAACCGGCATCTAAATAACCTGCTATTTGAGTTTAATTTCAACTCTTTTTTGTTTTTAATATTGAATCTCTTATATTATCTGCTATTAAAAGTGCTAATAATTATTTTTATTTATTAAAATAATAAATAAAAACTGTGCAATGGACAAAATTATGTAATTTCTTCTTACTTGAGATAAAATATTGTATGTACCTTGTGAGTAAAGTGCCATTATTCCCCTCGCGATAATTATCTTGAGCTAGTTAGAGTTATTCCCTCGGCTGCACCTCGGGAATTAAAGAGTCTAATTCCCTCGGCTTCGCCTCGGGATTTAGGGACCATGGTTCCTTCGGCTTTGCCTCAAGAACCAACTTTTTCGCTCAGGGAATAATGGCTTACTTTACTCCCTAGGTGCATAAATAACTATTATTTAGCTACCGCTATATTTTTCTCTTTGAAAATTAAGGAATGCATATTTTTATTTCATTTTAACGCGTGTTCTTGGTTATTAAATTAACTGTAGATTTTTTAAATTGGTTCTTATTTATTCACTTGAAGACTACAATATCTTATTATAATGTGTTATTTTCACACTAGCGTTAAAAATACGTCATTAGTTTTTTTTTCTTTTAAAACTATATCTATATATATATATATATTTTTTTTCTTTGTTGCCTTTACTTCATCATTTTCTTTTATTTCATTATTTGATTTATTGTAATCAGTCTCTTTTATCTCCAGTGTAGCTGAAACAGTTAAATGAACCGTTCCAACAAAGAGCGGTGGATCTTCATTTAGAATTCTTATATCTTGTTTTCTGATTAAAGACTTTTTTTCATTTAAAATAAATTAGGAATTACAAACCTTTATTTAATTTTCTTTTCTTTTTTTACTTCTTATTTTACTTTTTAAAATTTAATTTTTTCCCCTTTTTTCATTGTTAAATATAAATTAAGATTTTTTTATTTTTAATTTTTAATTCCGTTGCTTTCATTTTTTAAGCACTGAATTTCTGTTTTATTTGTAATTACCATCCTTTAAACAGCCTACTTGTTTCTTATAATTAAAAATGTTTAATGATAAAAAATATTTTCAAAGGGTTAAATCAAAGTCGTTGAATTCTTGTAGTTAAAATTAGAATTACAAGAAAATTAAAATACTTTCATAAAAATGGTACCATAGCTAATTAGAATAATTAATTTCTCAAAAATATGACACTTCTTTGCCTACCTTTATATTAAAATTATTAGTTTTCGCCCACTGCTAAAGCAATAAGCTGTAAAATTAAAAAGAAATTTTCCCTACAAATTTAACTTTAATTTTTAAAGTTAGACCTCTCGAATATTAGTGCCTGAATGTAACACTAATATATATATATATATATATATATATATATATATATATATATATATATATATATATATATATATATATATATATATATATGTGTGTGTATATAATTATCGCGAAAGTAAATTTATCAGTTAATTGGTAAATTAAATCCCCAAAATAGTGCCGTTTAATTATAAAGTTTTGAAAAGTTTGATTTTTTTTATATATATTTTGTAATTTTTTATTTAATTTACTTTCACTAGATTTTTTTTGTTTCAGTCCATTATAAAAATTAAAACAATTTATTAGAATTAGTATAGATGTAAGTTGAAAATAATTTTCTTGTAGTAATAGCCAGTAATACTCTTTTTTTTCTTTTTCTTTTTTTTATAGTATAGAAGAATACAGATTGTTTTACTGAACATATTACAGAATATACTTTGAAATTTGTTACAGTTTTTATCTTTAAATTTTGCTTTGTAAGAATTAATACGCATCTTTGATCTTTGGGAATGTCTCCTAAAAAAATTTAAATGTAAATACAAATGCGTTTTGTAAAAAACACTTCCTTCATTATTCATGCGTTCACATCCTCTTTTCCAACAGATTATTATTTATTGTGTTTATTTATTTATTTATCACTAAATCAATTTAACATAGGCTCACATTTTTGTAGATAAAATTCTATTATTGTATTGAATTCTACACTTTCTTTAACACAAATTTTTACAGTCCACTTTATTACTATAAGTAAACCTTAACTAAATTACATATTATAATTACATGGATATGTTTTCAAAAAGCGACATGTATTTCGCTAGCACCAGGAAGTTATAATCTAACAGGAGGTTGAACAGTTTTTTTAAAAAATACAATATTTTTCCATAGATGCACTGAATTAAAAATATTTTAAATATAGTATGTACTAGGAAGTTGAAATCAAACAGGAGGTCTCCCTGTTTTTATATTTAGTACTAGAATTCGCCACTATAGGTCGACCAAGAAGTTATGCCAGCGCTAGTGTTGGTTTTTGTGTCATGTATAGTCCAGTTTATAATAAAATGGAGAATTGACAAAATACTATTTTTTTTTTTAGTACTACATTTCGCCACCTGGAGTGAACTCATAAAAACATGGAATGAATGTTATGAAGTAGAATTTTTTTTTTTTTTTATTAATTGTTGTTTTTTGATATTATCGTTTATATTATATTGATTAAATTTGCCTCGCTATCTATCTTAGTATATCTTAGAAAGGCAATTCACTTTTATTACTGTTTGCTCATAATCATATTACCATCCTTCGCCAATTTATATTTCTGTTTTCTTTTTATTCTTATAGTGTAAAGGCTACATTTATTGATAGACTGACTAAAGATACGATTTTTTTTTTTTTTTTTTTTCTTATTTCCTTTATCAAATTCGAAAGATAATTGATTTTCGTATAAGATTACAGTTTGCTTCTTGCTTCTCAATTGATTTTCATTTAAATTTTTCATTTTTTTTTTTTTTAATTAAATTTATTGTATACTGCTTATCGAGGTTAAAAAGTCACTCAGACCTGATATAATTTTCATGAAGTTGGTATTTTTTTTTACAGAGAACTGAAAACGAAAGGTGTTGTTTTGTCTTTTAAGAGTTTGCTCTTTTCTGGCAACTTGAAGAGTGCTAAAAAATGGCAAATTTTTCTCATTTCATTAGCTCTAAACTAAGCTTGAGATGTTATAAAATAAAAGTGTTTCAGGAGAAAATTGGACTTTCTCTTTAAATTGAGTTATAAAATGATAACAAGGTCTTTATAGCATCATGCAAACAGCTCCTTGCCTCTTGTAAGGACGAAAACCAGAAATCATAATATTGTGATAAAAGAAGATGAACATTTCTGTGGGATTAGGATAAGCCGGAAAATCCTCTGGGATGTTTTCACTGGGACAGGGGAATTCGGAATATTGTGTAAAAAGATAAAATTTTACCAACCTGTTTTCATATCTAAACTACTTTTTTCGGGGTTGGATCCTATTGTTTGTTTTTACAAAAAACTATTCCCTGTATGTAACATCAATGAAATTTAAATATTTTCTTTTTATATAGCTTCTTTAATATTATTACCTAACATTTTATTCAATTTCGTTTTAATGTTTTTTTTCTTATCCTTTTTTATCAATATTATTTTTTTTTCCTGTCCATTATTTCCAATCTTGGACTTCTTTCATTGTGTTCTTTTCAATGAAATGTCGATTCTTTTTTTATTATCATTATTTGAAGTCGTTTTATATTGATTAATTTTAGCTTACTATTCGGATGATTTTTTTCTGTTCGCTTTTATTTTGAAGGTAACCGTGAAAATAAATTATTTTTGAAAAATCACATTTTTTATTAACATTAAACTACTATTGTCTGACTCTATTCTAATTTAAGAAGTATTTCAATTTATTTTTCATTTATAAAGGTACTTTTAATATATTTTCTTCTATCAAAAAAGTTCTTTCCTATTAGTTTGTCTGTCAGTAAATTTGTGGGTTGTAAATCACTGCTGGATAATTCTCAAGCTGGGAGTTATTGAAGATCAAATTTTATTTAACTTTAGTTTTTTTTTATTTTTATTTTGGCTTAAATTAGTAGGTCTTTTTTTATATATTTAACTTTGGTTGCAGTCAATTTTACTTCTTTTTACAACGTTTTAGTTAAAGTCATTAGTCTCTATAAATTTGTATCTTTCTTGACTAATTTTAGAGGAATAGTAAAGTCGTTTGTTTGGTGGCTAGGAAATAAAATTACGCCACCAGCAGTGGCGCTGCCAGATCCTGATCCTTACTTAGACCATTATCTACTTTTCCTGGCTATATTTGATTGCTCTTCTATCCGTCAATTTTTATTTCGCTTAGTTATTTTTTTAGTTCTATTAATATTTACTTATCTCAACCACATTTTCATATTGTTTTTTAAAATTATTTTTCTTATTGGTTATTTATTTTTATTAATGATGTATTTTATTTATTACGGTTTTTTAAAAAAATAAAATAATAACAACAGCTTGCAGCATTTTGACATTTTCATGTTTAGGCTTTGCTACATAACTCGAAAAGCGTTACTAAAAAACGTTAATCGGTGTATCAAGGAGTTAGAAAGGTATAGGAGGTGTGCACAGTCTGTCTCCAGCTGTTGGGCCTCCCTCCACCGCACGTCATAGGGCCGAAGAAAGTTAAAATGATTTATACGTGTGACAGGGAGTTAGGAAAGTACAGGAGGTTGCCATCAACTCTTAGCCCTCTCGGCCTACCTCACTTTAACCACCTCCAACACCGCGAAGCTAACCTGGGGACATTTTATGTCGGTAGTTTACGCAGAGCGAAAACATGAAAATGTCTCACTGTCTTGCGGACTCGTATGCAAGAAGTATTTACTATTTAATTTAACACAAAAGAGAGGATAAAAAGATATTCTTGGTTGTATTCTTTGAAGCATGCTAAATATTTGTTTAGATTGACGCATTTAAGATGCATATTAAATTTTTATTTTTCTCAGTTCGTCTCTCATAAGCACATTTCGTAAGGATGCTTTTAAGCATTTATTTTCTTGAATCACTCCCGAAATATCCTTTTTCTTGTACTTGAACGACCTTTAAACAATTTTCCCTACCTCTACATCTTTACTAAAGGGGAAGGAAGGTGGGGTTGTTGGAATTGAGAAATTGCCTGCTCTAATGAAAGTGCAAACAACATTTTCCGTTTCATTCTCAGGTTGTTCCCTTGAATGCCTCCACTTTCTTCACAGGTTCTCTCAACACAGTCCTTCTGTTGTATTTCCGTCTTGTTTGTACAACTCTTAGCAAGAGAAAGGGGGAAGATGTTGGAAGACGTAGAAGGCTTGGTGGGTTGGCTGGCTCAACATACAGTAGTGTTAATGTTCTCAAGTGAGCAAATAGCCCCATCTTCGAGTGTTTACACTGCCTGAAAAGGAGTTTTGGAAGGCTGATGGAATGGAGCACCATCTAGACGGAAAGATACAAATTAAATGTATTTCATAAGCAAACTTTTTTTTTTGTTTTGAAAATTTGCTCTTTTCTTTCATTTGAATCATCATTCCTTTTTTTTGTAATTTTTGTAATAATATTAACTTTTATTTGCTAAGTTAAATTAATTTTTTGTAAACGCACATTGTTTACAAAAAAAATTTATTTACTTTCTGAAATAGTAATTTATCCATAAAAACAACGAAAGTATTATATAAAAGAGGTTGGAAACGCTTCCAATTAGTATTTGATTGGTTATTTCTGTAAATACAAATTTTTATTCGGCTTTAACAAAAATTTACGCAGATGAATTTTTGAACATTTAAAAAATGAATGGCTTATCATTTTTTTGCTTCCGAGCTTACCGAAGGTAATGTGATCGTTTTGAGAAACGAAAAATTTGTAGGTCTCCGATTTCAAAAAATCCAAGACAGAAATCCGTTTCAGACATCAGGAAACATTTTTGGTTCCATGTCTGTCTGTCGGTCTGTCGCTCAATTTTTGCGAATCAACATATCTTAAAAACTACTCGTCAGATTTTATTGAAAATTGGATGGTCATAAAGCCAATTTGATGGTCATAATAAGCCCATTGTTGGTCCTATATAAGTTTTTACCTTCAGCGCCCATTTGTTTCTCTTCCACATGCGCACAAACATACATTTATTTACACATATATCTTCAAAAGTACTCAACTGATTTTTATGAAATTTTGATGGTTTGTCGAAAGTAGCCTGGAGATATAGCCCCTGATTTATTTCAACCGTTTACACTCTTTAAATTTTGCTAGATTGATAGTTAAAAAAATCTTTAAGTATCATTCATTGTAAGCAAGTTTCATTAATTAAAACATTGAAACAACCAACTTAATCCAATTTCAATTTGTGGAAGATTGAATTGATATGCATCTTTGCTCTGTTAGATAGTAATTTATTACTGTACATATTTATTTTTAAACATGAATATGTAACTAATAATTGTTTTTTTTATTTGATTTCAGGTGAGTTTTGGATTTCATATTTTCATAGCTTTAGAGACTACTAAAGCGTATTATAGTAAGTGTTTGTCTTTTTAACCTTTTCATAGTACATTACGCGTCGAGTGTGGAAAGTAGCATTTTGCATGCGAGTGTGGAGTTTGCACCCGAGCGATAGCGAGGGTAGTAAAACCACACGAGCAATGCAAAATGCCGTTTTCGCACGAGTTGCGTACCGTACTTTATCTACGATTGTTAGATTTAAATAATAAATACAGAAAAAAATAAACTTGCTGTATGTAAGTTCGTATCTCTTCTCTTGATAAAGATGGCATTAATCTTGAGTTGTATTTTTTGCCGAATTAATTATTTCTGGAGGAGTATTATTCTCTACATTTTCGTCAAAGCCACTTGATTCAAAAACTCGATATAAACAGTTACTTTAATAAAATAATAGCAAATTAGTTTTGTTAAATGTAAACAAACTCGCTAATCGTGCGTAAAGCTGAAGAATTCCTCTTCTTTACCGCGCTAGCGTGGTAAAGAAGAGAAATTCTTCAGAACCATGAGAGGCGCATGCGCAATGAATACAAGTACGTGAATAATCACTTTCTACGCATCTATAACAACAGAGATATAATGTTTACATTTCTTATCAATCATAGATAAAATAATTTTCAATCTAATAATGTAAAATTAAAATTCAGACACAGTTTTGACTAAACCAACTAAGATAAAAATTAAATATCTGAAATCGTAAAAGTTATGAATAAAACAGTAATTATAAAAATCATATTCAATAATAGTTTTAGCCTTAATTATGTATAAGGGGAATGAAAAACGGTGATATGAAAAGAGAGTCTTTAGCCTTTTTGCCTTTTAGATTACCTGCAACAATAGAGACATTTTGTTTATCCGTTGCCAGGTACAGGATTAAATCTACCGCAGGCTTTGCCTAAGGTAATGACAATAATACGGAGGGTTCTGGCCTGACTTTCCCTTATTAGCCACGTAGAAATAGGCTGGGACATTTACTTTGATTATCTACCCTTCTGTCCTGTCCTTACCTTATCTTTGGTCTCCGGGACTAACCTTTAGGGTCCAACAAATATGGTGAGCCTTGGCTACCAAATACAACCTCTTCCCCTCAGGAAACATCCCCTAAATTGCAACATTTAACCATTGTAGACATCAATAGACCAACCCTAAGCCGAAAAACCTCTTGCTTTTATGTTTCTTAGACTATTGTGCCTTATCTCTTATCAGTGTCTCTTATCTAGGGCACTGTCCTTTTTCCTACCCCTCTTCTTGTTTTGTAGGTCCTTTGTGGGTTTCGAAACTTTGAGTTAAACAGGAGTAAGAAACTTCTTTGGGTACTTTTAAAGAAGAAAGAAGTTTATTATTGTTAAGTTCCTGAGGTCTAAAGAATAATATTATACCTGCCTTATCTCTAAGTACTTTGGGTCTAGTCGTGTTAATAACTATTGATAATCTTTGTGTTTTTCAACTTCTTTACAAGAAATGTTTAATATGGCGTATACATACATTCACAATAAACATAAACGATTTAAAATAATTAAGTTGATTATTCATTCGTAATTAGATTAACACTCTGTCCTTAGTTATCTTGGAATCAAATTTTATTAATTTTAGCCGCAACTGTACATATGCAAATATGTATTTTTAACTATCTACACATTTATTGTTTTACATTGGCTAAGACAATTGACAGAACAGCCAAAAAGGGGGGTAGCAGATTGTGTATCCTTTAATACATAAAGGAAAAAATCAAATACATATAAAAAATACATGTAAAAAAAATTCTATTATGTGTAATATTAGGCTCACTGCAAACCGTATAAAAGTCTATTTTGTATAGTCAAAATCAGTTACTAACTGATTATGAGTATTAAGAACAATTATTTTTACTTTTCCTCACTACTAATAGTAGGAAAAGTATTGTTTTCACCAAAAAATTTTTTTTCGAGATTTCAACGGAATTATTCGTTTTAGGTGTTTTTAAGACCTCCTGAGTTGTTTTCAGCATGACGTATGTATGTATGTGTGTGTGTATGTGTTTTATCATCGTAGCGCCCAAGGTATTTAACCTAGAGAGTTGAAACTTGGCAGAAAAATCAGTCCTAACCTGTAGTTGTGCCGCCCGGAAAATCAACTTTTTCCGCCATCTTGAACCCAGTTTGCTGAGTCAGCAAACATTTAAAAAAATCGTAATAAATCGAAAATGGTCCTAATCGAGTTGAAATTTTCGAATGTACCTCTCTGTATGACAAACAAGCACACTAAATTTCATTTTGATTTTAGCCGCCATTTTGAAGTTATTAAGTTTTGAATTTTTAAACTTTGACGGTTCATAATACTGATAGTATAAATAGGTTTTGGACATATAGCATATCGTTGGAACCGGAAACAATTAAGGAACAAATATAAAAAAAACGATGAAATTCCATTAATTAGTTTAAAAGTTATAAGCGAATATAATTATTTATTAGAGCAATAATTTTGATGACGTCAAAGTTTGTTTACATCTGTCAAAATACCCCCAAACTTCAAATAATATATAGATATTAAAAATAAGATTTTTTTTAAGAATGATAATAAATCAGGTAGTTCAGAACGGCCACCCATCCAAATACTGACCACGTCCAATGCTGCTTCCTCCAGCTGCGAAGCAGCAGGAGAGGCCACTTTAGTGGCCTCTGAAGCGAGGAAAAGTTTTTTTATAATGTGGTTTGAGTTAAGTGGGATTTTTATCTTAGTCTAGATCTGAGTTAGATCTAGATTTAGATCAGACTAGATCTTAAGTTAGATCAGATTAGATCTTTAGTTAGATCAACAGTTAGATCAGACTAGATCTTTAATTAGATCTAGATTAACTTTCTTGACAAACATAAAGTTATAATTAACATTGGCCTCTCCTTTACTGCTTATTTTCATTAAATCTTGTTCCTGAAGATTTAAGTTGGATATTTTGTCGACCAAAACCTTAACACAACTATTTTAATTCTTTATTATATAATTCAATTTATTTACTATAATTGCCAATTCATCTTTATTTTCTAGTGACATTTTGTGTTGAAAGTTTTTGATTTATTAGAACTCCTAAAGTTAAAACTAAAACTAATTTAGCTTTTTAGATTTGACAGAGATTTGTCACTTGAAAGTACTTTCCTTAATTTAGATTTAGAAACATAACATAAAAAGTATGTTCATATCTTGATTAATTAAAATATTTAAATTAAATAAAATCGTTTCTCACTAAGTAAGATTTAAGACCTTTATTATACAGAATTCTATATCAAGTATTCCGTTTCTATGTTGAATTTTCACACCGAAAAACATTTTAGGGTTGTGTACCCTTGAAATCAAGGGCCATAACTAAATCCTAGAGAACCTTCAGATCCCACTTTTTGCTTTATCCTTCCTCTGCTTTACAGTATCGCAAAAAAACATTGATTACTTATAAGATTATCAAGGGAAACATGCTAAAAAAAAATATATATAAATTTTCATCTGACTTAGACTAAATTCTTGCTTAAAAACCCCTATAATTCAATTCGATTAGGGGGAAAAAATGAGGTCATTATTGATTTTTCGTTGTCCAATAGCGTTTAAAAGATAAAACTGGTTTTATTTCTTTTGTGGATTGTTCTAAATAATTTGTAATGTAAAACTAAGGTATCTCTGAAAAAAGATTTAAAAAACAGGATTTTATTCGATGACAAGACCTTTCTATTTCAATCCGATGGATTTTCAAAACGACCTGATGAGCATAGATTGTAGGATTAAATCCAGCGTGTAAAAGGTTTAAGGCTAACTAAATCTCTAACGGTGTCGGGTGTATAATAGGAACTGTAGGTGTTTCTACCTAATTTACTTTCATTCAGAACCTATTATATATTTGTGGAAGAACTTTGATTTATCTATGTAGATAATATCTTGATTGTATTAAGGAATGATGTATGTTTCTTTATACTATAATGCATTAGACAGAAATTAATTTGCTGTTGCATCACATACTTTGACTTTTATCAATTCTAATCTGATAAAGTTTTTTTTTTTTTAAAAAAAAGATTCCTATAAATCTTAGATTTCTTAATAAATAATATTTCCTTCCTGAAATTTCATTTGTATTATCTCGTTTCTATTCCTTAGGATCAGGGATCAGTATAATTAAAAATCGGTTTATGCATCAATGATTTTATTAATTGAATTGTGTCAAAATGAGAAACTTAAAATTAAGTTGTTTTTTTATCTTGATTGTAAAAAAAGGTATTTTAATTTGAGTAAAGGGACATAAAATTATGTGTGAAAAGAAGTAAGCAAATTTAATAAAACTTCGTAGCTCTTTTGTACTTTTTTTTGCCCATATTTGGTTATTAGATGGTAACATATTAATTTTAATCGACTGCACAAATTTGATATTGTTTAAATAATTTATGTGATTCTACTGGGAATCGAAACCCGGTCTAAATAACATGTGACCTTTCTACCAATAATAATAACATGCTACAAAAATTGGTAGACTATGGTACTTCTTTAGATTGTTACTCCCCTTTGTTTTTTTAGATTATAAATGACTAAATAACTATTAAGACAAAGGGACGGTTAGTCCAACGTACTTTGGGAGGAAGGAATATCTCACTGTTTATATAAGGGGAGTAACAGACTAAAGAAGAACATTCTGTACACCTTCTTTAGATTGTTACTCCCCTCTGTTTTCTTAATAAGGGGAGTAACAATCTAAATAAGTGCCGACTATTTAATAATTTTTGCGAATTGATTATATACTTCTTATCCACAGTATGATTTTATATTTATCGGAAATAATGCCTGTTCTTATGTGTTACAGTGCTTATACATTTATTTATTTATTTAATAATTTATTTATTTTTTTTTATTTCAATATACTGCATATACTGTATATATGTATACTGTTACCATAGAGTGGCTCTTGTTATTTTAAATGTAGTATACAGGTATCCACTTCTTTTACAATAACTTCCCCTTTTTTAATATTTTATTTTGACATTTATATTTTAATTGGGTATTTCTTGAGTCACCACCTTTACGTTTTCAGTATAAAAGTGTTCTGTATTGTCTGTCAGTCTCTCTGATGACTCAGTATATTTTGATTACAATACCGAAACACACCGTCAAAAGATTCACAATAAAATAACATTGTTCCAAATTAATTTTACCAAGATATTTTGTCAGTGATAAATTGAACGAACCTGACTTATATAAAAAGTTAGCATCCCACGAATATTTTTTTTCTGTAGTGTGAAGTGTATGTTGTATATATATTTTGCTTACTAATTATGTTTGAATTTAAAAAAAAAAAAAAAATATATGGAATGTATCTTGGACATTGACGAAATGATTAATGATCCTTATGGATCTAATATAATCCTGTAATTAATATGTATTATTAATTTAATTTTATATAATAATATATTTTTATTGTAATGGTTCTATATTGGGCCTGTCAATCTAACCAATATACTATTACTCAATGGTTTAAATTTTTATAGTTTAATATATATATATATATATATATATATATATATATATATATATATATATATATATA
Organism: Gerris lacustris; assembly: GCA_951217055.1. Classification (NCBI taxonomy): domain Eukaryota; kingdom Metazoa; phylum Arthropoda; class Insecta; order Hemiptera; family Gerridae; genus Gerris; species Gerris lacustris. The sequence continues at coordinate 73,883,497 of OX578279.1, forward strand.
TATATATATATATATATATATATATATATATATATATATATATATATATATATATATATATATATATATATATATATATATATATATATATATATATATAGCTCTAACTGGTAACTCAAAGTTCAAGGTTATTTATAGTTATTAAATACATTATTTATTAGAATAAACGAAACATATAATATAATTGATGTTAAAACACAATTAACTCCTGCGTAGGTTCAGTAGAGATTGAATTGAATAATTTATAAAGTGTTTTTTTTTTACATTTCAATATATCACTAATAGGATATGGCCAAAAACAATAAATTTTAATCTAATGATAAAAAAGACAATAGATTTGATAATTTCAAAACAGTTCGTTTCTTTTGTTATTATAAAACTTAATAATTTTTTTTTTTTTTTTTTAAGGATGTAAAAGTGATATGAAATCTAATCATTTTCATGGTCCAATAAAGATAAACAATCATGTTAAAGAAATTATATTTTTTTCTGTTCTGGTTGGCTAAACCCTTATTAAGATAAAGTGCTAAATAAAAAGATGTTTCAGATTTCATTTGAGAGTTAATATGATATGTGATTTTATTCCATGTAAAGTACAGTATGCATTATGCTATTGCATAGTTGCTTGCATGTGTATTAATATCATAATATGTTATTCTTATATCTTGTAACATAATATAACGTTATATCTTAGTATGTACTTTACATTTTTAAGGTGCTTTTTCATTGTGAGTAAAAAATACGAGTTACAAATCAGTTCACCTATGATAATATTTTACCCAAAATTTAACATAATATACAAATCAAATTTTCCTAAAAAGTTAATCCTATGTATTCTTTATCCGGTTGATGTAGCGTATCTGGGGCATCATGTATAGAAATGAAAAAAAACTAGCCCATAATGTAATTTAAGTATTTTCTCTAGATTGATCATAAAGCACCAATTATGGATACTTCTTAATTTCATAAGTTTTCTCTTAATACATTTTCCATTTTTAGTCAGCTGTATGCAGGTCGATTTTGCGAATCTTGGGCGTATGTATCTGTCGTAGATTAACTGGGCTTCGATGAAGTGTATCCGGTTTTTCGAGAGAGTATGAAATGATAAAGAATCCATAAATAATGCAATTTTTATCAATATACAGGAAATACTTTTAATTATATAATGCTTTATATTTGTCAGATTTTCTCATTTCTATACGTGATGACACAGATACGCTACATCAACCACGGGTTACTTTTTACAAACTATAAAAATTTCATAAAAATCAGTTAAGTACTTGAAGATATAGGTGTAAATAAAACTATTGACATTTTCATGTTTAGGCTGTGCTACATAACTCGAAAAGCGTTACTAAAAAACGTTACCCGGTGTATCAAGGAGTTAGAAAGGTATAGGAGGTGTGCACAGTCTGTCTCCAGCTGTTAGGCCTCCCTCCACTGCATGTCATTAGGCCGTAGAAAGTCGAAAAGATTTATATGTGTGACAGGGAGTTAAGAAAGTACAGGAGGTTGCCATCAACTCTCAGGCCTCTCGGCCTACCTCGCGGTCTCCCCTAGGGTGGGTCGAATTTAACTTTTTTTAAAAATTCTGAACTACGATGGGCTAAAAAGTTGACCGTTGGTATGAAAACACCAGGAAAAAAAATTGGGCTCATTTGAACAACCCCTAGGTGGAGCACACCAGCCCTGAAATTTTGATATTTGGGGTAATCCTTAAAAATAGTGATTTTTGTGAGTTTCTTACGTTTTAAGTGTTTTAATGCTACACTGTTGACTTAAAATTCATTTTAACAGGTTGTGCACATATATTACAATAAAAAAAATCACAAAAATAAATGATGGGGGGGGGGAGATTTCTATTTTCTTATATTTACATCAAAATTTTAAGCTATTTTTAGTCTTAGATGACAGAATATAAGATTTAATATACAAATATTTGTAGCTCACAGCTATTTCAAGCAAATGCAAAAAATTAAGGGGGGGGGGGAGTTTTCTAATTCTGTATCAGTTTGCTGCAGATTATGAAATTAAGTTAGTTACATGAAACAAGTCAGGTTGTAAATATCTGGTTTTAAATATGGTACCTTATACTTCCTTCCATGCTAATAATTTATATTACTGTTTTTAAAGTGTTAAAAAAAGAGAAATCACTGAAACATGTTTCATCTGAGATGAGGTTACCGATCACTACTGTAGCCGAAATAGCTCAGCGAACGCACATTTCTAATAGAGCAGGAGCAATGATTGCTTCGACCTCACTTTTTGATTCAGGATTAATACCAAGTACTAGTCAAACCAACGTAATAGATAAATCTTCGCAGAGCAAAGAATTGAGTCTTCAAAAAATGGAAGAAGAAACCATAATATTAGAACTTCTAATATTATGGTTTCTTCTTCCATTTTCTAATTTAGAAGGGCTTTATTTTGATGGCAGAAAGGATGACACTATTAAACTTATACAGAAGAGAGCCATACATCATAAAACTCTAGTAAGGGAAGAGCATTTTATTCTTGTACAAGAGCCTTCCTCAAAATACATAGGATTTGTTAGCCCTTCATCAGGCACGGCGGAAAGTGTTTCATCAGCAATCGTTATACGTTTCTGCGAATAAATAAGCGGATACATCGAAATTATGTGTCATAGGGAATGATGGTACCAATGGGAACACTGGAGTAAGAAGAGGAATAATTATACAGTAAGAGTGTAAATTTGAAACACCTCTTCTATGGTCTATATGCCTGCTCCGTGGCAATGAACTCCCTTTAAGACATCTATTTCAGCACATAGATGGTAAAACAAAAGGACCTAGATTTTTTGAAGGAGCAATAGGAAAGGCTGTAGAAACATGTGAAAGTTTACCAATTGTAGAATTTGAAGCCATCCCTACTACAATTACGTCGAATTTATATATCAGTGATTTAAGCACGGTCCAATAATATTTGTTAGAAATATGTCTGGATGTATTTGATGGTTTCTGTTCCCCAGAATTAGCCAACAGAAATCCTGGAAAAATGGCACACAAAAGATGGCTAACAACTGCTAATAGTGTCCTTCGTTTTAATGTCACTTGTGATGAACCATCTAAAGAACTTATAACAATAGTAACATTTATTCAACGAGTTTATGCTCCTTCCTGGTTTAATATTCAAGAAAACTATTATGTGAAAGATGGAGCAAAACATTGGCAAACCTTTCGGCTTTTTTAATCAATGCACTAGATTTTTTTTGTCAATGGAGCCTAATATCGTTCTCCTAACTGTTCTTTGATCTATAAAAAACTCCTGTTCGTTTAAGGGCAATTTCTTATATTTTGCACCACAAGAGCTAATTAATCCCTTATCTTTTTTATCTGCCCACGGTTATTTTCCGTTAAACTTGTCTTAAAATCAAAATTATAAAACACTTTAAAAACAGTAATATAAATTATACGCACGGAAGGAAGTATAAGGTACCATATTTAAAACCAGATATTTACAACCTGACTTTTATGTAACTAACTTAATTTCATAATCTGCAGAATTAGAAAACTCCCCCCCCCCCTTAATTTTTTGCAGTTGCTTGAAATAACTGAGAGCTACAAATATTTTGTATATTAAATCTTATATTCTGTCATCTAAGACTAAAAATAGCATAAAATTTTGATGTAAATATAAGAAAATAGAAAACACCCCCCTCCTTAATTTATTTTAGAGCAGCAAATATAATATTAATATTAGAATATTAATTTAATACATTTTAAGTCATCAAAAAACTAAAAAGTGCTTAAAAATTTGAAGTTAAAAAAAAATGGAAATCTCCCCCCCCCCATAATTTTTTTTATTGTAATATATGTGCACAACCTGTTAAAATAAATTTTAAGTCAACAGTGTAGCATTAAAACACTTAAAAAGCATGAAACTCACAAAAATCACTATTTTTAAGGATTACCCCAAATATCAAAATTTCAGGGCTGGTGTGCTCCACCTAGGGGTTGTTCAAATGTGCCCAATTTTTTTGCCTGGTGTTTTCATACCAACGGTCAACTTTTTAGCCCATCCTAGTTCAGAATTTTTAAAAAAAGTTAAATTCGACCCACCCTAGTCTCCCCCTACTTCGCTTTGTAAGGTTTGTGCTCATGTGGAAGATAAACAAATGGGAGCAAAATGTTGAAACTTATATGGAACCAACATTATAATGACTTATAATGGGCTTATTATGACCAAACATCTAAATTTCCTTAAAATCGGACGAGTAGTTTTCAAAATGTTATTTCGCAAAAATTAAGCGACAAACAGACACGAAACCAAAAATGTTCCCTGATGTCTGAAAGAATTTTTTAAATCGGAGATATAAAAAAAATAGTTCGTTCTTCAGAACGACTACATAGCTTTCGTTACCTTTGGTTAGCTTGGAAGCAAAATATATATACATATTATTCTACTTTCCATCTTTTGTAGTCTTTGGGGATATTAATACATTGAAAATATTAGGCTATATTTCATTATAATATATAATATACATTAATATAAAGAGAGTAGAATAAGCAAAAACTAATATTATAGAATATAAATTGTAATAATTAGAATTTGTTACATGCATATTATTCTTTACTGCATACTGATATTAGTATCTAGTGTTCTACCTACGCTAGAAGTTTTTGTTTTGACTTATTTATGATTTTGAATTGAGAGACTCCTTGTTTCATTATCTAAGCTGGCTTTAATATCTCTTGTGACTACACTGAAAAAAATGTATACTGATGACAACCCTTATAGCGTTGTCACAAGTAATAATTATGGTTATTTGTGAACCAAGAATTGTAGAGTCCCGATAAGAATGTGGTTATACTTGTTAGACTTTTTGTTGTCACAAGTATTATAGAGTTGTTATAAGTTAATTTTTTTTTTCTTACTATAAGCATAAAATTTAAGTATCCTTACCTTTAACAACTGTTATGGTTGTTAGAAAGGCCTAATTGAACTTGTGACAAGGATAACTTTTCTTGTGCATATACAACTTATAGTTGTTATTCACTTCAAATATACTTTACTGGGGTTGACATTACACTAAATTAAGATTGCCGCTGGACTTGTTATTCTTCAACCAAGAATTATCTTTACTCTGCTTAAGCAAATTTGTTACTGAATGAAGTGTAACATAGAATTGAATTGAACCCTTATTATTGTCGATACTAGTATAGGGTGCTACTGTTATAAATCTTAAATTCTTCTTCCTAGCTTAAGTTATACTTGTAGGAACCATTTTATTGTTTCCTCATGCCACAGTTGTACTTCCCCAACCTATCTTCATGTTTCCAGGAAATCTAATGGAGTTGTTGGAGGATTAAGGTAAGTTCCCTAGGAGAATACGGTAAATATTTGTATATTTGTACTTGCCTTTATTACACTTAAAGTAGTATTTGCATACACTTCATTGCATACCTCTACAGCAGGTAATATCATAGGTTCACTATAGGAAACCTTGAGATTGCTTATTGAGCAATCTAATTTCACACAAGCCATCCCATGCATGTACACAAAAAAGAAGACAGTGTGAAATTAGAATCCTCAACATTTAGTAATTCCATTGGAGCAATATCAAAATTTACTACAGACGCAGAACATTTCCTCTTAAAGAAATGATCATGATAAAGATGCAAAGACCACTTGGCATGTGTAATAATGTTGGTACAAGTTAAAATTCTAATCTGTATTCTCTGAGAGAACTTTTTTTTAAAAAAAAAAGTAAAGTGTAATTGAATTTAAAAAAAGCTTATATTATTTTATTTAATGACACAAAAAAAACAATTTAAGTAAATAAAACAAATCATACACCAAAAAAAAAAAAAATATTACAATGGTTAAAAATGTTTTATAGAGTAGGATAAAAAGATTGAGTAAAATTTATTTATTTATTAAAACAATTTAAAATTTTTACAATAAACAGGTAAAACAAATAAGTAATTTAGTAAAAAGTAATGAGTAAAAATATGAGTAATTTAGTTTAGAGTAAATAATAAGTAAAACAAAGTAAAAATACAATAAATTAAAATAGCAATGTTTTAAAAAAAATAAAAATGATAAAAAGAAAAGTTAACTACTTTTTTTTAAAAAAAAATAGTATATATTCATTTTTTATAAAAAAACAATTATGTACTCACTTACTTTTTTATATGTATGTACTTTTATATGTCACAAAGTGAAATTTAATAAGAAAATAATATATTTCTTTCAAAGCTATTATTTATAAACATATTTACAAACAACTCAAAGAAAAGCTATCATCAGTGAAGTGGGGGTTAAAATAGAAACACAATTAAATTTATTAAAAACTGTAAGGGACTTTCCATTTACCATTACTAGCTTTTATTACATGGAGACATATCACTAACTTCACAATGATTAATAATTAATAAAATTTACTTTTCATGAAAAGAAGGTGTAAAAGATAGGTAGTTTCGAGCCGGTACCTCGTTTTGAACTGAACTGAAGTTCCCACGTCTTTAAAGCGTGGATGTATTAGGGTTCCCCCTACTCCTCCTGAATTTTGTCGCTGTAGCAAACCTAATATTCTTGTCACTACACTAAATAACGTTTGTAGAACGAATACTGGTTCATTTTATTCTTATCACAAAAATAAATTATTCTGGAAACAGTAATAAAATTAAGGTTGGGTTCTCCCTTTTTATACTTGACATCAAGTATAACTTAACTTGTTTCAAGACTAACAATATGTTTGTTAATTCCCCCAGTCAAAATGTCATGCCTATACAAATTAAACTATTTCTTCTTGTCAAATATATTTGTAAGGCTGTACCGAAAATCTCAACAACATGATGATATTTCAGGAACTAATTAAGATATTATATGGTACACCATAAATAACTACATAAAAACGAATAGCAACATAAAAATAAGAACATACTTACCTAATATATATTGGGTGTCCTAAGTATATATAAAGATGAAATTCACCACCAATTATATTGATCGCACAAGTAGACATTTTCACTTCCAAATTATAAACAATAGTAACGAAAGAATAGTAAGCACTTCATTTATATATGATCATGATCATATATGTATTATGTTATATCTGCCTCCAACTCCCAGCTGACGGCTTATAGCTAAGCTTTTTGTTGTTTTTATAATTTATTTTTTTATTATTTAGAAATCGTTACAATAAACAACCAATATTATTATTATTATTCTATTACTCATACTTTATTTCGATTACAGCATTTAGCCAAATACTGCTAACAAGTACAAGTGCCGGTCTGATTTTTATACTGACAACAACACGAACTAATATTTTATAAAACTATTACTTCTTGCCATAAGTTTAGCTTAGTTTTGTACCGAGTATAACTATCAAGTTGATTTTTATACTATTAACAACCATAGCTAATATTACTTCAAACAATTACCTATTAGGACAAGTCTAATTTTATTTTTGAAACAAGTATAACTGCTTTCTAATACCAAGAATAGGCTTATTTTTTTAACAAGCATTATTTCTTGCTGCAAGAACAAATTCATTATCACAACTATTATAACGACTGCCGCAAGAATAGACGAAACAAGCATAGCTTAAACTTGTAAAAATAATACTATTTTTTTTCAGTGTAGATATTGCAGAAACACCTGAGTGATTAGTGCATTAGTATATTACCTTGCGCCTAGCGTGAGAAATCGTAATGTGAAATCCAGATTGGGTTTTGACGCTGTTGCTGCATACACCACATGGTGTTTTTCTCCTTTTAGTTCGTATTATTAGCTTATATTTCGGTTTTTTATCTCCCGGCAAAGATCTCACTAAGGTTTTTTTTATATCCACTTTCACCTGTTGGTTTTTTAATAGCCTAGACGTGCAAACAAGCTTGTTTTTTAAAAAAATAGCCGCAATTAACCGGATCAACAGTGCGATGATCTTGAAAACATCTCTGTTTTTATGCCGATTTTAAACGTTAAAGGGTACGGTTTTTGATTGCTAAATTGAAAAAAATAAGAAAATAAATGAGCTGAGTTCCATTAAGGTAATTAAATTATTTGTAATTTTTGTTTGATTATTATTTAAATATTTTTCGATTAAATATTAATTTACTTGTATTATTTAGACATATAAGACATTTTTTAAGTTAATATAACGTAAAAAATACGTGTGGTGTCGCGGGACACCCGGTAAGAACCAAGTTCCTTACATTTTTCATTAAATATAAATTATAAAATCACACTGCTAAGTACGTATACATTGTAACTACTTATACATGGTGGAGTTAGAAAAGAGACAAAATTAAAAGTAACGAACTGTTTGTACCTGGCAGAGTTAAGGCAAAATTAAAAGAAAATCATTATTTGTATAATTAAAGAAAGCGTCTTACTATAAATATATATTAAATATAAGAAAAAAGTTGATCATGATGAGTTTATAGTGAAAGAGTATGAAGAATCAGGGATGAAGATATTAAATATAAGAAAAAAGTTGATCATGAAGAGTTTAAAGTGTTTGTTAAAGGAGTTTGGATTGAAATAGGACTTTTTTCTACCTACCCGGCCAATTAATTTAAAAAATTATAAAATATATCTCTTCCCTACTCTACAGCTTCTGCTTGTATCAGGATGAAATTTTACATGATTATATTTTATTTATTTACAAAACAAAGTGACATTTTTGACATATATAACAAAAATAATCAAAACAAGTCAAGTAACAGGCTTCCTTAACACTTTTTCCCGTCTTTTGAAGCTTACGTTTACGCGAGCGTTGCGCGTGAACGCTTGGGTGGATAACGTTTTCCGACGAACTCAGCCTGGGCATTGGTAAAATGAACATGTGTACCAAATTTCATCTAACTCGGTGAGCTTTTACTCAAGTTATCGTCATCTGTAGATTTCGTGACGGATTTTGCGTGACGGTGATTTTGTGAAGGTTATTTTGTGACAGTTATTTTGTGACGGTGATTTTGGTCGTTTTTTCGGATTCAGTCCCGGGCTCCAGAACGTGCCATAAGTAACTTCGTTCCAAAAAGTAAAAATTCTTCCAAATTTTGAATTCTATTTCTAATGATCAGTCACTTTCCGGGGAATAAGCTAGTGTTAGAGTATAGATGAAGAATTGGGAATGTTACGATAAAGAAATCATAGAAGGAAAAGGAAATTAATGTATTTGAGAATCTTTAGTGCAATTTTAGTGCAATTTGTGGTCAAGAAATTTTGCGATTTTTAATCGCAATCCTCGTATCCTTTATATTAACTTCTACCTTTTTAGAAGTTAAGGTTAGTCAAATATTGATCCAAATCAAAGAGGTCACCAATCAAGTGACAAACTAACATCAACTTGATTTTTGGTCTGCTAACTAATTTTGTACTCAGGATCATGAAAATCACATCGTCCACCATAATTGGCGGGACATGGCGGCTCTCTACCCATGTTTTTCAAATGCCTATTGCCAAGCGATGTCTCGCAGAAGAACTTAGCTGACCATATATTTTTTAAAGGCACCATAAGATTAACTTATACACAAAATTCTAGCTTGATGTTAAACACTTTTCTGCACGCTATCTCCTGGACTAAAAACAGTATACGTATAAAACATTGAATAATAATGAAGATGTATTTTTTTAAAGAATTTTTACATCTATTTTAGGAGTGAAAGTGGCTGAATCAACCCATGCGTTTCGCTTTCAAGTAAAGTTCAAGGAAGGTCACTTCAGGAAAGAACTTAATGTAGCATAAAAAGTTTAAAATATAATGACAGTTAAAGGATAATTATTATTGAAAGTACACGGGAAAAATAGTTGTACAAGCATTACTTCCATTAAAAAAAATTTCATATTAATCGTAATTTTGTTCTTAACATCATACTTTTTTTAACAATTTTAAAAACTATTATGTATTATTATTGTTAAAATCATTTATAATTATTAAGTAAGTTGTTGTAATTTATACGGTAATTTAGTCATGTATTAGATAACTATTTTTTTTTTTATTATTAAAAATGCGTGTACATTGTACATATTTATCCTGTAATTTTATGTCCTAAACCAAATTATGGACTTTAAAAAAATTTCTAATTTCTATTGTATAACTAACTTTCTTTTTATTTTAAAATAACTTTTAACTTGTCGTTTTAAAGCTACTTAGATATAAAGATTCATAATTATAGATAACTAACTTGTAATTAAAAGAAGAAGAAACAGTCTCTCCACTTAAAATATTTGTTTTATTCAAAGCGGCTTTCGGCCTCTATAAGGCCATCTTCAGTGCCTAAACAAACAGAGATGGCCTTATAGAGGCCGAAAGCCGCTTTGAATAAAACAAATATTTTACGTGGAGAGACTGTTTCTTCTTCTTTTAATTATGAACTCCACTAACGCTCCATATCCTGTATAACTTGTAATTGAAAATAAGTGTGCATAATAGTACATAACGCATCGAGTGCGGAAAGTAGCATTTTGCATGCGAGTGTGGAGTTTGCACCCGAGTGACAGCGAGGGTAGTAAAACCACACGAGCAATCTACGATTGTGAGCAATTTATCTACGATTGTTAGATTTAAATAATAAATACAGAAAAAATTAAACTTCCTGTATGCAAGTTCGTTTTTCTCTTTTGATAAAGGTGACATTAATTCATTAGTTGTATTTTGTGCCGAATTAATTATTTCGGGAGGCGTATTATTCTCCTCATATTCGTCATAATCATTTAAATCACTCATTGATTTTCACAAAAAAAACTCGATATAAACAGTTACTTTTATTAAACAAACAGCAAATTAGTTTTGATAAATGTAAACACACTCGCTAATCGTGCGTAAAGGTAAAGAATTCTTCTTTTTTACCACCCTATGGTGGTAAAAAAGAGGAATTCTTCAGAATTATGAGACGCGCATGCGCAATGAATACAAGTACGTAAACAATCACTTTCTACGCATCTAAACGGAGGTACAATGTTTATATTTCGTAACAATCGTAATAAATAATGCGTTATATTATTGACTGGTGTGTTATGGCCCTTAACAAACGTCGCGAACGTGAATTTTTGTTATTAAATCATTTTAATCAAGTAATCTTCACGAGAATATCAGTAGTTAGCGAATTGACTATTAATAAATGTATTTGCTCTGTCCGAGAATTGCATAAATTACAATTCTCAGAGTAAATTTAGATTAATTCATTAATTTAAAACACTTTAAGGCACCAAAAACGACATTATAACTTTAATAGTATTTTGTCAATAAATTGATCAACATCGTATTTTTGCACATTAAAACGGAAACATTTAGAATTACATATATATTTTAAGTAGAGCTGGGTGGCTCTAGTGACCTAGATGAACTTATATTATTATTAGTGGTTAGACGCAAGATAACCGCTATATTGGTATCTATGTACAACACATGACACATGGCATAATGTGGTTTACCACCTGCCTAATGTGGCTTCCACTTTCCTATTGTTCTATTGCTTCTCAGGAAGTTATATATAATTATTTATTGATTTATCTTGTTAATTAATGTAGCTTCTATTTATTAATAATACTAAAATTCGTATAAATCAGAAACTTCGCTAATTATAATTAAAATTGGAACATCAATAATTGCTTAGTTTCCAGAAAGACTATTTTGCTTTTTAAGTTAAATCTTTTCAAAGAATATCGCCCTTTATGATTACAATGCTTTCGTCGACTTCGGTAAGCACAGAAACAAATATATATTATATATATAAAGATAAAACATTATTCAACAAACTATATAATGTATCTACTTTAAAAAGCAGCCTGTCAATTAAAAAAAAAAAAATATTTTAAATAAATGAGATCTTCAAGATAACGAGGGAAATAATAAACAAGTGAACAGGCTTACAAGAAAACAAGCAATATGTTAACAAGATAAAGAAACTATGAAGATAATAATTATATTATGATCTCGTAATCTCACCGGTGGTTACTTTTTAGTATGTATCTATTAACAATAAAAATGTTATAGTAATGAACTTTATTTTTGTTTATCATTAATATTAATTATTGGAACTAGTAAACAATTATTACTTTCACGCAAAACAAATTTAAATGTGCTTTATGTGCTATTATATTACCTAAAGAAGATGATTAGTGAATATTTTTAAGGTAATCTGGTTTTTAATGAAATCCGTTGTTTTGACCACTTCTTCGTTGCTATCTATCATATTAGAAACACCTGATGCCTTTAAATTTTAATTAATATCTTTGAGTTGCTTCAGCAATTCATTTCGTGAATTTTTATTTTGTTTTGGCCGTTTGATACATATCAACCATGTATCAAACGGCCAAAACAATAAAAATTCACAATTTGAATTGCTGAAGCAACTAAAGAGATAATGAAAATAAAAGGCGTCGGGTTTTTCTCCAACTAATAATATAATTTTAAAATTTAATTTAACTTTAAAAAAAACTTAAAATACTTTTTTTCAGATAAATTTTAGAAATGTTACGCTACTATTCATTAGTAAATCTTTCTTTTGTGGTGTTCCTCTTATATATAAGTAATCATTCTTTGAAATCTTTCTTTGAACCAAGACGTACTTAAATTATCTTTGAAACCTAAAAAAAAAGTCAGATGAAGTTGATGTACGTTTCCCTTATCTTGCTGACAGATTGCCTTGTGTTACGGTCCATATAGTTTGTCCCTGTAGGGCTTATTGCTTTCGTCCCCTCTATCCCTATCTTCAGCACTTTCGTAGGGTCTTTACATGACTCACCGAAGTTCGTCCTGAGGTCTTCGCCCTTAGGGAATTACTCTGCGTCCCGTCATTTTTAACTAGGGTAAGGGAAAAAAATCGATATTACGTTAATACCGGCTGAGACCTTCATCAGGCGCCAGACCCTCTGGTGCCTTCTTTGTTAGTATCAGACTGATTAAAACTTCTTACTTACAAGCAAGAGGGTTAAATAAACAAGTTTGTTAGACGACTAATTTGATTAGTTAAGGAAAATATATTGAGCTTACTTAATTTACCGTTCCAAGTAATCAATTGAGTGAAAATATTTCCAATTATATTCTTCTTCTTAGATTATAGAAGAGATATTTCTAGCTGTATCCAAAAAAACTTTGTTAATTAAGAAGGAATTCGCCAGTGGTCTAACGTCATTTCACGAATTACCTGCCTTATCAAAAATATCTATCTCTACTACTACTTAGATGGTTATAAAAGCCCGATTTATATAAATGAAGATTTATTATCAATAAGATCAATAAAGATTTATTCGATAATAAATCTTCATCTCTAAAAACTCGGAATTTCTTTCTTTCCAACTGAACCTCCAAAATATTTTCTGTGATCAAATTTAATCAATGTAAGAGAAAAGTATATTTCGTAGATTGTTTCAGCTTGATTTTAGAACATTTATACATTTATGTATTAAAGTCTAAGCTAGTTTATGAGGATTAAAGGAAGGACCCCCGCCTTCTTTTAAAGGAAATGACTCCATTTAAAAGATATGAATCCTAACTGAACAATCAGTTTTTTTTTAAAAAAAAATTTATAAAGAAATAGTTAATATTTTACAGACTAGTTTATTAATTTTGAATTTTATTTTTCATACAATCTCCGTATAAAGAACTAATTATTTTTCTTCTTTACTTCAGATTTTTTTATCCGTGAGAAGAATTTATATGATGTTTATCAAATTAAAGAACCGAATAAAATTAATTTACTTTATTTGACCTCTTTTGTTAACTAAATAAATATTTCGTTAAATGCCCGGACCTTTACTCCATTTACCAGTTGCGCATTTAGGGGAGGAATTGGGGCAAGTTTTCTTGCAAGCCACCTGCCCTTTTCTCATGATATATGAGTGAATGAATACATAAATAATACTCTATGCTATTATTCTATGAATATTCTACTCTTTAAATTATTATTGCTTAGTCCAACCCCGAAAAAAAATCAAATTTGAATGAACTTTATTTGCGAATTCCTTAATTGGATTATTTTAAAGTGATATTGCTTCTAAATTTACTGATAGTATCGTAAGCATTGTGATCATTCTGATAAATGACATTTTTTTTTGTCTGCAAATTCAAATTTTGCTGGACAGGTTTGCGTTTCAGACATCAGGGAACATTTATTGTCTGTCAATAAATTGATCAACATCGCATTTTTGCACTCTATAACGGAAATATGAAGAATTATATATTTTAAGTAGAACTGGGTAGTTCTAGTGACCTAGATGAACTTATATTATTAGTGGTTAGACGCAAGATAACCGCAATATTAGTCTATTCTGTCCATGAACATTTGTTCAGACCACCATGTTATAAAAACTCCTTGCTGGATTATAATGATGTTTGGATGGTACGTAAAAATAAGCTTATACTGTTCAATCCTGTGGCTAGATGTCTAGTGGGATTTAATACATGTTAGAAATGATTATTCCATTTAGTTGCGGCTTGTGTTTTTATATAATATCGGGCATTTTTCAAAATGGTTTATTTTACATCATGTTGAGAGTTTTCACGCATTGTTCCTATAAACCTTTTCTGTCGTCTGAACATAAAATACGTATCATTCTTACCTTTAATTTCCTACCTTTTTTTTTTTAAAAAAAAGAGCACCCTCCTTTCCCCTTTCCCAAACCTCACTTGAAGAGAATATATGTCGTTGAAAATAATAGGATTTTTTTTTCGCTCTCCTGAATTGAGAGAGGGAGTGTTCAATGATATGGAATTTGAATCGTTTTAAAATGTATCGCTGAATTGAAAATATAGATCGAAAAATGTGACTTCCTTAGAATACATTTGTGTGACAGGATCTGAGAAGGGTAAGGGAATAAAAATTCTTTCCTTGGTTGTTTCAAGAATCCAAAGAATTTATTTTCCATATTGCTTTCTCAGTTATTTGTTTGTTAACTTATAGTTATTTTATAGTTAACTTTTACTCGATTTTAAAATTTCTAGAAAATTTCATCACAAATGCTTTACTAGCTTCTACAATATAGATGAAATCGAAATCACCTAATAGTTCAGGAGATAGCGTGCAAGAAAGTGTCTGAATAACATTAAGCTAGAATTTGGTATATGAGTAAATCTTTTGGTGCCTTTTAAGAGTACCTATGCGTGGTCGGCTAAGTTCGTCTGTGGGACATTAGGCCCACAGACATGCTGGCATTAATGCTTGGTATTAGGCATTTGAAAAAAACAAAAAAAACCGGTGGAGAGCGGCCATGTCCCGCCCATTTTGGTAGACAATATAATTTTCGTGATCCTGAGCACAAAATTAATTAGTGTACCAGAATTCAAGTTGATGTAAGTTGGTTACTTGATAGGTGACCACTTTCACTTAAAGTATTATTTGACTAACTAAACCCATTAAGTGACAAACTATTCTCAACTTCATTTTTGGTCTACTAACTAAGTTCGTACTCAGGATCATGGAAATCACATTGTCCACCATAAAGGATAAAACATGGCAGCTCTACACCGATTTGTTTTTTTCAAATGCGCCTATTGCCAAGCTATGTCTCGCAGACGAACTTAGCCGACCACATACTCATAAAATACCAAAAGATTAACTTATATAAAATATGTTCAGCTTGATGTTAGTCAGACACTTTTTTTGCACGCTATCTCATGGACTATAATGCACCACCTTCAAATATTAAAATCTTGTTACAGTTATAGTTAATGCATTATAATTTAAGATGTCGAGTATTATGACTGATTGCTGGGTAATCAATTAAAGTAGCAATGCTTTGTACTGCTTTAATCACAATCCTTCCCATTGGAGGGATAAGAATGAATGATTTGTTTTGTTCGGATGTTACCTGTCACATTGTCTCTAAATAATTAGAATCTATTTGAAGGTGTTTCTCTTTAATTATTGAAAACGTTTTGAGTGTAATTGCTATCGGTCATCTCTTCCATTATAACTTCCCATGTAGAACCGCAAGTTCCCCTCAATAGGAGACGGTACCTCACAAATTGTTTCAGTGAATGCTTGTCTCTAAGATTGTTGCTGTTGATCGTTTATAACGGTACAGGGAAAGAATGGTTGTTGATCAGATGTGCCGTTGTGGAGAGGGAGAAGTCATTTAGCTGCAGTTGATCAATACACAGTTTGTTGTTGGCGGTGGCGCCTAGTCTCCTGCAGGAAATTGCATTTCCTACCACCTCGCCCCGCTAGTTTACATCGATTCTTCCCGACATCTTGTCTCCTGTTATCTTGCAAGCACTCCAACCTACTTCGACATCTTTTCTTTCTTTTGTATCCTGTGAAGATTTTTTTCCTTTTTTTGTATTCTTTTACTCTATTTAATAACGTAGAAAAGACGAAAGTATCATTTAAGTGTTGAAATTACATTTTCAAAAACTTTCTCTACACTTTAAATAATATTTACTTCTAATAACATTTTCGTATATTTGATTGTTTTCTGCCAACAAATTTAACTATAAAGATTAAACTTTTATAGAAATGATATTGTTCCAATTTAAAAAAACAATTTTAGCTTCAAAGGTCATTAAAGCCAAAAAGATATGTTTGTAGGTCATAACAATTCTAAAAATTAAATACATTTATAATAATTAATCATCTTCTTAACGGATAATTATATTTTATTAATTGAATGTATTATATTTTTTAAAAATTATAATTATTTTTATACTTTTTGTTCATGAAAGTGTTGTGAGTATCATTGTTATAAAGTTTGCAATACAATTATTGTACTTTACTTGTTATTTTCTACTGAGGTGGAAAATTAGTAATGTTAACATGGGTAAGATTGTGTTTACTATCTTCGAGTAGAAGTCAATAAGCTGAGGTATAACGTAGTTTAATTAGGGTTATTAGTTTTTCGACTTTTGGTAAGAGAAAGGAGGGAGAATTGTTAACATTTATAATGCAATCATTAGTTTTCGGGAGCGATCGAAAAACGGAGAAGGCAAGTGAGGCGGCTTAAATATTTCAAACCGGCATCAATTATGAAGGGGAATTCAGGCAGATGAGGAAATTTTGCGAGTTTGCGGTACCACAAGGGTTAAGGGAAGGAGCCCTTGCTTAAGTAATTATACAGGGCCTCTTTTGGGAGTTGCCGAAACCCTATTCCCTGAGTCCGGAGCGATCAATTAGGCAATTCTCTAGAACCGAGACCAAAGGTTTCGGCAATTCCGGCAACTTGAAACCTATCCTGAACCCTCTCCGGTCGGCAATTCTCACTTCTCATTGTATAAAAGCGTTTTGGAAGGAGAGAAAACTTGAGACTCTCTTTAATATCTGCATGGGAAAATGGGAACTCACTGGAGAATTTTAAGCTTTGAGCAATGGGAATCTTGGTGAATTTTGGAGGAGATGTTGGTGAAACCTTATTCCCTTTTCTTTCAAGACAATCGATTTCGTTGAGGCTTAAAAACGATTAATTATCCATGCTCCAGTTTGTAAAGCACCCGAAGAAACATTAGGATATCAGAAATAGGATAAAAGCCATCCTTTTCCTTAGTATTTTCCTATTCATATTTTTCTCTCTTCAAAATCTTCATCCCTCAATCATCTTTTTCCTTTCTCTCCTTTTTTGTTATAGAGAGAGAGAGCAAAATCCTCTCTTACCACAATAAACTGCGTTTTAGGATCAAGGCCTTACTAATGACAAGAAGACAAAAGGAGAATTCATAAAAGCGACGAAACAATAGAACAAACTTGATAGAAGTAATGTGGATGAACCATGAACCAGACACCGACCGTGAAATTTTAATTGCCTTTGAAACTGTTATGTAGCAGAGGAAGTCCATTAGGAACCAGGCATTATCCTTTTGACTTTTACCTTCTGTTTTAGGTAACCTCAGTCAATTACGGAAATTATCGGTAAATTAAGCTAACCGTTTCAGGCTATTGTTGCTATTAAGTGTTACCTAGAAGTTCAGTTAACGTTACAAACACTAATTAAAATTAAATTAACTTAAACTATTTGATAGCAACTACAATTTAATAAAATAATCATAGGGAAATTGAAGTAATAGCCAATGTTTATAAGTGGGTAACTATTAGAATAATTTTGTTCTCTTTTTTTGCAACAATTCTCTTAAGTACTAACGTTTGTTAGATGTACTTTTTCGATATGACACAACCTTTTTAGTTCTATCTATTTACATTACTAATTGCACTGTTCCTTACCTTAAGTTATTTTAGAGCATTGACCTTTGTAAATAGCTGTCACCCTTGAACGGAGGCATTCTAGAGGGTTTCATTTCTGTTCACGTCTTTTTTACTTATTGACACCCTCAGCTTATAAAGAGAGAAAGATGCAGAGCTTTAAAGCTATGCTTAGAACTAGGGGTCGTAAACCAGAGACCTTAATTAATAAGTCAACCTTCCCTTTTCACCCTTCTAATCAGTGAATTATTAATATTCCTATTCATTATATTCTGGATTATAATTCTCATTATTTTTTTTTATTATTTTTCTTTGCATTATTATATTTAATTACTATATTAACAAGAATTTCGTAGAATTTCCTCATAGTAAATAAACATCAAAAAGAAAATTTTATTAGTTTACTCTCTAAAGATAGCGTAGCTGCTATATTTTTCTTTTTCAGTTTATTTATTATTTTATTTAAAAAATTATATTTGATTTTGCTTCCGAGCTTACCGAAGGTAACGGAAGCATTGTGTTCACTTTTGAGAACGAAAAACTTTTATGCCTCCGATTTTAAAAATTCTATGACAGAAATCCGTTTCAGACATCAGGGAAAATTTTTGGTCTCGTGTCTGTCTGTCTGTCTGTCGGTCTGTGTGTCCACGAATTATGAAACGTGCGACGATAACTTGAGTAAATGTCGACCGATTTTGATGAAATTTGATAGACATGTTCATTTTACCAATGCCCAGGACGAGTTCGTTGGACAACGTTATCCGGCCAAGCGTTCACGAGCAACTCTCGCGTAAACGTGAACTTAAAATTTAAAATTGGAATTTTAGGTCGGGAGAAAACCGATTTAGGTCGGTTTTTTAGGTCGGGGATCTAACTTCATCTATTCAATGAGACAAACATTTTTTCACAAAAAATGGAATTTTTAATTTTTTTCTTAAAAGTAATTGTATACATTTTTTGTCATGTAATTTGAGTGCATGAAAATTAAATTTACATTTTTCTTGTTGGAAATTTGTCAGCTTTACAACGATACCAAAACTTTTTCTCCAGCTTTTATACTTTTGGAGCAATAAGTGTTTTTATGAGCTAAGGTATGCAATCTTAACAAAATTTGACCTGGCAGGAAAACGGTTTAGAATTGACCCATGGTTTATATCGCGTTTTTTGTAGCCCATAAGACATAGAACAACCTACTTCATTTTTTCACATATCTCGCCAGTCACCCTGTTATATTATATTACATATTTTTGATAAAAAAATATATATATATGACGTTAAATAGAATTTAAAAATATGATTGGTTGTGGAAAATAAAGGAAACTTTTCACTTCCTGATTTAATTTAAAAATACTTAGGATATTGTTTTTAGAGGAAACTGTGTCGGTAAGAGAGAAGAGTTTTTGGGAAGCTGACAGGCAACCAACTAATCTATCAATCCTGATTATCTGGTTTTGTCAGCAGCGCTCCGGAACCCAGAACCGATATTTTATCCCTTCTCTAGTCCGGCCTTTATCCATCATAATTTAACGGAGTGAGATGAAAAAAACTTGAAACTTCACTCTACAGGGGTTAAAATGATTCACGGATAAAGATGATAAAAACAACTGCTATTTGATAGTACAGTATGGTGTTCTATGTCGTTATTATGTTACGTTTTAATAATAGTCTGAGTACACTATACTAGACATGAACAAAAAATATATTGTTTGAAAACAAAAAAACTAGATAAAAGTTTTTAATCTTGTTTATATAGAACCATGTAAAAAACTTTTTTATTAACTCAATAAACAACTTTGTTGTTTAATGTTATAATATTTTTTAATTTTGATAAATTAAGTTATACTTTTTTTATAATAAATTTTTATTTTAGGTACTACTCACACTAGTGCACTATATTTCCACCTATGTAGTATTATTTTTCATATTAGCCAATGAATAATTAATGCAAACATTCAGAATGATATTAGACTATAGATTATTTTATACTTACGTTAAGTGTCTTTATTAAGGCCCTTATACGTAATCAAACATTTTGCGCAAACGTGATGTTTGCGCAAACCTGATGTCGGGAAAATTTAGGCCATACACGTCAAATATCATGTTTGCGGAAACATCAAACAGCCCCACACATGGTCAAAATGTTTGCGCAAACATGATGATGCGCAAACATTTTGACCGTGTATGCGGGCCTTTAATATTGCAATAAGTTAGATAGATAAAAAATAATAATGCAAAAGGTGTTCACCAATGAAAGTAAAGTAGTCAGCAGTTAGCTAAAAAAGCGTTTATTACAGAGCAAAGAAAAGACAGCCTTAAACATAGGTTTAATAAGCAATTTTTGACGAATACTAACAAAACAGAATCTTTTGCTGGGTCACCGGGGAAAAATGGAATTTCTGGAGAAAAACTTTTTTTGTCCGTTATAAGCATTATCCGCTATAGAAGGGTCCGTTATAGTGAGGTTCTATACTTAATTTGAAAAACAATCACTCAGATTACTTTGTCTTAGGTCTATATTATATAGAGGTATATAGGTATGTTACTTTTTATTTCCCTCTTTCATATACTACCTTAATGGCACTTCTTTAGATTGTTACTCCCCTTATAAAATAAACGAGTGAGTCTCACATTAGCCATAGATTGCTATTTATTTCAAATGTATTAATGTAAAGTAGCCAATATTATTAAATTAGTACTTCTTTAGATTGTTACTCCCCTTATAAAATAAATCAGAGGGGAGTAACAATCTAAAGAAGGTGTAGGAATGTTCTTCTTTAAACTGTTACTCCCCCTATAAAAACGGAATCGTGATATTCCTTTGTCCCAAAGTACATTTGACTAAACATCCCATTTTCTTAATAGTTATTTTATTAATTGAAGCGAGCGTAAGCGAGCTTCTTACATTCAACGAAATATGCATCTTGTCTGTCTGTCTGTCTATCTGTCTGTCTGTCTGTCTGTCTGTCTGTCTGTGTGTAACGTTTACGTGTCCGACGATAACTTGAGTAAAAGTTGACCGATTTAGTTGAAATTTAGTATACATCTTCCTTTTACTAATACTCAGGCTAAGTTCGTTGGACAGCGTGATCCGTCCAAGAGTTCGCGCGCAATGCTCGCGTAAACGTATGCTTCAAATTTAAAATTGGAATTTCAGGACGGGAAAAAATTCTATTATCATCTATTCGATGAGACGAACATTTTTTTCAAGTAACATTTTTCAGTAAAACCAACAACGACACTGCTATGATTTATTAAAGATCGCTAAAACTATTAAAGCGGACCTAAACGTTTAAAATAGAGAAAACAACCTTTTTACCGATATCTTACGTTCTAACGTAACGATTTTAATAAAACTTTATGTACATCGTCTAAAGTACAATTGAAACAAGTATGTAAAATTTCAACTTGATACAAGCAGTAGTATTTGAGCAATGAAGTGATACATTTATAATAATTGTTTAAAAGCTATGGTTAAGATTCTTATAGTCGTGTTGTATGAAGGTTTGTTATGAAGTAAACCTTTATACTGAGTACCCCCACTCTACTCCACTACCCTCTTCCACTTATCTTCAACTATGACATTCATCATGATTAACAAATTGCAGTATTCAGTATTTTATTGCAATACGCTCGCTTCAATGATAGAGCCACGCGATGCCTAGTAGTTAGTCAAATTCATTTATATTCTAAAAAGAAGAGGAGTAACAATCTAAAGAAGTACTAATTTAATAATATTGGCTACTTTACATTAATACATTTGAAATAAATAGCAATCTATGGCTAAAGTGAGACTCACTCGTTGATCTCCAACATGGAGTAGACTTATCTTTTAATAATTAATTAATCAATTTAACTCAGTTTCTTCCGCAATCTACCCTGAAGTCTTTATAAAGTCTGAAAGTTGCTTGTTAAATAAACAAATATACATTTATTTGGAGATAATTTATTTTATTCTTAGTACACTGCACTCTTTATAGGAATTGGTACATAATTTTTTTTTTTAAGTCATCGGTTTGACATTGTTACTTTTTTATTACTAACGAATGCACAGAGTTGGCGATAAAAGTTGTTTTTGCAGAATTCGTTTTTGAATTTAGTCATTTAGTCGTTTTTTTTTAATTTAGTCATTTAGTCATTGTTAATAGTGGTTGTTAACAGAATGTCAGCTGCTAAAGTTATTGATGAATGGGGTTTAGTTTTCATTTCACTCAATTATGTAAAATTAATCATATTTCAATAAATAATGAACACACTTGAAATTGAATTTTCAGTTTAAGCTATTCTTGTAAATAACGCTTTTATGATTCATTTCTGCACTTCAAGGTGTGTCGTATTTGGAAATTGTTGAATTTTGCGGTTATTATCTACTTCATAAAAGGTGTGTACTTGATATGTTATATATATACCACAATAAGTCAAAATCTTTTTGCGTGTAATACAGACTCATATGTCTGAGTTAGAGGATATTTTATCATTTAGCTCGATGAATCGATGAACTAAGCACTGATACTAAAGGGAAGCGTATGTGGCCTTGCGGAGTCGCCACATGTCGATCTTAATTTGGATTATGTGAAGAATCTTTTCCTTTTTAGGATTAATTATCTTTGCATTTCTTAACGTTTACATCATGCTTGTGATATGTGATAGTCTGTTAACACAAGTCATTTATATGTGATCCTTCCAATCACTTTGTTACTTTTAACATTAATTTAAATTTATATAAACATCTAAAGACCACTATCCCTTTTTTGAAGAAAAAAAAAGTGTTAGACTCTCACGCATTTGAAATGAAACTTAAGTTCTAGAAACAGTTTGTTTTTTATGCATTGCCCTCTTGACATTTGTTGACGATTTTATTAGAGAAATGGTTATATGGAATTTAATTGAAAACTAGGTATGCAATGCAGTTGTCTGCTTGCAATATTGAGCTGAGCGTGCATTTTAATCTTAAACAATAAACATTTTTATTTATTATAAACAGCTGAAATCGGATCAAAAATAGTAATATTTCCATTTTTTCCTGCTTTTCCATTTTACCCCCCTCTTAAATAAAAATATGAAAAAAGTGAACATAACAACAATAGCTGTACTCTTAAAGACCTTTCCAACTACAGCATCATGAAGGGCATATACTATTCTTTAGTGTACCAATTTAAACCACTTCAGATTTATACCTTCCTGTGTTTGGTCATTATGGCCGTGCCGAATTTTGTGCGGGTTTGTTCAGCCGTTCAGGAGGAAACCTATGTAACCCGTACCCCGTACCCCTGTGCACCAATTTAGACCATTTCAAATTTATTCCTACCTGTGGTTGGTCACTATGAACGTGCCGAATTTTGTGCGGATCGGTTGAGCCGTTCTGGAGGAAACTTATGTACCCAGTACTCCGTACCACTGTGTACCGATTTAGACCATTTCAGATATATACCTTCCTGTGGTTGGTCACTCTGACCGTACCGAATTTTGTGCGGATCTGTTCAGCCGTTTAGCCGTTTGTGCGAATCGGTTAGCCGTATGCGTCCAAACAAATGCAAAGTATGGAATAAGAGCTTCGCTTCGCTTAGCTCAATAAAATATTTTTATAACATCCGCTTCCAGGAAGAAAAAACAAATGTTGAGTCAAAATATGGGACCCTTTTTTGAGGTCTTTTTTTTCATATTCCAATCTGTATCATGACTTTGATTTTATCTGTAAAAAATAGGTCTAATTTGTTATTGATTGTATTAAGATAAAACGAAAGAATAATGTGAAAACTTTTTAGCAGGGTGATATTTGCTTATATCGTATACAAATGACCCTTCATATCTTTTATATTACTTTTTTCGAGTGTCATTACGGTGACACGTGACCTTAAAAAGCTCTTAAGTGGATGTCAAACGCCGGCATCGGCGCCGGAGGGAAATAACTGAAGAATAAACCTCTCGATCATTTCTACTCTCATCTTTTATTACTGCGCGAGTTTTTTTTTTCAACTCCAAATGGTTCATAATTTATAGCCCTTTTTAAATTGAGTTGTGTTGTGCATTTGTTTATGACGTCAGCTTGGTTTAGGGTGCAGGAACTTAGGGTTTCCTTTGCATTTAAAGGGAGAAGGGACGTAGGGTGAACGAATGGATGAGGAAGGGCCCTGGTCTTATGAAGATAAAAGCTCTCCCCTTACATTTGCGTTATTAACTAATACCTTTTATTGTCATAAAGTCTGCTTTAACTGCTTCCAGTTTATATAGCTTAAATTTTTTAATTTACATGTTGCTATTGAAAAAAAAGAAAAGTTAATTATGTTGGAATAAAGACTTTATGGTTTTGTTATTTTGGATTAGAATATAATTAACATATTGTGCGATTCGTTAGAGCTTATGATACTTATGTCCTTCTTGTAAATAATTTTTACTTCTCTCTTATTTTTACTCTCTAGTTTTGATAACTCGTAGCTTTTATTTAAAAGTGGGATTTTTATTTTTTATTTTAATATCAATTATATTGATTAATTTAAATAATATTAATTGGTATAGAACTAAAAAAAAATACTCTGCCAATTAATGTGGCACATAGCTTCCTCGCAAATAAAAGATCAAATTAAGAAAAATACCTCGATAAACATAATCAAAAAGTTGGAACGGCGCATCACTGTTCCAGTAAATATTTAATAAAGTTGAAGAAATTTAAACATTTGTTGGAGAAACAAAGCCTCCATCAAGCACCATAAGTTAGAGCACATAATATAATTAATTTAATAAACAAATATAAAACTGAAACCAAATCATAGAAACCGCTGTATAAACAGTTTTTTTAAATTTACCCCCTCAAAACTAAAAATAACACAAAATAGAATATAACAAAAATTAATCTACTATGCAAGAGCTTTTCAACGATATACATCATATTATAAAAGATTAACTTTAACATTTGTACCCCTGTACTCTGAGGTACCAAAGTTATATTTTAAAAAAACAAACAATACAAAAGGGCATTCATTTAACTAATAAATGCATATAAATAAAAAACCTAATATCAAAAAAGTATTTTAACCCTTTAACCTACAACAAAATTATAAATCGGTACAAAAGTATATGTACAACATTTTTAAAAAATAAACAAATAAAATAGCTTTAATGTACATATCAAGGCCTTTAAAATGATATACGACACAATATTAAAAACAAAAAAAAGTGGTCACGTGACACGGTGCTCGGGGAAAAGTTTACTCTCATGTTCTCAGCAAGTAGGATGAACTAATGAAATAAAATATACTCAATTTAAAGAACATTAGTGTGAGATTCAATCGCCGCAATCAGAAATAAAATCGGCCAACTATTATAGAAACTAAGGCCATTCAAAGACAAAAAAGGAAAAAAATAAAACCAAAAAATAACAAAATGATCACCATCTAGGATACAACCGATGATGATACGACAAAAACTCATAGGACTAAAGTTGTAGATCTTTTAAAATCAGTCACCACTTGGGATATCCATTTTCTAATACGACTTACCGTTTAGCCGCAATAAGCCCCAAAACCAGCTTAAAAATCAAGTCACCCATTTTTATTTTTTTAAGGGGGGAAGGAGGGGGAAAAGTGAACTTTGTATAATTATTTTGGTGCACAATATGGACGTTGCGCGTCGAATGGCGCAAACCACAAGTCTCTAGCTCTTCTGGAAGTAGGTAAACATTAATATCAGTCAGTAAGTCAGTTAGCCATGCGGCTTTATAATATAAGACTCGCCGGCGTCAGCTGGCCTACGGCCAGCTTTTGCCCGTCGAGTGGCCAGGTAGATATATGCCAGGTACTTGTATATAGTAGTTGGTACTTGTAAGATCTGGTAATGTTGTAGGAGGTTGTGGGATATTGTAGCCATCAGGTGGGTTAATTATACTGTTATAATTCCCAGTCTATAAATGACAAAATAAACAAACGATAAAGCAAACAAAGAAACAAAGTTGAAAGCTATTGACGTCTAGAGGAGCTGAGCTAGTATTTGTGAAGTTGTAGAGCGGATTGAGTAAGGTGGGGGGACGGGAGCGACGGGAGAGGATGGGAAGATCGTACATATTGCCGTCTCTGTCTCTTTTTATGGCGCGGCACTATTTAAGTAAATATGTATTAATTAACTTTGGTACTAACAGACATTTTTCGGAGAAACAATGCATCTAACATGCGCCAAATGTGGTGCACATATAATTAATTTAATAAACAAAACACCCAGCAACCAAATCGTAAAAACTGCTATAAAAACAGTTTTTTTTCAATTTTACCCCTCTCAAAACTAAAAATAACACAAAATAGAACATAACAAAAATTAATCTGCTATTTAAGAGCTTTTCAAGGATATAAATAATATTATAAAAGATTAACTTTAACATTTGTATCCCTGTACTCTAAGGTAAAAAAACCTTAGACAAAAAAAAAATGAAGGGGCATTAATTTAACTAATATACAAATATAAATAAAATAACCTAATAACAAAAAATTATTCAAACCCTTTAACCTACAACAAAATTAAAAATCGGTACAAAAGTACATGTACAACATTTTTAAAAAATAAATAAATATAATAGCTTTAATGTACAAATCAAGGCCTTTCTAATGATATACGACACAATATTAAAAACCAAAAAAAGTGGTCACGTGACACGGCACACGGGAAAAAGTTTACTCTCAAGTTCTAAGCAAGTAGGATGAAATAATGAAATAAAATATACTCAATTTAAAGAGCATTAGTGTGAGATTCAAGCGCCTCAATCAGAAATAAAATCGGTCAATAATTATAGAAACTATGACCATTCAAAGACAAAAATGGAAAAAAATAAAAATAAAATAATGCCAAAATTATCACCATTTAAGGTACAACCGATAAAGGTACGACAAAAAGTCAAAAGACCAATGTTGTAGATCTTTTAAAATCAGTTACCGCTGGTGCTGTCCGTTTTCCAATACGACTTACCGTTTAGCTGCAATAAGCCCCAAAACAGCTAAAAAATCAAGTCGGCCATTTTTATTTTTTTAGGGGGGGAAGGAGTGGGAAAAGTAAACTTTTTATAATTATTTTGGTTCACAATATGGACGTTGCGCGTCGAATGGCGCAAACCACAAGTCTCTAGCTCTTCTGGAAGTGGGTAAACATTAATGTCAGTCAGTGAGTCAGTTAGCCATGCGGCTTTATAGTATAAGGCATATTAATTTAGCACGTTTTAAAGTGCGCAGGTTGAAATTAAGCAGGTGTTATCTGCAGGCTACTTTCGACAAACCATAAAAATTTCATAAAAATCAGATGATTACTTTTAAAGATATGGCTGTAAATAAATGTATGTTTGTGAGCATGTGGATGACAAACAAATATGAGCAGCGGATTGAAACTTATATGGGACCAACAATGGGCTACTTATGACTTACCACCCAAATTTCATCAAAATTGGACGTGTAGTTTTTAAGATATGGTGGTTCGCAAAAATTGAACGACAGACCGACAGACCGACAGACCGACAGACCGACAGACCGACAGACAGACACGGAACCAAAAATGTTCCGTGATGTCTGAAACGGATTTCTGTCTTGGAATTTTTGAAATCGGAGACCTAAAATTTTTTCGTTCTTCAGAACGATCACATAGCTTCCGTTACCTTCGGTAAGCTCGGAAGCAAAAATTAGAAATCACAAAATAACACATTTCATAGACATTGAATTTAAGTTTGATTTTTTTTTAGTTGGTTATAAATAGCGAAGATTGACATAAAACTCTTAATTTTAATTTAGCGTTCTTCCATTGATTATGAATTGCGAAGGTTGAGATAAAACTCTTAATTTTAATTTAGCGTTCTTCCATTGATTATGAATTGCGAAGGTTGAGATAAAACTCTTAATTTTAATTTAGCGATCTTTCATCGATTATTAATTGTGAAGGTTGAGATAAAACTCTTAATTTTAATTTAGCGTTCTTTCATTGCTGATGAATTGCGAAGGTTGAGATAAAACTCTTAATTTTAATTTAGCGTTCTTTAATTGATTATGAATTGCGAAGGTTGAGATAAAACTCTTAATTTTAATTTAGCGTTCTTTCATTGCTTAGGAAGTGCGAAGGTTGAGATAAAACTCTTAATTTTAATTTAGCGTTCTTTCATTGCTTATGAATTGCGAAGGTTGAGATAAAACTCTTAATTTTAATTTAGCGTTCTTTCATTGCTTATGAATTGCGAAGGTTGAGATAAAACTCTTAATTTTAATTTAGCGTTCTTTCATTTGGAACTTTTATTAGATGTGTGACCACCTCGTAGTAAAATAGCACCGCAATACAATCTAAGCAAAAAAGTAGAATACTTATATTAAAAGCCTTAGGACATTTCACTTAGTAATGTAATTGGGTGGTAGACATAAAGAATGACTAAAAAGCAATGCTAACGTTTCATCAATCTAAATCAAATCCCTTAGAATACTTTATTTTTTATTAAAAATAAGTTGGATCAACAAAACGATAATAATGCTGATGGAGCAACGTTCTGCTTTGATGCATCCGAGGGAAGGTTTTTCCCCCTTTTTGTGGCATGACCGCTTACGGTGCAGAACGTATAAAATTCGATCTCAGGTCATGTCGGTAACAATAAATAAATTGAATAAACTAGGGTATGTATTTATATATTCTTCTTTTCCCTTAGTAGTTCCGTTTATGTTGTAGAAGTTATTATTCTCCATATCTGCTGTTTTATATTGTATGGATAGTGATAAACGAATAATAACGCATAATATAATACAGTTAGGCAAAATAAATGCTTTAGAGATTTAAAATAGTCTGCCAATTAGTGTGGCACATAGCTTCCTCGCATCCTATTATATCTATATATCTTAATGATTTTATCCATTTACAACCTATTATTGTCAAATTTATTTAATTTTCCCTCCGTTTTTTTAAATCTGCCAGTAAAAGTATCAATTTAGTAAAATTTAAAGAGTGCAGTCGGTTGAAATTAATCTGGGACTATCTGCTGGCCATTTTCAACTAACCATCCAAATTCCTTAAAAATCAGATGAGTACTTTTGAAAATATAGGTGGTAAATAAATGTATGTTTGTACGCACGTGGAAGAGAAACAACTGGGCTCAGAAGGTTGAAACTTATATGGAACCCACAATGGGATAATAATAACCTACCATTCAAATTTCATTTTAATCGGACAAGTAGTTCTTAGGATATGTTGTTTTCAAAAATTGAGCGATAGACATTCACTGAACCAAAAATGTTTCTTGATATCTGAAACGGATTTCAGTCTTGGAATTTTTGAAAGCGGAGACAAAATTTTTTTATGCGATTACATAGTTTCCGTTACCTTAGGTAAGTTCGAAAGCAAAATTGTAAAGATAATTATGATCGATTCCAATGAGAGATGTCACATAGTTGAGCTTGTTATACATAGAAACAAACATAATAGTGTTTATCTACGATTGATACGAAATATAAACATTATATCTCTGTTTAGATGCGTTGAAAGTGATTATTTACGTACTTGTATTCATTGCGCATGCGCGTCTCATAGTTCTGAAGAATTCCTCTTCTTTACCACGCTAGCGCGGTAAAGAAGATGAATTCTTCAGCTTTACGCACGATTAGCGAGTTTGTTTACATTTAACAAAACTAATTTGCTGTTATTTTATTAAAGTAACTGTTTATATCGAGTTTTTAGTGAAAAACAATGAGTGAATCAAGTGACTTTGACGAAAATGTGGAGAATAATAATCCTCCAGAAATAATTAATTCGGCAAAAAATACAACTCAAGAATTAATGCCATCTTTATCAAGAGAGAGATACGAACTTACATAAAGCAAGTTTATTTTTTCTATATTTATTATTTAAATCTAACAATCGTAGATAGAGTACGGTAAGCAACTCGTGGGAAAACGGCATTTTGCATTGCTCGTGTGGTTTTACTACCCTTGCTGTCACTCGGGTGCAAACTCCACACTCGCATGCAAAATGCTACTTTCCGCAATCGACGCGTAATGTACTATTACTTCATTTCTGTGAATAACTCTTAAATTGATTGAAGTTTGCTTTACTGCAATTAGTAGTCCTAATAGAATGAGTACAATGTTTATTACTCTGTAAATTATACGCTATAAATCTCTTAAATGTTATGAAGGGCCAGAGTTGTTTTGTATATTAATCCTCGTTAATTCAGGAACACTAGTAGTTGTTTGTAACAATGGTCCATTAATGTCTTTGATAATGACCATTTTATTACTCATTCTTTGCTACTAATCTCAGTATATTTATGTTCTTCTAAGTTCTCTTCAGCCGAACAAATTAACTTTGTGTCGGTTGTAATAAAGTTGATGTTTCTTGGCTTTGTTTCTCAAGCATGTTTGCCAACTGTATTTATGAGCCAAGTTATTGTATAATCTAGTTCTTTTAAAGTACAAGAGTCCCTACACTATGTATCACATATTTTATTGTATTAAAATTATGTTCAGATGTATCAATATGTGGCATATCCGTCAAAAGTTAAGCTGTAAAAATATATTTTAACGTATATATATATTTTTATCTCCAGTAGAAAGAAAAAGTTATGATTTTGGATTAGTTTAGAGGGACTAAAGTAAGTATTTTCTTGTCTGAACTCAAAAAGTAGGGAGAAAAAGTATAGTAGGGCGAAAAAGTAAGGATTGCCAACTTAATTATTTTATAAATAGTAGAAAATGAATGGCTAATGTAATAAAGTTGTTGAAATCAGGTTGGCGACACTGGTTTTTCGACCTTGTTTACCATTGTTTATAACCTGCATCTAAATAACCTTCTATTTAAGTTTAATTCCAATTCTTACTTGTTTTTAATATTGAATCTCTTATATCTGCTATTAAAAGTGCTAATAATTATTGTTATTTATTAAAATAATAAATAAAAACTGTGCAATGGACGAAAATATCCTCGGCTGCGTCTCGGGAGCCAATTAGATTATTAAAAAACTCTAATTCCCTCGGCTTCACCTCGGGATTTTGGGACCATGGTTCCTTCGGCTTCGCCTCAAGAACCAACTTTTTCGCTCAGGGAATAATGGCTTACTTTACTCCCTAGGTGCATAAATAACTATTTTTTTCCTAAGTTGGCACAATAGATAGTTGTCTTCTTTTTATTATTATTAATGAAGTACCTTTATATTAAAAACTTCCTGACAATCATGGTTATAAATCTTGTATGAGGGTTATAATGAAATATTATTTATTACGTGTGTAATAAATTTTTATCCCCATAAAGGACACCAAAATAAACTTCCATAAATTGACACGAGCTGATGATGTTGAGTCATATTATAAGGAACCCCATGAGTCAGCTGCAGTCTATCAGTGTTGCCACACATGGCCCAGGGTTCCACAGAATCCCTTGTGGTTCTGACGTGTGCCAACTTGACGACTCTGCTAAAGTTTATGGCCCTTTCATTCCCCTTTTCCCATTGTAACCCATAAACTTTTATCATCCCAAAAATACATCCTTGCTTCCTCTGTATAAGTGTGACAGTGCCTCCCCTACGGGTCTTTCCTTGTCCCCTTATTTTACCCACTGGTGCTACAGAATCTCCAGAGAATAAATACACTGAACCAATCATCGTCCCCCTACTTCAGTTTTTCTGTCAATAGGTAAGCGCTTTTATTATAAATCGCTTGTACTTTTTATTCTCTTATATTTATGTACATATTTTTTTTTGTTTATAAACACAAAAGACTAAGGAATAAAATTTTCTTGAATTATATTTTACTCCTGTACTATAACTTTTTTTTATTTTGTTTGGTTGGTATTCTATTTGATCTTCTCATATTGTTTTTCTTTTATATGTGTTTCTATCTTTTTTTAGGCACTTCTTTAAATTGTTACAACTCTTATAAAGAAAACAGAGGGGAGTAACAATCTAAAGAAGGTGTAAGGAATGTTCTTCTTTAGTTTGACACTCCCCTTATAAAAACAAAAGAGTGGCATTCCTTTGTCCCAAAGTACATTGGACTAAACATCACTTTGTCTTTATAGTTATTTAGTTAATGTCATTTATATTCTAAAAACACATAGGGGAGTAACAATCTAAAGAAGTACCTTTGCTTGCCGTTCAGACATCAGGGAACATTTTTGGTCTCGTGTCTGTCTGTCTGTCGGTCTGTGTGTCTATAATGAAACGTGCGACGATAACTTGAGTAAATGTCGACCGATTTTGATGAAATTTGGTAGACATGTTCATATTACCAATGCCCAGGACGAGTTCGTTGGACAACGTTATACGTCCAAGCGTTCACGAGCAACGCTCGCGTAAACGTGAACTTCAAATTTAAAATTGGAATTTTAGGTCGGAAAAAAATCTAACTTCATCTATGCAATGCGACAAACATTCTTTTCAAATAACATTTTTTAGTAAAACCAAAAGAGACACCGGTATGAAGTGTTAAAGATCGCTATAACTATTAATAGTTTTTAAACAATAAACAATAAAACAATAAAGTAATATAACTATAATTTTAATGTTAATATAACAATAAAGTACGTGATAGGATGCGAGGAAGCTATGTGCCACACTAATTGGCAGTCTATTTTTACTCAATTTGCTTTAATTTCATTGAAGTTGTTTCTAATCACTTTTAATTTCTTTTCCTCGATAAATCTTTTTAATAATTTATTTCTAGAAAAAAAAATATTTGAATTGAGATTTTTTCCTCTAATTTTCACGGGTAGTTAAGAGTTTTATTTTTTTTTTACATTATTAAAAACAATCTTATTTGTAAGTAGGTATATGTTGTTTTTAACAATAGAATTTTACTTTTAACCTTTACAAATTAAAAGTATTGTATTTAATTTTGTTACTGCTTTATATTGTACCGTGACCTTTGACCCCCCACTTAAAAGAAGATGAACAGTATAAAAAATACTTTCACCTATTATTACTATTATGAATTGCCTTTTTATAATTTATGTTTATGAAAGAAAAAAAACCTTTTGAAACGTAAAGGGGGAAAATGATATACCTATTATTAAATAAAATTACCTGAGGTAATAATTTCATGAATGGAAGAGGGGGAAGGGGTTTTATTCGTATATAACTGATACCAATTAAAATTGAATTAGTCTGCCCTACTCTAATGGCAATATTGAATGGAGTGGTCCTGGCCTGAGGGAAGGATCTTGAAGTAGGATTTTTTTCTCCTGTGTGTGTGGAAGGATAATTTGTATTGTGTGGGTAAATTGTTAGAAGGGTTTCAGGGGCCAGGAGGCACCCTGGCAGTAGGAACTAATGGTTGAGAAGATTTTGTTTTTGAACAATAGGCTTAAAGCTTAGAGGGCCCTAACCTGAGCCCTGAAGCATCTAAGGGTCATTAGAACCATGAAAAGGTCGTATTTTCTTTACTCCAGTCTAATAAAAGGTGAGGTAGCGAACGCTATTCATTAAATAGAACTGTGAAAGAAAATGTAACTGTTTCCAGTGCTTTTTGTTACAAAAAATAAATGTCTGAATTCAATGAATGAACTAATTGATATTTTTTAATTGTCTAGTTAAAATTAATTATTATTGTAACAATCAGTATTTAATTTTCACCATTAAGCCGGCCATACACGTTGCAGTTAAATGAAAGGTAAACCGGAGCCTGTGTGCTATCAATTATGTCATAATTGCACAGTTATGATAACACGCATGCGTTTACCTTTTAGTAACCTATATTGGTTTACCTATCGGTAACCTATGCAGGTTTACCTGTCGGTAACCTATACAGGTTTACCTATCGGTAATCTATACAGGTTTTCCTGTCGGTAATCTATGCAGGTTTACCTCTCGGTAACCTATGCAGGTTTACCTTTCGGTAACCTATACAGATTTACCTGTCGGAAATCTATGCAGGTTTACCTGTCAGTAACCTATGCAGGTTTACCTGTCGGTAACCTATACAGGTTTACCTGTCGGTAACCTATGCAGGTTTACCTGTCGGTAACCTATGCAGGTTTACCTGTCGGTAACCTATGCAGGTTTACCTGTCGGTAACCTATACAGGTTTACCTATCTATCGGTAACCTATACAGGTTTACCTTTCGGTAACCTATGCATGTTTACCTATTGCTAACCTATACAGGTTTACTTATCGGTAACCTATACAGATTTATCTGTCAGGTATACCGCAACATGTACGGCTTTAAGAATGATCTGTCTATCTGTTCAGCGAGTTTGCAAAGTATCTGTGAGTGGACTTCAACGAACTTGAAACTTATGTGAACTCCAAGGAACCTTAAAACTTATGAATGCGTTTGTGTTATAAATAGTTAAGAACAAGAGGACTGTATTAAGGTGAGAAGAAATTTCGTATATTGAAACTGTAGATTTATACTAAAGTACATAACATTTGAATAAAGAACGTGGCGTTAACATGAAACTGAGTAGAATGTGATTATAAAGAGGTTAAAAGAAGTAAGGGATGACAATAAGATGGGGAAAGAAGTATCAAATAAGTTATGGTTATAGGCAACAGATAGCAGCAGGACACAGAGAAATGATAATGAAAGAAGGTTTACATTTTACATTGTGTGACTTGTAATGTTCGCTAACATTCTATTTTCTATTAAAGCATTCTGTACTCGAAGAAAAATAATATTCCGCTCCTGTGAACATTTTTTTTTAATATTATAAAGCTTTCCCGCCTACACTCTTTTGGAGGAGAATTCAATTCTCTCCGATAAATGAATTACTACCATAACAAATGTTCTAATCCCTAACAACTCGTTCGTATAATCTTTATACTTATTGTTTTTTTCCCCTCAAAGCTACATAGTAGTAATAATAATGCCATTTCATACTTCCAAATTACCAATTTTTTTTTTTGTCTCTAGCCTTACAGGAATTCTCTGCTTTTCAGGAACATCTATTCTGAAAATTTAATATCAAGTTCCTAACTAGTTTATAAAAGTAATTGCACACAAAAACAAATTATATCAACTAAATTTTGACGCTATTCCGATCTCAATTTATTTAGTATGTATTAGTGATTCCACAAATACAAATATTATGGTTTTTCATCGAGCCTAAAAATGAAAAACAAATCACATCAACTAAATTTGTGATGCTATTTTCATTTTAATTTATTCATTATAAACTCGTGGGCTCATGTGAAACGCAGTTCAGGACAGCGCAGTTTTTCACCCTTCTGAAATAAACGAAACCAATGCAGTGCTGGGCAGCCCAAGTTGCACAATTGAAACAAAAGACAAGCCTCGGACCACCTTTTGTCCAGATTTTATCCGGTCCATAATCGTTGGTTTTGGGTCCCCCTACGGTTATCCCGTTTTGGGTGTCCAGTTAAGGGCATCCTATGGACATACAGTTGGGGGTATCCTCTGGACATCGAGTTAAGGGTATCTATCCTATGGATGTCCTTAACGGTATGTCCAGTTAAGGGCATCCTATGGACATACAGTTGGGGGTATCCTCTGGACATCGAGTTAAGGGTATCTATCCTATGGATGTCCTTAACGGTATGTCCAGTTAAGGGCATCCTATGGACATACAGTTGGGGGTATCCTCTGGACATCGAGTTAAGGGTATCTATCCTATGGATGTCCTTAACGGTATGTCCAGTTAAGGGCATCCTATGGACATACAGTTGGGGGTATCCTCTGGACATCGAGTTAAGGGTATCCTATGGACATCCAGTTAAAGGTACCCTATGGATGTCCAGTTAGGGTTATCCCATGGATGAGTTGTAATTTCTAAAGCTTTTTGCTTTTATTGAACCCCATGGACGTTAGATGGACGGGCATCGGGTCAGCCATAAGGCATCCCAGAAGTAAAAATTCTACCCTCCACAGGATGTGCCAATGGACAAGTCGTGCCACTTGGGAGTACTACGCCCCAAGGTGTATAAAGTATACCCAAGAGTTCATAGTCTATACAGCTTGCTACGCCCCTACCTGACGCTAGTGGATCAGACGTCTCAATCCACATGGTCTCGTATATTTCTGCAGGAAGAAAAACTATGCTGCCCTGCTGCTTCTCAATGTGCACATGGCCTCTTATAATTTTTACCAAAATATAAGAGGAAAAAGAATTTCATGACTTTGAAACATCTTTTATTTATATATATCCCAGTGTGTAAGGATACAGATAACATATTCTTTCACAGCAATTTACATTATTTTTCGTCTTTTATTATTACCCTTTTTACTTATTCTTTCTATCAGTAAGAAAGTAACGTTCATTTTATTTCATGTATCAAATTTCGAAACTAAAAGAAGAGCAAAGGGAAAACCATTTTTTTCACCTGTATATTCGTATAAGGTAAATTGAAGTTGAAGGTATAAAGGGATGAAGTAAACTATTGAATGAAAAAGAAAGGGACTAAGATTAGATTTGAAAGGATTAAAGGGCAAAGGGAATAACGAAATAGAGAAAATGTCATGGTAGGAAAAAAAGTAAAAAGAGAAAAATATATTAAAGAATATGTTGGAAGAAGAGGAATAAATAAATTGGAGCAAGTCTTCTTCTATACTTTTTTCGCACCTTTAAGGGTCTCTCTTTTTTAACATCTGTTTCTGAGGTGTATCATATTTCTTTTCTTTTTGCAATGTTATATACTTTTTTTTAAGGAATATTTTCCATACTTCCTCTAACCATCTTTATTTATAAGAGTAAGAGATAAAAAGAAATTATCGAATTTCTTTTTAGACTTTTTTTTAAAAGAGTTCATGAAGTCTAAACTCTACTTAAAAAATCGGTCCGAGACAACTCAGACAAACTTTCTCATATACGAGTTTATAATTACTTAGCCCAGTGTTTCCATTTATTAGTTTTCAAATGTACATTTAAATATTATTGAACATTTCATCAAAATGTATCATAAAAATAACCTCCTGGGCGGGAATCGAACCCGGGATCTCTCCGTCCGCGTTTTAAGCTAATTTCTCAGGAACTATATTTTTCCCGGGAAGACGGCTTATATCGTTGGATTCGTATTCAAATGGACTACATTTTAGAATTTTTAAATCAAAATCGTCGGAACCGTTTTCGAGCAATAATTTTTTTTCATGTTTTTTCAGAGTTTTTGGGGGGTAGCGCCCCCAAATTTAGAGCTAAAATTCATTTCTCGATTTCGCCTCGGGGTATGATTTTTCTGAACATGTATCACAAATTTCGTCAAAATCGGCCCAGTAGTTTAGGCTCCAGGCGTCTGCACAGACGACAGACAGACGACAGACGACAGACAGACGACAGACAGACAATTTTTAAAAACCACTTTTTTGGACTCAGGGGACCTCAAAACGTGTAAATCCATCAAAATCTCAAAATCGAATTTTCGCGCCATCACAATACTTTCTCTTTATATGAGAAAGTAAAAATAAAATTAAGAAAAAATTATTGTTGCTAATTTCTTATTTTACTCTGTGGGTATTATTATTCATTGTAGATACATTTTAATTTTAATGAAGGTTTTTTGTAGTCCCTTTTTTAATTAAATTTATCTGTATAATTGTAGAATAAATATTATTATTCTTGCGTTGACATGGTATGTTAAATATATTGTCTTTTAGTTGCTTACTTTCTGGTATCGTGCAACGTGCAATAAATAATATATAAACATTTGAATTTTGTACTGTACTCAGTTGGAATTTTTACATTATTTGGGGCTTTTATTTTTTAATTAGTTATCCTCATTGCACATTTTATTAAGGGGAGTCGTATAAAGAATCAATATATACAATACAAAATGGGCAACTTTAAAGTTATCCCTAACTCAGTATATAATATAATACCTATACCTATATATTTTGGTATCGTTTTTGAGTGCTACATAATTTTCTTCAAATTGTATTTTACGTGCCCCAACTATTTTTTTTTTTCAAATCAACGAAAAGAAAAAAAATCATAGTTATTCTTTGTCAAAAAAGAAAAACAGAAAATAGTTTCCTTATAGTTTTAAGTAATTTTGCATGTCGTACATTTTGTAAGAAACAAATGTGCCCCCATAAAAAATAATCTATAAATATCTTGGGAACAGTTTGCACTAGACACTTCGGAGTTTCTAAGTAGTTTTATTGAGTTTGGACAATAAAAATGCCTATAAAGGCGTTTGTTTTACGTATTATTATAATAGACCATGAGATAGCGTGCAAAAAGTGTCTGACTAACATCAAGCTAGAATTTTGTGTATAAGTTAGTCATTTAGTGCCTTTTAAGAGTATATGGTCGGTTAAGTTCTTCTGGAGGACATAGATTGGCAATAGGCATTTGAAAAAAAAAACGGTGTGGAGCGGCCATGTTCCGCCTATTATGGTGGACAATGTGATTTTCATGATCCTGAGTACAAAATTAGTTAGTTGATATCAAATCATGTTGATACTAGTTTGTCACTTGATAGGTTTGATAGATTTCACTTTGATTTGAATAGCTAACTTATCTAGGGACAAACTAACATCAACTTGATTTTCCGTCCACTAACTAATTTTGTGCTCACAATCATGAAAATCACATTGTCCACCATCATTGGCGGGACATGTCCGCTCTCCAACTTTGTTTTTTGCAAATGCCTATTGCCAAGCTATGTCCTGCAGACGAACTTAGCCGATCACATATTCTTAAAAGTCATTAAAAGATTAATTTGTACACAAAATTCTAGCTTGATATTAGTCAGACACATTTTTTCACGCAATCTCCTGGACTATAAGCAAAACAATATATATATATATATATATATATATATATATATATATATATATATATATATATATAATATATATATATATATATATATATATATATATATATATATATATATATATATATATATATATATATATATATATAAATATATATAAATATAATATATATTGTTTAAAAGTTAATAGCTGAAACTAACTTTTAAATGGCCACTATCTTGGGCTGGGCCGATTATAATTATTTTGGTTAATGATCTTAAAATTACTTACTGACTCTTTGTGTGTTCTGTAAGCTCATAGCTACTTTGCCGATTTATTTGATTTATTATTTCGCCCTGTGTTTATTCTAAATTAAAATCTAACTTTTTTTTTTTTCATTATAAAAATTCCTTCATATTTTTCATTGTTTTTGTCATTCTTAATATTTTCATCTCATCTTTTTCTTCCCACAACTTAATAAATTTAAAGAGAATAATAAAATGGGAAAATATAAAATAAAAACGAAATCTTAATATTGTCTTATTCTGCTGAGAGATGTGAGGAATGAAGGGGGGGGAGTGAAAGGTACAGTGCCTCTTATAATTTATATTATCATATTTCATGGCGTATAATATATTACTGTATTCTACAATGTTATAAAAAAAAATATAATCACGTTGAAATTCTTTTGAATGTGATAAAATTCATTTCTTTTAGTATTTGAGTATGCATATTTACCTACTAGGAGAAAAAAATGTAGTTTTGTTAATGATGCTATAAAGGAAAGCTTGCACATAAGTTTTATGTGTTACTGCTTTAATGTGCGAGTGTATTATCGGACCGAGACAACTCAGACATTCTCATATTGTTGAAATTGTATTTAAATTCTATATCTCATTTAGTTGATTTTAAAAAAATAGACTGCCAATTAGTGTGGCACATAGCTTCCTCGCATCTTATCATGCACTTTATTGCTATATTAACATTAACATTATTGTTATATTGTTTATTGTGTAAAAACTATTAATATATAATTTTAGCGATCTTTAACACTTCATAGCGGTGTCGCTGTTGGTTTTACTAAAAAAATGTATTAAAAATCGGTCCGAGACAACTCAGACTAACTTTCTCATATATGAGTTCATAATTATTTAGCCCAGTGTTTTCCATTTATTAGTTTTTGTATGTACATTTAATTATTACTGAACATTTCATCAAAATTTACCATAAAAATAACTTCTCCTTGGCGGGGAATCGAACTCGGGCTCTCCCTGTCCACGTTTTAAGCTATTTTCTCAGGAACTAGATTTTTCCCGGGAAAACGGGTTATATCGTTACATTCGTATTTAAATGGACTATATTTTAGAATTTTTTAATCAAAATCGTCGGAACCGTTTTCGAGAAATAATTTTTTTTCACGTTTTTTCAGAGATTTTGGGGGGTAGCGCCCCCAAATTTGGAGCTAAAATTCATTTCTCGATTTCGCCTCGGGGTATGATTTTTCTGAACATGTATGCCAAATTTCGTCAAAATCGGCCCAGAAGTTTAGGCTCCAGGCGTCTGCACAGACAGACGACAGACGACAGACGACGGACAGACATTTTTTACAAACCACTTTTTTGGACTCAGGGGACCTCAAAACGTGTAAATCCATCAAAATCTCAAAATCGAATTTTCGCGCCATCACAATACTTTCTCTTTATATGAGAAAGTAAAAAAAATGTTGGCCTCATTGAATAGATGAAGTTTTTTTTCCCCGACCTAAATTCCAATTTTAAATTTGAATTTCACGTTAACGCGAGCATTGCGCGTGAACGCTTGGACGGATAACGTTGTCCAACGAACTCGTCCTGAGCATATATAAAATAAACATTACTACCAAAGTTCATCAAAATCGGTCGACATTTACTTAGGTTATCGATATTTACTTAGATATTCGTTATCATTTAGTTAGGTCTGTGTGTCCGCGAATCCTGAAACGTGTGACGATACTTCAGGATTCGCGGACACACAGACCGACAGACAGACAGTTAGACAGACACGAGACCAAAAAGGTTCCCTGATGTCTAAAACGGATTTCTGTCTTGGAATTTTTAAAATCTGGGGCATACAATTTTCATAAAATTGTTTTGTTCTTAATAGTGAACACAATACTTCCGTTACCTTCGGTAAGCTCGGAAGCAATAATCATAAAAAAATTAAATTATTTTAAAACAGTTGGTTGTTTACTTTTTGTTTTCGATTTTAACAAAATCAGATTTCTTTTCATCAATATTCTCTAAACTAAGAAATTATAGACTTTTTTTTATCAAAACTGTCGGAACAGTTTCCAAGAAATATTTTTTTCCAGAATTTTTGGGGGTAGCGCCTCCAAATGGGGGGAGCTAAAATTAATTTCTCGATTTCGTCTCAGAGTATGAATATTCTGAACATATATGCCAAATTTCGTCAAAATCAGCCCAGTTGTTTAGGCTCCACGCACACTTTTTTAAACCTCAAAACGTGTAAATCTATAAAAATCTCAAAATCGAATTTTCACGTTATCACAATACTTTCTCTTTATATGAGAGAATAAAAAACAAGTTCGCGCTATTACAATACTTTCTGTTTACATGAGAGTAGTAAGGTTCTTATTCATTACGTATGAGAAAATAAAAAATAGCTCATTCGTTCTCTTTGGTTCGATCAAGAACAACATACCTCTCGATTTCACTATAAATTTTAGTTCTGATGTTCCAAAAATGATAGAAATTGGAAATTACTTCCTTTACTGTACTCTTCCATACCCCTTCTTTTTGCATATGATTTTGAACAAAACCAATCTTAATCGTTAGCTTATGACTAATCTTATTATAAACATTTATATTTCTGTTTATTAATAATGTTTTTTTTTTTTGTTTGTTTCAGGTAATTTAACTAATAATTTTGGAAAATATTCAGTGGTAAATTATATCAATATTTAAGGTAATCAAATTATCGTTATTTTAATTAAAAATAACTACATTAACTACAGCTCATGCAAGGAATCAGTGTTTATGTTTCTATTAACATGTAAGCCAAACGATTACGTAAACTTTTAAGCATGAACGTAAATATACAATTGGGGCAAAATGGAAAAAGCCCTATTAAATATTTTCTTGTTTATTGAGATACAAAGTTAGTAATACATTTTTAACCCATTTTTTTTTTTTTTTTTGCCTACCTACCATGAATTAAACATTCTGACGAACACGTAAGTTATTTAAATACAAGAAAATCTTCATAAAATTGAAGTTTTAAAATAAAAATATTTGTTTTTATGAGAAAAAAATATTAATATTCGCGATTTTTATAAAAATTATCAAAGTGTGTTTTTAAAAAACGATATATTTTATTTAATAACTCTGATTTGTTAAAAATATTTTCCGAAGGATCAAAGCCCCCCACACCAGCATACAGCCACACAAGCGCCCACCACTGTATAAAAATTAATGGCTTTTATTTGGCCATTTTTTTTTGTACATATAAAGTCGGATCTGCGCTTCTCCCCGACATGTACACAGTACACATACATACTTACAAACATTGGTATTCTTCTAAGTATGAAATGATAAAGTGTACTAACATTTTGTAATTGTGATCAATGTGCAGAAAGAACTTCAGTTTATATTGATATACAGTAGGGCCCCGTTAGTACGGACGAATTCAGGCACAGGGTCGTCCGGATTAGTGGGATTTCCGGATTAGCCAGGTTTTTTTTAAAAATAACATAATACTTCATAAAAATTTGTATGTATAGTATAGGTACTGTATTTGTATTACCATGTGTCTGGATAAATTAAATTTACTGCATGAATGTAATATATAATTGCATATTACGTGATTGAACACACATGATATGTACATTCCTATCAGTTTACAACAGTTAGCTATACTAAATACATCTTTTAAATTTACATTTTTCAGTGCATTTTCCAAATTGTCATTGTGGTCAAGAAGTGCAACGAGAATGATTGTAAGAAGTGATTT
This sequence comes from Gerris lacustris, assembly GCA_951217055.1. NCBI lineage: Eukaryota > Metazoa > Arthropoda > Insecta > Hemiptera > Gerridae > Gerris > Gerris lacustris. The sequence goes on from OX578279.1 coordinate 73,926,243, forward strand.
ACGAAATGATTTTTATTGCTGTAGGCTTGAATTCTCATGAGAGAAACGTCCGGATTAACGGGATCCTATTGTATACATATATAGATTTTGGTATTAATATCAGTGGTCTTTTCTTTGTAGACTTTTAGCTGAACCCCAACTACATTAGTTCAATTTGTAGGCAGCGGTCTATTCGGAATGTTGAATTTGTATTTTCAAAATATAAAATTATATTAGACAATTTTCAATAAAATTATTAATATTACTCTTTAAATTCTATTCTCTGGTAAAAGTAGTATTTATTTTGGTGTTTTGCTATCATTTCTGTGTCATTCTGTATTGACTTAAAATCAATTGAGCTTTGAACCTCGTCCAGACTGCCGAACCGAACAGAGGAAACGAGCCCCGAACATTGGTCTCTGCGCATGCCCAGTCTAAAGTGCGCCTGCGCATCTCACCCTGGTCATGCACAGTCTAAAGTGCGCCTGCGCATCTCACTCTGGTCATGCGCAAAGACCAATATTCGGCTCGTTTTCTCTGTTCGGTTCGGCAGTCTGGACGAGGCTTTACAGTATCAGAAATGTATCATAATTTGTATGTCTCAACGTCAATGGTAATTTGAGGACAATGAGTCTTAGTACGGATCATGTTAGAATGTTAAATTAGCGGGACCTTAACGTTGAGTGACAGAGCAACATGAAACTTAATATTCAATTCAAATGCAAATGTATTTTCATTTCGACATTAATGCTTGGTCGACACCAAATAGTATTCACTATGTCATGATTAAGACATCATATTGTTACAAAATCATAATCAGCTTATAGAATTACAAATTGTAATTGGATTAGTTTTCAAGGGGAGGGGAAGGAGACATTTTCTAGCTTTTAGTTTGATAAATTAGTTTGAATATGAAATCAATTTATCATGTTAAATGTTTACTAATACTATTTAAGAGATTTTCGGCTAACTTAGCTTATTAAGAACCTTGTTCTGTCATTGCAATACCCTTGTTAGACTAGTCTGGTAAAGGGGTGTTGGGTATTGTTAGCCAAGGAATTACGCAGGGCTACAACATCGGACCGCTATTATTCATTTAGTTCAAAATCCCCCTTTACTTTACGGTTCCCTTCGAGATAGTTCTAAATCTCAATGCTTCCTTTTCATGTTGGCATTCAGCTGTTTCTCCTAATCCAGTTTGTTCTAGTCTTTATTGTTTATTTTGAAAATAGCTTGTTTTCCAAAGGGCTGAAGCTTGATAAATCTTGTTAATGAGAGCTTAGCGTGTTTTTCGTTTCCTATTTTGATTCTCTTGTTTCTGTTTTGGCGTGTCAGTTATAGGTTTTCTTATCTTCTTATTTTCTTTTTGTTCTGTTTGATTTGGCTCTTTGTGATACAGTCTGGTACGAAGGTGATTATTTATGTAGTATTGAACAAAATCAATACTTTTTATGGTCTCTAAAATGTTAAATTAAGAAACATTACTACAGTGATATTTTTTTGTTATTATTATTATTATTATTTTTTTTTTTTTAATTATTTTTTTTATTTTTTATTTTATTTTTTTATTTTTTATTTTTTATTTTATTTTATTTTTTTATTATTATTTTTTTTATTTTAATTATTTTTTTATTTTGTTATTATTTCTTCTATAACAAAATATGTAGAGTTAGAAAATTAATATCTGCTTGATAGTTTTGTTATCTTTATCAATTGAAGTACTATTTTATTTGTCTTTTTTTATTTATTTTTCTAAGCAAATTGTCAACTTAAAATATTTATAATTAAATATAATATCATTCAATTTATTATTAAGTTAATATCATCTCAGCTTTGCAACATTCCACAAAAAAAAAAAAAAATCGTTCTTAATAATGTTCATATCCTAAAATTATTCTACCATATTTTTTAATACCTCGTTTTTTTAATATTGTTTAGATTTTATAAAAGAGCTAAGCACAAACTGAAACAATTTTTAGATTAAATTTTTATTTTATGAATAGCGCTTATATATGTATTTAGTTTATTACTTTGTTTAATTTGTATTATTAAATCTATTTAAGACAATTTATTATTCCTTAAGATGACTTCCATAGACCCTTCTAATTTTTATTTATTCCTAATACCTTATGTAATATCTATATTAATATTTGATAAGCATTTTTTTATAGAAATGTACAAGTCAAATATCTTTATAAAATAAATTGTTAATAGTCCACAGGCCACCATAAGAAGTAAGTCGCTGATTGATAAAGTTTTCTTACCTTATGGAATCGCTTATTTATGCCTTTTCCACCGATGAATTGGGTATATGGCAACTGGGGGCTGGGCCATTTCTTTTTTGTTGACATGCCAAACTTGCCCTTATGCGGGAACATTGAAAAGAGATAGATAAAATTTTGATTTTCACAGGTTCGTTTAATTAAATTATTTAAAAAACAGTGGTAAAGGTGGCCACCGATAAGAGTGGGCCGTTTGGGGTGTCCACCGCCCCAAACATGTCGCTCTGCGGGGACGTTGAAAAGAAAACGGCCCACTCGTATCGGTGGCCACCTATACCACTCTTTTTTAAATAATTTAATTAAACGATTCTGTGAAAATCAAAATTTTATCTATCTCTTTTCAATGTTCCCGCACAAGGGCAAGTTTGGCATGTCAACAAAAAAGAAATGGCCCAGCGCCCAGTTGCCATATACCCAATTCATCGGTGGACACGGCATAAATAAGCGATTCTATAAGGTAAGAAAACTTTATCAATCAGCGACTCACTTCTTATGGTGGCCTGGGGACTATAACAAAATAATAATAATAATAATATGTTCATGTTCATATGGTATTGAAGTTTTCATAAAATTTAATAATTTGTATTATAAAATCTATTATTTTATTCTAGGAATCATTTATGTTATGTATCACTGGAACTCTTGGATATAAGCTTACACTTATATTGAAAGTTATACGACGTTTGCAGTTAAACTATACTATAATAAACCTATAAAAAGCTATTATAATTTAAAAGTCGAAAATAATTTACTTTTATTACCATAATTGCTACTCATAATGTTCTTTTACGCATCTGTGCGTTGTTTTAAATTCTATTTACTGTTATATTTTTAAACACATACCATTTCCTTTTGCGTTTGATATGAAAAAAAAAAAATAATAATAATTACAGATATATTATACAGAAGTTCAGTGACCCCTTATACATTTCTATTAGATTTATCACCTTTTGACTTCGAAACTTTTTTTTTTTATATACTTCATAGGCGCAGGTGCAAAAATCGTACCCTTTGATTTCCTTAAGCTTATGTTACACGTAGATATAAAAAAATCATTAATTCACCAAGGTTAGATATAATATGAGGTGTATGGGTCTAAAGGCAGGGCAATAGTTGTATGGTAGCGGCACGCGTACTGGTTGCCCGGAACTACGGACCGTATGCCTCCACACTTGAGCGACAGTCAGTCGGACGACTAAACAAGTTTAAAGGCCTTTTCAGTACCTTACTGTGTTTGTCCACGCGAGCATCGTTCGCCAGTCCAGTCTTTCCACTCTTCCTTCTACCTTAGACTCATTTAACTTATTTCCTCTTCTTTCTTACGCTATTCGTTTTTTACTTCAACTTCAGTGATTTGATTAAGAATTGAATTTTCATTTAGCTGATTAAGTTTATGCTTATCCTTAAACAAACAAACAAAAAAAAAAATCAATTATTATCAACATTCCATATTTTTATAAATGCAATAACACAAGTACTGTTACAAGAAAAACAAATTTATAGTTTGGCACTAAATATACTCAATATAATTTGTAATATATTTTATAACTATATAATTAAAACAATCAATGTTATTTTTATATTATAACAATTCGTAAGAAACTGATAACTTAGTTTATTTAATGCACAATATTATATTACAATGTATTAATTGTTAATTAGGTTAAATTTCTTATAATTTTTTTTTCCAAACCAATAAATACTCTTTTACTGAGAATTTTTAATTAATTGTTTACTTTAGTGGATGAAACCTTTTAATAGCTGAATTAACTCACATTCAAGTTATTTTTTTTTCTTAAAGTTTTAAATTAAAATATTATCTTTATAAATTTTGTTATAAAGTTGAACTTAATTTTCAAAGTGAATTAATGAGTTTTCTTCTATAAATTAAGTGGTTTTATTTTTTAGTGTAATCTTAGAAATGGTTATTTTTTTATGTGGAGTGTAATGAATGTCTGTGAATTGATCTAACTTCAAATAATATTCGTCTAAATTAAAAATGTACGTATGATATTTTTATTTATTTTATAAATTTTATATATATATATATATATATATATATATATATATATATATATATATATATATATATATATATATATATTGATAAATTATATACTATTAACTTGATTTCTTTGTGAACTGATCATACGTTTTATTTATCGGTACAATCAGTAGTGTAGGGCATCTGACTTGTCTAAGAACTGTACATTGAATAGTCTTAATTACTTCAGCTGCTTTGTTTTCAAATTATAGTGTCTTTAGCCCTCTTAAGACATTCCTAGCATACTATATCATTATTATATGTGATTTTTGTTTCCAATTTTAGCTCTTTGATTACTCATATTGTTCTTAGCTTTTTTCTTTTCGTTCGATCTATTAATAATAATAGTATCTGAATGATGGATGAGTTAACGCTATACTAAAGCTTCATTTTGCTTCTAAGCTTACCGAAAGTAATGGAAGCTTGGTTGTTTTGAAGGACGTAAAATGTTTGACTTCGATTTCAAAAATTCCAAGACCGAAATCTGTTTAGGCATTAAGAAACCTTTTTGGTTCCGTGTCTGCCTATCGCAAAATTTTTGCAAACCAACATATATCTTAAAAAACTACTTGTCCGATTTTAATGAAATTTGAATGGTAGATCATAATTAGCCAATTCTTGGTTCCATTTAAGTTGAACCTTCTGTGCCTATTTATTTCTCTTTCACATGCACCTATATTTTAGAAAATTGGATGTTTTGTTGAAGATAGCCCCCAGAATAATTTCAATCGTCTAAACTCTTCAAATTTTATACTCAATTGATACTTTAATTCATGTAAAAATCCAAAACAATTTTTACAGATTTACAAAACGGGGGAAATTTAATAAAGAGGACAATAATAAGTAGTTGTAAAAGCATAAAATCATTGAAGTATACGAAATTGGATGCGAGGGAGCTATGTGCAACTCTAATTGGCAGACTATTTTTATTAGTATCAGCTCCTAGTTGTACGATGAATTTAAAAAAAAAAAAACTTTTTATATAATTAGAGGATTTTTTTAGGACTAAAATATAAAAATCTCTTAGAATTTGAGCAAAATGTAAAAGCTTTTGAAAAAATGCTATATGTATAGAATAGATCAAAAGAATGTGGTGTGCCGCAAACTTTGGGCGGTGATTCATACATGTACTTCAGTATAGAAATATGAAAAGCTTCATATATGATATACAGTTACTGCTTGTAAAAATCTTTTTAAGTACCGCTCTTTGAATACGTATTTTATGTGTGTAGTTTCTTTAATTAGATATAGTATCATGTAAAATATAACTTTAGTATTAAAAACTTATTTTCTTATTCTGATATCTTGAGTCTACTTGGGGTGGAAAAAACCATAAAAATCCGTAATAACCTAAGGTGTAAAATGATGGTTAAATGCAACCCAGGTTTGTTTAATACAACACTTTTTATTGCAGATGGTATTATTATCTGAGACCTTGTTTTCATTTTATGGCATGAGGGAAAAAAGGCTTTTGGTTTGCTCTTTTTCTACAATATCAGGTTGTAAAGAGATAGAATGTAACCTGGCCTGAGATAACAGAGGCCAAGGTGTAGATGGAGTGGGAAGCTAGCCAACTACCACCTCCGTTGCTTGTCTTCAATGCCTCGAGCCCTTCTAACAAGGAGGGGTGAGGTTACCTTCAGGGCCAACTCATTCCAAATTTAACACCCCATTCTAAAGGAAATAAACAATAAATAACTTTAGTTTTAAACATTTCTTAGCATTGTAAAGAAGTCTCTGTTTGATTTATTCAAACTTTATAAGTAAACTTAAAGTTGTTCTTGTTTGATACTTCTAATATTTGTTTCTTTTTAAGTTCTAAAGTATAAACTAAAATTTAATATTATTGATTTCTCAATCATTAAAAAAATTACTGACATATAAGATAATGGACATAATCGATGCTGTATAGAACCGGATTTAGCCACTGGACTACTGTGATATAGAAGAAATTACCGACATATTAGATAATGGATATAATCGATATTGTATTGAACCGGATTTATCCACTGGACTACTGTGATATAGAAGAAATTACTGACATATAAGATAATGGACATAATCGATGCTGTATAGAACCGGATTTAGCCACTGCACTACTGCGATATAAAAGAAATTACTGACATATAAGATAATGGACATAATCGATACTGTATAGAACCGGATTTATCGACTGGACTACTGCGATATAGAAGAAATTACTGACATATAAGATAATGGACATAATCGATACTGTATAGAACCGGATTTAGCCACTGGACTACTGTGATATAGAAGAAATAATACCCTTTTTACAAGCTTTTATTTAACTTGCAATATTTGTATGTATGGTGGGGTCAAATCTTGCCACTGAATTTTAAAGCAGTTATTCTCAAACCGATTGAATTGAAATTTTGCATACACGATTAGTTTGGATGACAATGAATGGTTAGCTAAGTGACATCATTCTAAATCCAATATGGCAGACCGCCCAAGATGGCGGACTAGTTATTTTTTAAGCACCCCCATGATATGGGTATCAAATGAAAGGGTTAGCTGAGAAGAATACGAATAAAAGCTTGTTTTTAAAAATATTTTTTTACTATTAATTTATTTCATTATTATGGCTTAAGATAAAAAGCATTACTTCTCGATTATTCTTTTATATTTTATTAAATAATGGCTAATTTCTATAAATAATGGCTCATATAGAAGCAATCACTGCTTTTAACTCTGCGCCATACCACTTCTCCAAAGCTCTTTCCGTTTTTGTTCTCGAATTTCGTTGTTCTTCATTAGATTTTTTCCGAATTCAACCCTGTTATGAATAATTGATAAAAAAAAATAAATATATGTAATCTAATAATATATCTACCTAATATATTTTTAAATATATATAATAAATATTGATTTGATGTATTAATCATGATGATGTCGTTAATGATCATTTTAGACGAGATTGGACAACTAACTGTTAGTTTTAAGTGTTTTTTTAATTAATTGTCTTTGTTTTAGACCTCTAAAGAAGATTCTAAAACCTGATCGTTGCGCCATATTTAATTTTGTAACCGAAACCCGAGATTAGTTTTGTTTTGTTTATAATTAAGGTTTAAAATTAGTATACATAATATATATAGATATATATATTTATATATATATTTAAAGTAGAGAAAATTAGTGAGGTTAGAATATTCTAATTATTTTCTGTTTTTTTAATGTGCACTTGACCTATCATAACTTAAAAAAATTGTATTAAAAAAAAAGAAGAAAAAATACTTTAAAAAAACAGAAATTAATAAAAAGTTAATATAAAGTTAATATCGCTTGAATCGAGTGGATGGAGTGAGACCATCCTTCTCTCATCCTTGTAACTTTCCCAATTAATTTGAAAGCCTTTTCCACTCCTGAGCCCTGGAAATATGAAACGAAGGAGCCAAGCCTCTCCGTCAGCAACCTCTGCCTTTTTTTTAATTTAATATCGCAACTTTACAGGGGAGAAAAAAAGTAGAAACAAAAAACTTTATAAAAATAAATTATTAAATTAAAAAAAAGAAGAAGAAGAAAAAAGCGAAGGCTTCAGAACACTCAATGGCTGATAAAATATGAAACAGGAGGAATTAGAAAGTTTAAGGAAATTTTCTTGGGGATGGGGGAATCACAGTGTTTTCTGTTTTTGATATATTGATTGAAATTAATTTACTTTAATTAATTTACCGGCATCTTAATTGTTTATGGGTTAATGTTTCCAAATTAATTTTGTAAGAATTGAAAATTCCTTAGCTTTTAACTAAGGAATTTTTTAAGTAGTTATACTTAGCTTTTGTCTCTAAGAGGAAAATGGGTTACATCGCCCAATCTGATGAAAAAGGGTGCTTTGTATACTCATATTTTATAATAAGATATGTTTGATAAACATTAATTACTGATTTCGCTTAAATGTATGTCGGAGGAAAAAAACCGATGTAAACATTATCCCAAACTTACACACGGTTATGGGATTAAGCATAGTTTCTTTTTCAAAATGGAAAAATGTTTCTTCGAAGCACACACTACACACTTTATTCCATCCTCGATTTTTACCCAAGACCTTTATATAGACCAATATCCCAGAAGCCTTCTATCAGGTTATCTAGGGTGTAAAGGACTTTAGTTTTTCTCTTGAGTTATTCCTTCTGTCCTCTGCGGTTTGGAGCCAGATGCCAGGTTTTGGTTCTGGTCCGATGTCCGTTCCAGTGGTTGATTTACCCTTCCAGAAAGTAGAAGAGTGTCACGTGAACAGTGGTCACAGATGATGAATTCACTCCTGGAAAGGATCCTGGAAATATATTTTTATAAGGGTATAAATCTTTAAGATCGTTCTATCCTGCGTCCTGCCGGTTCGACAGTTTCGACAGTTGCCTCATCCCATAGGAAGGACATTCTCGCACTCCTCGCAGAATATCCTTATTATCCCACCTCTAATATTTCATTGGCTAGATCCTTGGAAGGAAAAGCGAAAACCCTCGTCTCTATTCTCGTTTTATAATCCTTTTTCTTCGCATCCTGAGTAGCAAGGTTTCTTTTCTGTTATCCATATTGATCCTTTATTCTCGTCTGTCATTATAGTCTCTCTTTTCGTAATATCGATACCTTCAACCTACCTATTTCACTCGAAAACCTTGAAAAGATAAAGAAATATTATTAAACACTGGTCAAGAACAGGCTTGTTGGATTATGAAATGATTTTTTCAGTGCCCTATCCGCTGTACCTTTTTAACTGCTTACTATACACACAAATGACTCATAATGCCTTTAAAGTATTTTATTATTCCATTTAAACTAGTTTCATGTTTCATATTCGGTCGTTTTAGTTTTAATTTACAAAATACTCTTATTTCGATTGGTTTTTATGAGAGCTTGAGGTAAAAAGTTCATTCTCCTTTATTTTATTATTAAAGAATTTTCTTAAAGCTTTATTTATAGCCGATATAACAGCTTTAATACGTACCCACGCTCATTTTACTTTTTACATTATTTGTTTAATGTAATTTACGATCAAATACTGCATATTATTATAACAGTTTTAACACTTGTTAAACCTAACCTTGATGTTAACTCCTTTTTTAATTTCAGTTATAAATAATTTATCTGTCTTGCCAATTTCATATTAATTCATAATTTTATTTTCTTTAAACCTTTCATTAAATAATATATTTAGTAGCTGCCCAATTATCTTTTACCCCTTAGTTCGATTTTTATTTTTCGTTTAATCCTTTACGTAGTTTTTTATACTTTATAACCTGTAATATAAGGTAGCTTTTATACTTCAATTTTATTAAAGGGAAAGGTGCATATTAAAAGCATACCATCAAATGAGTATTAAAAATAAACTTTTTTTGTTGAAATTTTATTCTTTAGGCTCTTGATCGTAACCGAAGCCTATTTCGATAAATATGCAAACTGTTCATGTTGATTTTTTCCCCCTGTATAAAGGTTATTTTTTAATCCTTTTTTTGTGTCTGAAAGGGTATTGTTCCACTTTTTTTTTTTTAGTACAACGTTCCCTAATTGTTGTGTCGGGTTCTTTCTCGGTTATTTCATCCCTTAAAAAGTTTTCCGAGCGGGCACCCTTTAATGAAAATAGCCACTTCCCCCTTCCCCTATATCGATTCCCTTTTTTATATCTATATGTATATATAGGATATGTATAATTTTCTCTCTTTTAGTTCTGTGCCAGTTTCTTTTATATTAAACGTAGCAATAACTAAAAAGGGATGTTAGCAATTATCAATAAATTGGCAATTTTTCCTCCTCCTATGTTCTTTTTTTACTCTTTTTTTTTTAATATTTTTTTTAAGTAGCTTAATTGAATTTTAATGGCATATTAATCATATTTTTAAATCCAGGGCTAATTCTTTATAAATAGATACTATTTATTAAAAAATTAAGCAAAAACCCAATAATATATGCACACTTGAAAAAGCCGCAGGTTGTTTAATCTAAAATAATATATATTTGTCAAACCACAAATTTAACCTTATACCTAACTATGTTTAATTTGGGTACTTATTTAGATTGTTACTCCCTCTATGTATTTTTAGAATATAAATGACTTAGACTAAATTGCTATTAAGACGAAGGGATGTTTATTCCAATGTACTTTGGGACAAAGGAATACCACACTTCTGTTTTTATAAGGGGAGTAAGTCTAAAGAAGAACATTCCGTACACCTTCTTTAGATTGTTACTCCCCTCTGTTTCTTTTACAAGGTGAGTAACAATCTAAAGAAGTGCGCCTTAATTTGTTAATATACTAATTTAATATGTTTGTATTAATTTATTTTATGCATGTTCCTTATTGAACCCTTTGCACAGGTATTCTTACCTACCAGGTCCTTTAATCCAAATTCCTGTGCCTGCGTGCTTCTTCACACCTTACCTTCACTGACCCCTACCCACCTGTTTCTTCGCTCAGTCAATTTAATAATATTCGTTGAAGTAGTCGAAAAATCCTGATCAGGGGGGTGTGTTTTATTATATTATTTTATTATTATGAGGGGAAAACCCTCGCATTAGCATGTTTAATACGAACTGGTTTATTAATATCACCAATTGGCCGACTATTTTATTTTTAGGATTACATTACTTAACAATAATAGTGTTTAGAGGAATAAAAATAATAGTACAACTGACTATGAATGAAACTCTTAAAGTCCCATCATTCATGAACTAAGTCAATTAAAAGCAATCAACCCATGTTGAATCGCTTTTGTAAAGATTAATCTAAAACCATATCATGGCCAAGTCCTTTTACTATGTTTTTCAATAATTTTTAGAATTCATATTTTGTGATTGTTTACATATTTTCTTCAGTCATGACAATTTTTGTTTCAAACTAATATAAATATCTACAAAAACCGAGTTATTATGAAAATTCTCTCATTTCTGATCTCTCATCTATATATAAATTATTTCATAACATATTTTATTACCTTTCTAACACGATGTAAACTTGATATTTTCATGTATTTCTCCATGTTTTTTTTTAATACTGTGACCAAAGTCTATTATTTATTAGATTTATTTTAACTCCATGTCAGTATTTTCATATAAAGTTAGTTTAATTTAGAATTCGTATAAGTCCAGTGTAGTTGTAGACGCCCCACTGGGCCCATAACCTATAATATCTTCTCATTCCCTCGCCCAGACTCTGCTCAACTTTTATTACGTTTTCCCTCCAAATATTTCCACTTTTTTTATTATTCGTTGTTTCAAAATTCCACTAACTCGCATAAAAAAAGAAAATGTTTGAAACAGTAAAACTAGATTTCCAATGATCAATAACAGGATCTAATAATAATTTATAGTTCCATAAAAAAAAGCTAGTAATAATAGAAACTTCTGAAATACTTAGATCGTGTTACAAGTTGTTTCTTAAAAACTAAAAACAATTATTATGTATCGCATTTATCATATATTTTTATTTTTATTTTTGTCCTTAATGTCTTTTAGTCACACAGTTAATAAAAATTAACATTATTTATGTAATTTTTTTTTTTTTTTTTTTTCCGATCTTACCGATGGTAACGGAAGCTACGTGGTCCTTCTGAAGAAATATTTTTTTTTTTTTTTAGGTCTCCGATTTAAAAAATTCCAAGACAGAAATCCGTTTCAAACATCAGGAAATAATTTTGGTTCGATAGTTCGATGTCTATCTGTCGGTCTATCGCTCGATTTTTGCGAACCGATAAAACTTTAAAACTACCCGTCCAATTTTAATGAAATGTGTATTGTTGGACATAATTAGCCCATTGTTTGTTCCACATACGTTTCAACCTTCTGCACCCATTTTTCTCTTCCATATGCGTACAAACATACACTTATTTGCACCTATATCTTCAAAAGAATATCTTCACATCTGATTTTTATGAGAATTGGATGGTTTGTCGAAAGTCGCCCGCAAATGGCTCCAGATTAATTTCTACCGTCTACGCTCTTTAAATTTTGCTACATTGATACTATTCATGAAAAAAATTAAAACTATTTTGACAGATTAAAAAAAACGGGGGAAACAGTTAAACAAATTAGACAGTAACGGCTTGTAAAAGCATAAAATCAATAAATCAAGTGATAGGATGCGAGGAAACTATTATTTGAAGCTACTTATTTGATTTGTATGAAACTTTTATAGTTTATCGAAAGTAACCGGCGGATAGCCCCAGATTAATTTGAACCGTCTGCGCTCTTTAACTTTTGCTTAAATTGATACTTTAATTCATATAAAAAATAAATTAAAAATTTGAAAGATTTAAAGAACGGGGAAAAAAGTAAATGAATTTTACAAAAATAGGTTGTAAAAGCATGACATAAATAAAGTACCGCGATAGGATGTGAGGAAACTAACTGCCTCACCTAATTGGCAGTCTATTTTTAAACCTAAACTTCTTACTAGGCGCTGCATTTCTTTTTCTCCAGATTGCTAATGTGACTATCTCAAATAAAGTTAGGATTTATTGTGTAACTTTTAAATGACTGCCATTGACCATACTTGGTTTTTAAGGTGTTATGGTTGAAACTTTGTTGAATTACCACCGTAGTTTTCTTAATCTCTTATGCGTTAACCTTTAAGTACTAATTGTTCTTTTATGTTTCCTAAGTCGTTATTTGTCTTAAAGACATTAAGAGATTGCTCTCAAGAGAGTAGTTAAGAGTTGAAAGGAATAGGTTGGTAAAGATTCATCTGGAATTAAGAGCAACGCAAGTGGTTACGCATGTGTAAGCTTCTCCTATTTAGAGAATGGGTGATTTAAGTTTAGTTTAGATTAAGAAGATCTTTAATCCTTTCGTTTCTTTGAAGTGGAAAAGGTTAAAGGTATTGGACTGGTTGATTTGAGGGTGTTGTTTCGAAAGGACATTGGACGAGGAGTGAAAGCTTACAAGTTTCGTGTCAAAACATCTGTTCTGGTCTCAGTAGAGTCCAGCATATTGTGGCATCTTTATGATAAAAATTGTTTAATCCAAAGGTCAGCGGTGAAGAAATTTCACCATCTTTTAAATATTTACTAGAAAAAACAAATTAAATGGATTTAATCGAAAGTTATTTATACCTTGTTTATTACATTTTGTACTTTTATATTTTGAAATGTCGAATTTGTTACTCAAAATACAGGATCGATGTTGTGAAAAGTATATTGATTCAAAAGGTCTACCTAATTTCGTTTTAAAAAACCAATATTTGGAATGAATCCAGCTGGTTTCTGCTTCTTTATTGTTCACATGCTTCTTCCTGAATTACTGATATTATATTTTTCTTATATAGTTATTTATTTTCATATAAAGTTAGTCTAATTTAGAATTCGTTTAAGTCCAGTGTAGTTGTAGACGACCCACTGGGCCCATAACCTATAATATCTTCTTATTCCCTCACCTAGACTTTGATATTTGCTGCTAAAACATTAACTTTAAAATATTTATTAAGTATGAAACATTTTTAGTATCGTCTGGCTTCTCCTTTTATAATACTTCAAGTTATAGTGAAATGTTTTAACATTTATTAAATTATACTTTAATTCCTACATATCCGAAATTTAATTACCAAAATGAGTGTTAATATAAATTAAATTAATATATATACTACTTATTTTGTCTATTCTAAGACTAGTTAAGTTAAAACGTTTTATGAGCCTAATTTAGAGCTGATTATGCTTACGTATGCTAGATTATTATTGCTTAAAGTATGTCTCAAGAGCATTATATAGGTGAAATAATGCTTATAAATACAATACTTGTCAACTTAAATTACGTGAAAAATAAATAATTGGTATTGTTTCTTATTGTCTTCTGTTTACAATAGGCAATAGCCATGAAGGAATGATAGATATTGGCCTAAATATGTTGATTCAATCTGTCTAAAAGATAGACTTATGTATCACTCTTATGAACTTGGAAAATAGTGAAATCATTATAAAAATCGACAGGATATGCTAATCAAAGTTTGACCTCAACAAATTTAAGGTTGAGAATCATTTTTAATAATGATATGCGTTCTTGAACTCATTTATCATTATAAGAAATAATGATGCTTAGTTCATTGGTTACTTCATGTTACGTGATAGTTTGGGTGTTAGCGTACTTGCTAACTACGAGATGGTCAGAGATCATGGATTTTATCTTTTTCTTGGAGGTCATACTGTCTTTTTTTAACTTCCTGTTTTCTATCCTTTTTGCTGTTTCTGTTTCTATTTACCTTTTGCTTCTTCTGGCTACCTTTTTGCTCCTACGTCTGTCTGTTGGCCTTATCAAAATATGTTCCTAAGAACCTACTGATGTACTTAAAGGTCCTCCTTAAATGAATCTGGTTTTTGGATTCGATGTATAATTACTTTACTGGTCTTCGTGTGATTATTCCTTGAAGTGAGCTAAATTCTTTTTATCTTTGTTTGTCGTATATTTATATAAATATTCATTCATGAAGGCATTCTGAATTTTCCGAAATAACCATTTAGGAACATTCAATTTTTGTCCTGTTTAAATCCTTGTTCCCACAGCCTGTGGCTTGACGAGCGTATTTACAGACATGTGGTCTGTTCTGGCCTGTCGTCTGTCGTATTCCAACCTCAAGCCGTTCCCATGTTGCGGAAAGGTTCGTGGTTTGGCAAGTCTTCAGCGGCCACAAGTCGAACGAGCCAATAAAGCTAGTGGTATAGTTTTGTGATGTCGGTGTGTTAGATAGTTGATTTGTGTTTAAATATGTTGAAGAATGATTTTGGACAGTGAAGAAAACAGTAAGAAATAATATACCTGCACAAAGCACTGAAGCAATCTGCATCAAATCCTGCAAACTTAGCAGATCGTGGAAACGGGTGCTCGAGCCGTACTGAAACATGTGTCATCCGTCGTGCCCCAAGTCTTCGATGTCGGAGGTATTACCAACAATATGCGGAAAAGGCCGAGCTACCTCGAGCCACCCAACTAGTCTTAGCGTTCCCACAGTGTGTGGGCCTGACAAACATCAGACCATGCTCGCCAAGTCACAAGCCGTGGGAACAAGGCTTTTATTGTACCCACAAAAATTGTACTCAATCAAATCAATAAGTTTTTATCTCTAAAATATTCCAAGTGCAATTTTTATTTATTCTGAATTATTTCTTTTTTAAAATTATTTATTTTTTCTTTATCAATTTATAATAGTAATCAACAAAAACATTATACATACATTTATTCTGAATATATTAACTTCTTTAAAACAGCCAAGATAATAAGAATTTAGCTCTCTTCAAGAAAGAGTCACACAAGGACCAGTTAAGTTATTATACATAGAAAAATATGTTTCTTACTCTAAGGATGTAGAAGCAAATAGTTGACGAATTAGATTTTTAAAAATGAGAGATAAATAAAAATTGTCTAATGGAGTCGGAAAAACATCCTTGTGGGATCGTAAAATTGCTAATTTTTTGACCTTATGAATTGATAACAATAACATTTATGCGTTCATATAATACTTTTAAATTTACGTGAAATCGACTGAATATTGTAACATACCTTTTGTATTTTAAGGTGCGGGGTCAGATTGAATCGTTCCAAGGCAGAACCTCCTTGGGAATTTTGAGTAGAATCATCTCTGGAAATCAAAGGCCTGTTGCATTAAAGATAATGTCTCTTTTTTAAGACACTCAAGTTCTCATAGGACCCTGAGATTTAAGATTAAGTAATTCAGATAAGTGCTCGCTTCTATTTTTGTGTTGCCTTTTCGTTCCCAAATGTCGCTTTTTGGTCCTGAATTTTTTTTTTTTTTAATGTAAGCATTTAACCCTCGTTTTACCTCTTCTCCTCCCTCTCTCCTTCGTTTTAATAAATATTCAAGGTTCGTTAAACATTTGAATCTGGACGAATTTTAAAACAGACTGCCTACCTTGCATTGAAAAAAAAGAATCTCCTTGAAAAAGAAAAAAAAACATGTTTCGGCCATTTAGTAGTAATTAGACTGTAATGTTTTAGAATTAGTTTTAAGTCTAAAAAAATTCTGCTATAACGTTTCGTTGACATAAAATTAACAAAAGCAGCCGTTTTGACATTTAAAATTACTTTTAGATTTGAAATCAGTTGTTGTAAAATGCTAATAGCACCCGATATTTCGCATTCAATATGGTTGAAAACAATATAAATACATAAATATAGAGGGATTACACATTAAATTATTTGATGAAATAATTTTATCATCGATTTAAAAGACTTACTCAAAAATAATGAAAGACGGAAAGCCTCTCCACCAAATGAATGTTTACTTCTCAAAATTATATTTCGGCCTCACAGCCATTATATCATTATCAGTGCCTACAATAACAGTATACATAAGTTCTATAAAAAAAAACTCTGTATGTACAAATATGTGTGTGTTTTTTGGGACTCTAACAGTATGGTGGCCGAGAGGATGGTGGAGAGATGGTGGCCCAGAGACTGAAAACTAATTTTGAGAAGTTAACATTTATTTTGAGGAGAGGCTTTCCGTTTTTCATTATTCTATTGACATCAACTTCACTTATTCTTCTTCTTATATCATATTCTTCAGACTTAATTCTGTATTTGAAATGTTTATCACATACAATCTTGTTTCTTTTCATTGTGGCCAAGACAACGTCAACAGTTTTAGGGGGCTAAGTTGAGGCAGCCTCGAAGAATATGCTTTTAATCCTTTTTTATAAAAACTTTAAATCATAAATTAAAATTTGGGTAAAAGATAATATATATTGTAAGTAGAAACTACACCTTAAATTACGTATATTTAGAAATAAACAAGAAATTTAGGTTACAACATCTATCATACTCGCACGTTTGAGGTTTTAAACTTATCTGAGCTCTAATGTTGTGCTTTGGTCATAAAATTCTAACTAACTAAACTCTTTGGTAGAACAAACCGTGAAGCCTATAGGCTTTCCAAAGGGTTTATACTACTATATACATATGTGTAATGGATGAAACGGGGTTAGTGGTTCGCTTTATCAGTTGTGTAAAGTTTGCAATTGACTTAGTCAAGTTAGTCGCTACTTCACTTAAGCAAATACCCATTTGTTTGGCGATTCTAGGAGAAACCGAGGGGTGGGGGGAATTCAATTCAGTTTTGTGGTCACCATTCCAAGTTTTGACCACGTCCGATGTTGTTTAACTTTAATGATAGGAAAGCCAGCTATGCTCTCCTATATATGATCTTCCAAGTTCCAAGGCCCCTTAATCAATCCCATAAAGGAGCATGTTGGCATATATATTTAGCATGTACATGTTGGCATATAGATTTAGTATGTAGATGTTGGCATATAGATTTAGCATGTAGATGTTGGCATATAGATTTAGCATGTAAATGTTGGCGTATAGTTAGCATGTAGATGTTGGCATATAGATTAGCATGTAGATGTTGGCATATAGATTTAGCATGTAGATGTTGGCATATAGATTTAGCATGTAGATGTTGGCATATAGTTAGCATGTAGATGTTGCCATATAGATTTAGCATGCAGAGGTTGGCACATAGATTTAGCATGTAGATGTTGGCATATAGATTTAGCATGTAGATGTTGGCATATAGATTTAGCATGTAGATTGTAGATGTTGGCATATAGATTTAGCATGTAGATTGTAGATATTGGCATATAGATTTAGCATGTAGTGTTGCAAAATTATTCAAAAACCAATTCTTGTTTTGTATCACTACAGGCATTTTGTTTTGAGAAACGCATCATTAGTTCTCGATTTAATCTTTTACTAATTGCGACCTTAAGCCTTCAAAATTCTTCTAAGATTAAACAAAGAAAAAGATGACTCCTTTTGTTATCTAATTATGGAATATTTGAAGGAGCTTATTATATCCTAAATATAATAACCTTGAAGAACAAAATATACACTTAAATGTACAAAATACCGACTAATTCTACTCTATTAAGTGTATTTTCAAGTTATAGAATACATCTATTATTAAAAAATTATGGCTTTATTGACATTGAACTTCCAATATTTACATCTCCCAATGTGAAGCGAATTTTTAATAGGTCTAATGTGTTATTTGCTCTAAATGCTAAATTATTGGTGTAATGTACCTACAATTAAATGTTAAATAAATAAAGAGAAAACTTTGTTCCTTTTACATCTTAAAACGAACAAGACATGCTTTGATAAGTACTACTCTATTATTTTATCCGCGATAATTCTTTGTTCAATTTTTTTCAACCGTAAAAAATTGGATTTAATCTCTTAATTATAAAAGAAATCCCTTTTTTTTTAAACGGACTTAAGTTGTTCTAAATTATAATCTTATGTTAATATTTATATCCTTCTAATGTCAATCTAAACAGTTGTGTTGGTGGTAAAATAAACTTCTTTTTTACTTTCTGACATTTAATACAATGTATTAATGTAGGTGGTACTTTATTTGCAAGCTCTCTAAATCAAATTATCTCCTTTTTCCATTGAGATTGATTGAACTTCATTATTTATTCATTATTATATGAAATAACGAAATGACCTTTTATTGTCTGTATGTGATTAAAAGTTATCAAGTTAATGTATTGCCGGTTGGCACTGGTATTTCATTAGAATCTTTGATAGAATACAATTATTCAATCAGAAACATTCTATATTGATTAACTATTTTAAATATGTGGGATTTATTATTAATATTTGTTGCAACCTGATAATTCAGATTACTAATAGCATTATCTATATAATAATATACAACTACAAGAATATAGATTGCAAAATCCACTAAAGTATCTATCGACATTAATAATAGATATGAATATAACAAATGAGCAAATATATTTTTCCTCCAGAAGGGAGAAAACATTAACTTTCCACCCTACTTTATAGGGAGGAAAGAATCCCATTACAGCCTAGTTGTGAAAATCGTGGCGGAAAGTAGAAATCGTGACGGAAAGTAAAAATCGTGGTGGAAAGTAACAGTAGAGCCAACTTATTATTGTTTAAAAATCAGTGTTGCCTGTTTTGTAACTAGTAGCAGTTTCTTTTTAACTGACTCGACTGCTTAACAGCTTTTTTTAAAAAATATTAGAGAGTTTAAATAACACGTACTTTTGATTGCCGTGATGCTTTAATTTTTATCGTCATTTTAAAATGTCGTATGACTTCATAATTGAGTTTAAACAAGACGTATACAAAAGAGGTAGGTTACGTCTAATCAGGTTATATTTATGTTTTTGATTTCTCGTATTTTAGAGTTAAACACAAATAAATTAAATGTTATTCAGTTACGTCATTTTGTAGTATTATTAAACATTTTAATTATTATTATAGTTATACATAGTTATAGAAAGTCATTAAAGAAATCAAATAAAACATAGTTTGAATTGATGAATTGCACATTTAATTTATATTATTTTTTTTACTGCAAGACGTTATACTTTTTCTTTTGTTTTTAAAAGTCATTTTTAAAATTAAAGGTACAAAAATTTGTAAATTTAAATAAATAGATAGATCAAAATCTTAGGTTTTCTCCCTTCTAGAGGAAAAATCTTGTACGTACCACGGGAGCAAAAAGTCATACTACCCTCGCTATAATTAACTCCCTCGGCTACGCCTCGGGAACCAACCAAAACGCTCAGGGTGTAATGACTTTGTTTCCTCCCTTGGTGCGTAAATAACTATTTACGATTAACTTCAATAATTTATCAAAAAAGTAATCTAATTATCTTACACCATAATAAGCTTTAATTGATGGGCTAGTTCTTCTTTATTTCTATATCAAAGACCCCTTCACCCAATTTATATTTGTAAACTAAAAGTATCAGCAATTTAAATATATTAACCAGTAAAAGAAATCAATACCAACCTGTATTATAAAAACATTTGCTATCGCGTTTGATTATATTCAATAAGAATTATCTGCGATGATAGCAGACCGATTGTCGCAGAACACTTCTTAGTATTGCTTTATATGGCATTTACCTTGAAGCGTAAACGTGATTGTCTGGTCTTATTGAAGACATAAACCCTATTCACACAGGGATACTCAAATCTCGTCTCAAACTGCCTCACGAACAGGAGACTGGGAGACTGAGCGATCCAAGTCGCTCGTCATCCTCATACAACCACGACTCGAGTTTCGCGTACAACTGCGTTGTCTGATGTTTGATTAGGAAGTGAAGTTAGTTTTGGGCAATAGCCGGAGTATATACCACTACTCTTCATCATTGTGTATCCACCTCCCCGAAAAATATCTAGGGATTCCAGTAGCGATCGATGAGGATATCGTTATTCAGTATTATTATTACCGCCGGTAAGAAGTAGAAAAGTGAGATCGTTTTCGGTGCAACCTTACATAAAAAATTGCTTGCATACGAGTCTGCAAGACAGTGAGACATTTTTATGTAACGCTTTTTGGTGTCGTTTTTCGAGTTTATGTGCGTAAGTAAAGTAAATGGCCTATTTACAGCTGTGTCTACGATGTTGCAATATTAGCAGTAGTGTTACAACACTTCATCTAATGTAAATAGTATTTGTAAAAATAAGGGGTTGTTTTTAGAGGATACCCACAGTTAATTATACAAAAAGGGGTATGTGGGTTGAGAACTGCTGCTCTAGACTAGACTTTATTAAGTGTAGTAGAGTAGAAGAGCGCTGGGCTACAGGCTATAGAGTGGAGGAGACCGAAGGCAGCCGAACCTACACGTCCCGTCCTCGGTTACATTCGAGTCCGCGGTAGGGGAAGGTCTTACAGCGGTAGACTGGATTGCAAACCTCCTATAGGTTTCTGAATCCCTGTCACACTTTTCTGAGTTTTTAGGTAACATAACGCTTTTTGAGGTATTTTCCATAGCCTAGACATAAAAATGTTAAAAGAACATCATTTGTAGGTCATTTGTGGCTGCAAAAGAATTGCAGGAATCAGATTCAAAATTCCTTTAAGCCTGTGATTATACAGCACGAGAAACTTCTCCTCTTCCGCAACGAATTTAAAATTAAACATTTGTTCACTCATTGTGACACGTAGTTAAAGAAGCCTCGTCAGGATGGAAACTGGGAGACTAGGAGACCATCATGCAGAGTCGCCTGGTTTCCAAATTGCAGGGTCTTTGAATCGCGGGTACTGGAGTATCCCCGTCTGAGTAGCACCACCTAATTGCACATGCTGACTCTCTTGGGCACCGAGTCTCCTAGTTTCGAGGATATTTGCGTATCCCCGTATGAAAAGGGCTATAATCGATTATCACTCCACGATCATCGCAACAGTCACTCCTATCACAGCGTACAGCGTCACAGCGTTAAGTTACAATTAGTGGAGAGAGTAATTTTGTATTCCTATAATGATGAAATTGCACTACTTATTTAGATAAACTAATCCTGAACAGCTTTTACTATTTTAATTGTATTCAGTATATAGCTCATTACAGTCTCGTTATTCCTTAACTATCTGATTATTGATTTCAGACGAACCCGCTCTAATTTTTTTTTTTAACAATCTAAAATAGTAGGCTTTTTATAACAATGTCATACTGTCGTACTCACAGGGACACGGATTAATTTTTTTTAACAATCTCAAATTGTTAGACTTTCGTTATAACAATATCAGATTATTAAACATACTTATATAATAATCCCTCTAACCTTATTTACTGTGTTTCCTATTACAATAGGTGTAGGACTTATTTCTTGATCTTATAATTAACTTGTAATACTTTCTATAAAATCGTGCATAATTATAATTGTATTAAACCTGCATACATAAATTAGTTTTTTCTATTGTTAGTTTGATTTTAAATTGAGTAAGCTTATAAAACGTATCAACTGTTTTACTTTCTGAACTTCATGTTTATATTTTAGAAGTTAGATACTAATCAATGTCTATGAAAAGAAACAAAAAAAATCTATTCTTTACCATTTCTTTGTTTGTTTTTATTTTATTATACCTAAGCTTATAAATAAGTTAACAAGAGGGTAGAGTATAATTTTACCATATGAGACTTTGTAGACTGGATTTTAATCCTTATGAAATAAGATAACCATCTTTAGAACCCTCGAGATTCTAAAGTCTCTCCTTAGACATCATTCCTTTTTCACTCCGTTCTGGGAAATGTTATTTTTCGATTCGAGGTCCGTTTACGAACACTTGAAATGCTCTGTTTGGAACTTGAATGTAAATGTGTCTAGTTTTTGAACTGTCCTTTCTGCTTGTCTAATGAGCGAGAGAAAAAAAAAACAAAAACAGAAACCGAGAGAAACTGATGATGTAAGAAAACGTTTCAAGAATAAACACTGTCTTAAAGAAAAAAAAGAAAAAAGTAATTCTCCAGATGTGTTTAAGATTACTTTTAGTACTTATTCATTCGTCTTTCACTTTATACATTTATGTATGTGTGAATGTCTTTCACGATCAATTTAAATCTACATATCTAATTTTTTATGTATTGTTTTACAACATTAACGCAATCAAGATTATTGATTAATATATTATGATTGTTCGCTTTAGTTATTACTTAGCATATATCTTTATAATATATAATAGATTTATTTCTACTCTTAGTTTTTAATTACCTACAATATTAATGAGAATATAAATGCTCCTTATATATATATACAGGATGGGCCAAAAGAAGCCGCACTTTTTTGAACACTTATAGCTCAGCTTCTTCAATAGATAGATATGGGGTTTGTTAAAGTTTTTGTTAAAGTAGAAGAATGGTTCTACTTTAAATTTCATATCTATAACAAAATATTGGGTGAGCCATGCGGTTCGCGATGAAGGTTTGAATTAGGGTCTTAAAAACAGTCGTTGCCCGAGTATTAATCGTTGTTTGGTATTATAGTTATGATAGAATAAATAACCATATGGTGGAGTGGGGGTTCTTTGTAGGAAAATGGGAGGAGTCCCTCAGTAAAGGTAACAGACATTTAAGATGTGTTAAGCGCAATATTTTGAAATTAAAGATCAAATGCCAAATTACACGATTATGCCAGATGGCGCCTCGTCCCTTCGCTCCTTGCAAACAATTCAATACTTGCAATAAAATTGCCCAGACTTCATTCAGCCAGACAAGTGGCCGCCCAATTGATTACTCTGTCTGGGGTTGGTTAGAACAAAGCGTGTACGAGAGGGGCTGAATAAAGGACGTTAATGAACTTCGAACTTCCTGACTTCCTAACTTATTTCCAACTTATTAAATAAAAAAAAAAAGTATGACTCCGCTGGGAGTCGAAACAGGTAGTTATCTCATTCTTAGCAATTATACCATTTTTCTGAAGAAAATAAAAATCCTAGTATCTACAATCTATGATTTCCTGTGAATATCTTATCTCAAATTATAACAAATCTTTTGCAAGTTTTTAACAATTTTCCTGGTCGAAGATTGTATTGGACAGCTCAGTGTTGTAGCTGATGACTAAAAGGCTTTCCTGGGTAGTATGGGGTCTGAGATTTTGCATCTACGGTATTTCCTTTTCCTTTGATCCTACCTGGAAAGAGCTGACAAAGGATTAACCGCGATTTCTCGAAACAGGAAACCGCCTTTCCTCGATATTGTTTTCTGCCTACTTCAGAATGATTGCGTTTGATCCTGTTTAACATTACTTTACTGCAAGAATGCTATTTCTTCAAATCAATATCTAACATCCTTAAAGATCCTTCCAATTGCGGGTTGATTCATTTTATAAAAGGAAAAAAATACTTATTTTCATAGATATGTTTTTGGTCATTGAATCCACATATCGACAATTCAAAGCTTTTCATGAAATGGAGAAAACCATCATAAATTTGTCTAATTGATATAGTAGATGTAACTTAAGAAGGGAATTATGAAACATTAATCCATTTTTTGATTACCATTTGATCCGCTAGGAGCTCTGATATAATTTTATATAAAATTTAGAACTCCTATCGGCAAAATATAGTACTACAATGAAGTGAAAACTAATATACCTCCTATTATATTCTAACTTCCTGGCATGATATTTAAGAGCTTCACATTTTGCATGTAGTTTATTGAAACTTCATTCCGCCTATCGTCAAAATATTGTACTATAAATGAAATCCTATCGACCTCCTGTGAAATCCTAACTTTCTGGCACGATATTGTGAAGCATCACATTTTTCATGTCGTTTTTTGCGTGAACAAAATGTCTTCTATAACCCAGAGCTAAAGCATATATATTAATAATTTTATTGCTATGATAACTTCACCTATATTGTGGAAGGTTTATGAGCCTATTTAAAATATACTAATAAATAAAATTAAATACATAAATATTTTTTATTGAAATTAATAGCAATTTATTTAGTGTCCTTACATTATTTCATTTTAATTACACTCAAATTAGATAAATTAATATTTTTATTATACCTTTAATTTATTTTATATCTTTATATCTTAAGTAGATTTTCTCTTTCTTTAATAAAATAAATTCTACTGTGTGAAAGAGGTATATTAAAACTAAGTGAAGTTCTGTGTATTTTCTCAAGTTGTTGGAGGTAGCTCTTTTCCTACGGTTATTTCCCTAATAAAACATTTTTAAATACTTTTTATATTCCTTCTCTTTTCTAGAATCTTAAGAAGTACGAGTTATTATGTTTCTGTATAAGGTTAGGAAGAAACCTATTCGTAGGCTTGGAAAAACGTTAAAAAGGGAATGGGAAGAGCGTGTAAAGTACTCCAGTTTTGATAAGTGTTGGGAAAGTATATGGAACCTTAAGACTCTCAACCATCCCAAGGATCCATTAAACCTGAACAAGTAGAGAAAAGGGTGCAGAAGTAGTAAAAGTTAGAGAGAGAGAGAGATTTAAAGCGAGTAAAACCCAGCTGAGTTTTTCCCCGCCAATCTTAACAGGTTTTCAGGCTACTGAAATGTTGAGTATGAAGGAAAAAAAGAACGCAATGCTTTCTCACCAGTATACAGTTCACAACTACTAAATAACTTGAAGCGTGGAGTTTTTTTTGTAGGTTTTGGACCAAAAACTGTAAAACCTGAAACAGCCTATTTTCGGGTTTTTGTTTTTTGTATTGTTTTATTGGTATCCCATACTTGGAAAAACCACAAAAGTAAACCCTCTTATTCTCCACACTATAAATTTCATTCTTTCCGCATTCTTTTTTTTGTTGTTCCTTTTTTTTGCAATATTTGCTTCTGATTTGAATCCCTTAATTTAGTACTCATAAACTGGTTTATTTAGCTACATATTTCTATAAAGTGAGAAAAAAATAAATCTGACCACAAATAATTCCGTACGTATTTGAAAACATCTTTAATTAAAATAATTTTAATTGGAATAGAAACTGTAGAGTACAATAGTTCAACGTTTGATAACTAAATTAAATATTTTTGAAAAACTTATTGTACTATACTACAATTAATTGACAAAAATTGAAGGTTCTTATGGTATATCTTATGAGTCTAAAACTTTTCTAAAAATGCCAAACAGAAAATTGATTTATTTATTTTTTATTTTTTATTTTTTTGGAACGAAGTTCCTTATGGCACGTTCTGGAGCCCGGGAGTGAATCCGAAAAAAACTACCAAAATCACCGTCACAAAATAACCGTCTCAAAATCACCGTCACGAAATCTACCGATGGCGATAACTTGAGTAAAAGATCACCGAGTTAGTTGAAATTTGGTACACATGTTCATTTTACCAATGCCCAAGCTGAGTTCGTTGGAAATCGTTATTCGCCCATGCGTTCACGCGCAACGCTCGCGTAAACTTAAGCTTCAAAAAGACGGGGAAAAATGATATTAAGGAAGCCTGTTCCTTGACTTGTTTTGTTTATTTTTGTTATATGTCAAAATGTCACTTTGTTTTGTAAATAAATAAAATATAATCATGTAAAATTTCACCCTGATACAAGCAGAAGCTGTAGAGTAGGGAAGATATATATTTTATAATATTTTAAATTAATTGGCCGGGTAGGTAGAAAACAGTCCTATTTCAATCCAAACTTCTTTAACAAACATACGCTTTCATTATAAACTCATCATGATCAACTTTTTTCTTATATTCAATATATATTTATAGTAAGACGCTTGCTTTAATGATACAAATAATGATTTTCTTTTAATTTTGCCTTAACTCTGCTAGGTACAAACAGTTCGTTACTTTTAATTTTGTCTCTTTTCTAACTCCGCCATGGATAAGTAGTTAGCAATGTATACGTACTTAGCAGTGTGATTTTATAATTTATATTTAATGAAAAATGTAAGGAACTTCGTTCCTACCGGGTGTCCCGCGACACCACACTTTTTTTTTTTCTTTTTTTTTTATATTAGGAAAGTATCTAAAACTCTACGAAATTAGTGCCCTTGGCCTTTATTCTTAGTGTACTTATTATAAATTTTGTACAGTTGAAAAATCCTGGCCCACAGCCCACAGAGTCATTAAATTTGATTTAATTTTTATGTTTCTACTCCACTTGTGGCAAATAATAGGGGGAGCTCGATTGATACATCATTAATGGACGTTGATGGATCTCGTATTGATGGACGCTCATAATTCCGTAAATACTGCAATTCAAATAGAGAGTTACTTATAAATTAGTTTGTAACAGACGAGACTCTCATTCGTAATATTATATTCTCAATTCAATCTGATGTATACAATGAAATATGTAATCTTTTTGTATAATAATGTTATAACATCCTCAGGGTTCTTTAAAAAATACCTCGAATTAGATACTTTTAAATGGTTAAAACGTATGATTTGTTAAATTTATATTCCATTATCTCGTTTTTACTTGTCTTTGTTAGCAGACATTATGAGTAGCCAAGCTGGTAAAACTAAGCAAAGCATGGATAACAAAGTTGATATCCTAATTGAAGAAGTTTCTTTGAAAGTGCACTACAATAAGCTTGGTTTTGGGACCATCTGAGCACATAGTATTTCGTTAAGAGGTCTAGTATTTCTGGTTTAAAATTGAAGAGGTCTGGTCTCTTAGCCTGACCTCAGAAAGGGCCAGATTTAGATTTACTTGTCTAGGGAAACAGCTTTGAACTCTTGTTGTTGTAGAGAGCTGTAATATTCGTAGACAAAACTTAAACCTTTCAAAACATATATAAGCTTTTTCCTTCCATTTCCTAGGACTCAACCTTTTTACTTTTCCTTATCTAAAGGGAAAGTATTGTTTTCTCCCCATAAAATCCGAAACCAAGATTTCAACGGAATTATCCATTTTGGGCTTTTTCAAGTCGATTTCAGTGGTTGTTACTTAGCTGAATGTCGGTCTGTGTGTGTAACTCCCACACTTTTTAAAACTGTGCGTCTAGGATAAATTTTGACTTCAGATTCGGACTCAGCACACCAAAATACTGCAGGGAAGGACATTTTCATTCTAAGGCTTTTTTTGCAGAATAATCTGTGCAAGTTTCAGCTTTCTAGGTAGTCGGGTGAGTGGGTCATATTTAGATTACAAGATTTGAAGACAAACAAATAAACATAAAACAAGCCATGTTAAATAAAAGTGTATAAAAATAAAGTATTAAAAAAGAAATAAACACAAAACAAGGTAAGTTAAATAAAAGTGTGTAAAATAATTAAATTAAAAAACAAATAAACATAAAACAAGCCAAGTTAAATAAAAGTGTGTAACAATAAAGTATTAAAAATAATTAAATTAAAAAACAAATAACCATAAAAACAAGCCAAGTTAAATTATAGTGTGTAAAATAATTAAATTATAAAACAAATAAACATAAGACATGCCAAGTTAAATAAAAGTGTGTAAAATAATTAAATTAAAAAACAAATAAACATAAGACATGCCAAGTTAAATAAAAGTGTGTAAAATAATTAAATTAAAAATCAAATAAACAAAAGACATGCCAAGTTAAATAAAAGTGTGTAAAATAATTAAATTAAAAAACAAATAAACAAAAGACATGCCAAGTTAAATAATTAAATTTAAAAACAAATAAACATAAAACAAGACAAGTTAAATAAAAGTGTGTAAAATAATTAAATGAGAAAAAAAAAAAAACATAAAACAAGCCAAGTAAAATAAAAGTGTGTAAAATAAAGGATTAAAAATAATTAAATTAAACTTTAAAAACTACATAAATGAAAACCATTTTATGATCTTATATGCCGCACAGATGTTTAATTTGATTATAATTTTTGTTCGATTTTATGTATATTAACGATTTTCAAGTCTTAAATTAAAATTAAAGAATACAATTTGTTCAGTAAATTGTTAGAATATAATAGAACCAATTTGATTAATAATGATTGAGGTTTTTGTAATAGCTATAAGGTTTATTTTACTTCACTGATTGACTTCCTTTTTCTATCGAACGATTAACATCAACTTTTACTATTGTTTCCTTGGATATCCCACGGAATCTAATTGCATCGAATTATACAGAAGAAAAACAACCTGAACTTTACATTACAAGAAGTACAGCCATAAATTAACACTAAGAGAAAGTTAATTTTCTTCCTCATCTGTTTATTTTCACTGTCAACAATGAACTTACTTCAATTTTTTTTTCTTTTGTCTTATCTCATTCGCTCTGTCAAATCTTTTAAATCTTAAATGTCGTTGCTTTTTTTTTGAGAGTACTTGTTATACTTTCTCGAGCAATAAGATTCTTTTTAGTTCAAAAAATAAAAAAACTTAATTAAGGAGCATTATCTTTTTTTAAAACGTTTCTTATTTCACAATGGGAGGAAGTTCAACTTCCTATTTCATATAGTTTGCGTTTTTTTTATTATTGCCATCATGGAAGTTAACTAGTGTCTTTGCTTACACACCTCTAGGTCTACATATGATTACATCCTAATCTTATTATTTTGTATCAATGCACATTTCCGTTCCTTTCTTTTAATCCATACCAACACTTTCTAACTATTTCTCACACGAATGAATTGAGGTTAATAAGATAATAATGTATTTCTACTGGTAACCTTTTTTTCTCTATCTGTCAATCTAATTTTTTCTCGATATTATATAAGTGACTTTAGTATTATTTTTCCATCTTCCTTTAAGAAATCCTAATCGAAGGAAGATTTTAATTTTAAATTATTTTATTGAATAAAAAGTAAGTATTTTTATACCTATATATATCTATATTTTTTTAAAAATAGTTAAATATAATATGTATTTACAATTTACTATAAAAGTTAATAAATATATACGTATAAATTAAATTAGATAGCGTGCAAAAAAGTGTCTGAATAATATCAAGCTAGAATTTTGTATACAAGTCAATCTTTTAGCGCCTTTTAAGAATATGTGGTCGGCTAGATTCGTCTGCGGGACATAGCTTGGCAATTGACATTTGAAAAAAACAAAATGGTGGAGTATGATTTTCATGATCCTGAGTACAGAATTAATAAGTAGACCAAAAATCAAGTCGATATAATTTTCACACTTTATAGGTTAGTTATTCAAATATTACTAAAATTCAACATGGTCACCTGTCAAGGGATAAACTAACATCAACTTGATTTTCGGTCAACAAACTAATTCTGTACTCAGGATCATGAAAATCACGATCCTGAGTACAGAATTAGTTTGTTGACCAAAAATCAAGTCGATGTTAATTCCACACTTGATAGGTTAATTATTCAAATATTACTAAAAATCAACGTCGGCACCTGTCAATGGACAAACTAACATCAACTTGATTTTCGGTCCACTAACTAATTCTGTACTCAGGATCATGAAAATCTCATTGTCCACCATAATTGGTGAGACAACTTTTTCAAATGCCAATTGATAAGCTATGTCCCGCAGACGAATCTAGCCGACCACATATTCTTAAAAGGCGCAAAAAGATTGACTTGTATAAAAAATTCTAGCTTAATGTTAGTCAGACACTTTTTTGCACGCTATCTCCTGAACTAATAGATATTAATTATTTGAATTGTCGTATATTGAACAGTATTGCCAACTGATGTTTATACATATACATTTGTTTATCTACATTTAGAAGTAGTGAATTACCCTTTTATTAATATAAGACCTAAGGCAGACAGCAGACCTTTTGAGAATCTACATTTAGAAATTTCGCCTTTTACCTGTTTGTTTTACTGATAAATTTCATTGACAACCGTTGTGACGGTTACATTGTGAAGATGACATTATAGATTTAGATATTAAACAAAAGTTAATAATTGAAATTGTTTATGTAACGCCAACCTTACTTACTTGCGCTTTATCTAGGGCAACACTGGAGGGAATCATGAGAGGAGTTCATAATTCTCCTTATTTTCCATTACTCCCTGTTGAACCTGACTGGATGCAATAAGTAACTTTCCTCATGGTAAACTTGGGAGAAAAGTTCACTTTTTCTCCCTACTGGCGATAAATTTATTTACACTTTATAAATGTTCTTTCAATATTTTATAATTAACTCCACTAACGCTTCATATTTAAACTTATACGTTTTAAGGCAAATGATAGATTCATTTGTCCCAATTAAATGTGGTTTTAATATTTCTTTAGTCTGTCTTTAGTGCTTAATGCTGACTTTCATGTTTAATACATTTACCGGTAAAATCACAACTCGAAGCGAAATAGAGGAATACATTACTGCTCTTGAATTAGTGTGCGTTGAATTTAAAAATGATTTGTAAGATTCAAAAACAGTCCCGACTTTAATAATAGAAAAAAAATATAATTTAATTTTAAACGCGACGAAACCATTCAAATTTCTTTCCCAGGAGAAATCTAGTTTCAGAGATAAAAATCCCACTAATTGGTGTTTAAATTTTCATTAATTATGTCAAAGGAAGAGTCTGTTAAAGCCTTTCGACCACACCAACCTGTTTTTGTCTAATTCGTTTTTCAAATACACTTTATTTCTCCTAAACTGAAACTAACGTAGTTAAATTTATTCATTTTATGTTACACCCCACTTCAAGATTAAAAGATAATTGATTAATTTGGACTTTTTAAATTGGATTTATTGGTAAACTTAACGATGACCATTAATTACAACATGGTTTTGAGTCTCTAATAAATGTGTTTTCTTTAATATATGTATTTAATTTTATATCCATGTTACATTGTATTACTTTTATGTTTGTGGTTTTGGTATATACTGAGTGTATGATTATTATGTAACAAGGGAATAAATAAAGCTTTTATTAATGTTATACAAGTTTAGGCATTAGATGAAGAGGTTTTGAATAGCAATTGCTTGTAACCGAAAGTTAGCTTATAACCGATGTAACATTCTCAAAATGAGTAGTAGCGGAAAGACAAAAAAACAACAAAGCGGCTATTTCTTCGATGCAGTTTGCTCATAATTTGAGCTATCAAATTATGAGCAAAACTCTTTATTATCCGAAAAAATAACCCTTAGTTGTCTATCCACGGAAGCAAACTTTAAAACTCTACTATTGTTATTTCTAAGTATTTATAAACGTGTCCAATCTTTAAGTTTAAAGACCTAAATTAGTTCTTTACTAAGAGATGAATGAAATGTTTTAAGTTTTTTTTTTATTTAAAATTTATCCAGTAACTGTTATGTAGTTAGGTAATTAATATTTAATACCTTGGCAGCTGTCAAGAATTAAGTTTTGTAAGATTATATTTAAAAAGTTAAAGTTAATCTCCTTCGAACTCTTATTTAAAAATCAGTTCTCGTTAATTTTAATCTTACATAAATCTTATATTTCCAACCTAAACTCTAGAATATTACATGAAAGTAGTTTTTATTGGAGGGACTATTCTAACATACTCTATTTTATTGAAAAAGATTCGATGCTGATTTTATTAAGTAGATGCAGAAAATAACAAATAAAAAAAGGTAGATTTAGAATGGCTTTAATAAGGAATATTTACAATTTAAGTAATATTTCTTCTTGCATGAATTTATTTGACATTTTTGCTAGAAGTTTGAATTAGCTAAAATTGTGTTTTAGTTTCTAGAAATATATGTTACTTTTTTTTTCCTATGAGATTAAATACGGTTTTAAATAAGATTTTTACGGTTCATAGATTAGTTATTTTACTTTGAATATCTTGTTTATTTTCGACCGTAACTTGAGATAAATTTCCATAGATTTATATATAATGTTTATTTCCTGTTTTGAGTTATTTGTGTTTGGTATTTGTTTGTTGTGGAAATTGCCCGGTGTGGTTTTTTTCTTTAGTTAATAATGAGCTCTCCGGTTCCGCCTCCGCGATTTAAAATATCCTCTTTAACGGAACGAATTTTAACGGGCTCTACATCTAAAATAAGTATGAAAAGAAGGTAACAGTCTCTATAGGACTCGGTTGGCCTGTTTCCAACTCTGGCTCTAGCTAAAGATGCTGGGTTTAGCTGAGTTAACGGCTTTCTCTATTCTGGAAATAAAAGCCACTGTAAAAATCCATATTAAACTCTATTACCCTTACACTATTTCTCACAGTTAAGTTGTTTATCAAATATTTCTTTGTTTGAATATAAAATACGTGTGGTGTCGCGGGACATCCGGTAGGAACGAAGTTCCTTACGCTTTTTATTAAATATAAATTATAATATTACAGTGCTAAAGTATAAGATACTAACTACTTATACATGGCGAAGTTAGAAGAGTGGCAAAAAGGTTAGAGTTAGGCAAAAATAAAAGAAAAACTTTTTATTATCTTTGAAAAGACCGTCTTACAATAAATGGTGTATTTTAAATTGAGAAAGAAGTTAATTTTGATTAGTTTATAGTTAAAGCAGATGGTTGTAGAGAAGAAAAGAACTGTCCCATCAGACTCCGTCGGTGAATTATTCCAATTAAAATATTATAATATAAAATATAAATCACTAACACTAAAAAACTTCTGCTTGTATCAGGTTGACATTTTACATGCCTGCTTCAATTGCACTTAAGGCGATGTGTAAGAAGTTTT
Source organism: Gerris lacustris (assembly GCA_951217055.1). NCBI lineage: Eukaryota > Metazoa > Arthropoda > Insecta > Hemiptera > Gerridae > Gerris > Gerris lacustris. Next base: position 73,959,322 of record OX578279.1, read on the forward strand.
ATTAAAATCGTTACGTTAGAACGTAAGATATTGGTTAAAACGTTGTTTTATTTATTTTAAAAGTTTAGGTCCGCTTTAATAGATTTAGCAATCTTTATCACTTTATAGCAGTGTCGGTGTTTGTTTTACTAAAAAATAATTATTTAAAAAAGTTGTTTGTCTCATTAAATAGATGAAGTTAGAATTTTTTCCCGTCCTAAAATTCCAATTTTAAATTTGAAGCTTACGTTTACGCGAGCGTTGCGCATGAACGCTTGGTCGGATAACGGTGTCCAACAAACTCAGCTTAGGTATTGATTAAATGAACATGTGTACCAAATTTGAACTAACTCGGTCATCTTTTACTCAAGTTATCGTCATCGGTAGATTTTGTGACAATTGGTTGCGTGACGGTGAGTTTGGTCGTTTTTTTCGGATTCACTCCCAGGCTCCAGATCGTGCCATAAGGAACTTCGTTCCAATAAAATTGTCGTTTGTCACAAAATATACTTATATTTTTGGACTTGAGAGTATAATTTTGGCACTTCTTTAGATTGTTACTCCCCTTATAAAGAAAACAGAGGGGAGTAACAATCTAAACGAGGTGTACGGAATGTTCTTCTTTAGACTGTTACTACCCTTATAAAAATAGAAGTGTGATATTCCTTTGTCCTAAAGTACATTGGACTAAACATCACTTTGTCTTAATAGTTAGTCATTTCAACAATCTAAAGAAGTACCATAATTTCATGGTAAGAATAAGATAATTCTTTTAAATATGGTCTCACAATTAAATATGGTATTCACTCATCGTGAAGAGGTAAAATCGCGGATCTTTTCACGTGTTCCAGTATTTATAAACGGTGATCAATTATGTTTTTTCTTTCCAACAGCCAAGTTGACAACGAAATATAGAGTTATTACAAATGATGTTCCTGCTTTCGTTTGAAAATATTACTGGATTATTTTTTTTTAAGACCACTTCAGTTGGTACCACTGGAAAACAAAACTCATAAAGTTTTGTTTACATTGGTTTGGGTACATATCAGCTGTTTGTTAAATCAATTGTCTGTGTTGTGTAATGGCTGAATTTGAAGACGGGAAAGCACTTTGTGTGTTAGATTATCACATTAACCAATCAGTTATTAGTGTGCAACGTCACTTTAGAACCAGATTTAATGAAGATCTTTCTAGCAATCACTCTATTCGTAAGTGGTACTTTAATTTTAAGAGAAATGGCTGCATTTGTAAAAAAAATAAATCATCTGGAAGGCCGTCAGTGAGCAATGAAGTTGTAGAGCTGGTTGGGTGCAGATCATTTATAATTCTGAGTATCTATGATGAAACATTTTTGAGTTTTCCTTAAAATGTAGCCATTTTATTTCTTTGTATAATAAATAAAACTACATTTATGTACGCTTGAAATCATGAACATCATTTGTAATAACCCTGTATCGTATTGGGCAACATTCAGTAAATGTAAGAATGTACCTACTTAGTATAAAGCCCGATTTTTAGATTATGAAGATTTATTAATTAGAACTTTCAGTAAGCTTGCTTAAAATGTTCTGTGTGAAATTATTCTTTGGTTAAAAATCAAGTTCTGCTAATACCTTTGAGAATTTGTTCGTCCAAAAAAGAACAATAAAAATAAATAAATCATCACAGGAATGCTAATTTACTTAAAGAACATTGCTTTCTTTCGCTATTAGTTCTTTTAGGACATTGAACTCATTTAAAAATACAAAAAACCCTAGAGAATATTGTTTTAGTTTATTATTAAGAGGTAACTGTGCTAAATAGCAGTCATTAATAGATCTCGTTTAGAAATTTCCGTTTGAACCTGAGGTGTCATTGACATTCGTATATGTTTTCGTAACTTCTTGCAGCTAAAGATTATCGACCTTTCTAGGTCCTTACATAACGTGAAATAAATTAGGAGGTTCTAAATAATATATTTTTGGTACTTCTTTAGATTGTTACTCTCCTATATTTTTATTAGCATATAAATGACTGTCTCTGTCTAAACTAGGCATCGCGTGGCTCTATCATTGAAGCGAGCGTATTGCAATGAAATACTGAATATTGAAATTTATTAATCATGATGAATGTCATAGTTGAAGATAAGTGGAAGAGGGTAGTGTAGGGAAGAGTGGGGGTACTCGGTATAAAGCTTTACTTCCTAAACAAACCTATACACTATACCACTATAACAATCTTCACCACCCGCGGTAGCTTTTAAACAATTATTATAAATGTATCTCGTTACTACGCAAAGAATTTTGCTTGTATCAAGTTGAAATTTTGCATACCTGTTTCAATTGTGCATTAGATGGTGTATATGAAGTTTTATTAAAATCGTTTCGTTAGAACGTAAGATATCGGTAAAAAGGTTGTTTTCTCTATTATAAACGTTTAGGTCCGCTTTAATAGTTTTAGCGATCTTGAGAGGAACATGTATACCAAATTTCAACTAAATCGGTCAATTTTTACTCAAGTTATCGTCACACGCTTAAACGTTACTGACAGACAGACAGACAGACAGACAGACAGACAGACAGACACGGAGCATATTTCGTTGAATGTAGGAAGCTCGCTACGCTCGCTTCAATAACTATTAAGACAAAGTAATGTTTTGTCCAATGTACTTTGGGACAAAGGAATATCACACTTCTGTTTTTATAAGGGGAGTAACAGTCTAAAGGAGAACATTCCTTACTCCTTCTTTTGACTGTTACTCCCATCTGTTTTTTTTATAAGGGGAGTCACAATCTAAAGAAGTGTCATATTTTTAGTCAAAGGATGCTACCTTTAAATGGAAAAAGTTTTATTTGTTAATCTTGCTAATAGTAATTTTACGAGAATGATCGATTGAAAGCTGGTTTTGTCTTAATGCACTATTGTGGAGATATTTGTGATTGTGAGATATTTGTGGAGATATAGTGGAGAGATATACTACTTTACCTTAGTAAAAGAGAAATTAAAAAATATTACTAAAAAAGATATTAAAAATAATGGTAAACGAGAATCACACTTAGTACAAGGATTATTACCTTCAGTATAGTGCAGGGGTGGTTCGTATGATGTCAATAAGATCCCCATTCGTGGTTTCCATGAATTATAAAAAACCTATTCCATAGTACACAACATAGTATTAAATAAAGAAATTAAAATTTAATTTAATTAATATATTTTCATTTTCTAAACAAGTCTTAAGTCCTATGTAAAGTACACATAAAAGAAAATACTATTAAGAGTGAGACAATGCAAATAATTATTTTAACAATTTTATAATTAAAATAATTAATATAAAAATGCCATTTTTCAAAACTGGTCTTATTTCAATTTTTTTTTTTTTTTTTTTTTGGTTTCTGTATTTTTTCAAGCAAATAAATTTGACGCCATTTTTTTTTTTTTTTTTTTTTTTGGTTTCTGTATTCTTCACCTTAGTTGTATCTATCTGCAAAATGTGGGGCAGATTGAATGACGGTAAGAGGTTCAAAATTGGGGTAATAGGTGTGCGATGAAACTTAAAAAGTAAATAAATTTGACGCCATTTTGTTTTAATTTTTTTGTTTTTTTGGTTTCTGTATTCTTCACCTTAGTTGTATCTATGTGCAAAATTTGGGGAAGATTGAATGACGGGAAGTGGTTCAAAATTGTGGTAATAGGTGTGCGATGAAACTTAAAAAGCAAAGTAATATAAGACCAGTAATAATAATAAACTAAACGTTGACCGAAAAACTTTGTTCAAATCTTGGTAACATTGCGTAAAATTTGTTAAATACCTCCGTAGCAATTCTAGTTGAGTTAAATGATAATTGGGTCAACTCAAAACGATATTTTAACTTCATTGTGGAGTTACAAAGATGCATAGCAATGGGTTAAACCAAAAATTGTAAAACCAAAAACTTTAAGTCTGTATATTTTAATTGTGGCACGAGTTACTAAAATTCAACAATAGATGTAGATTATTGGTGCATTTGCAATTCCTAATCCTCTTTCACCTCTAAGAACACCAATTTTTCAATAAGTATTATTTCAAAAATTGGAAATATAACATCAATTTTATGACCAAATAAACTAAAAATGTTGATTTCGAACTTTAAAAATCTTCAAACCTAAAAAAGATATATATTTTTGAGCCACATTTGACCACCCCAGGCATAGTGTTACTGTATGCAACAGCATCGGTAGCTCATATAGTCAATTTATTTATATATATATATATATATATATATATATATATATATATATATATATATATATATATATATATATATATATTGGCTTGTTAGTATTGTATATATAGGCTATCTACAAATTTAACAGCATCATCTTTACATTACCAGAACATCCATAACTTTTTTTTTTTTTTAAGTTCTATGCTGAACAGGCAAACAAAGTTTGATGATATCTCCTTTATTTTATAACCATATTCAGTAATTTATTCAAAAGAACTTAATTTTGAAATTAATTGATTGTTTTGTAAATGCCACGCAAGTTCTTATTACGGCAAGATTAGAGAAAGCTACAATAAGGTCGAATAATTGAACAATCGTGTTAAGTGATTTATTATTGAATCTAGTTGACCTACTCTGGCTCAAGTTCTTGAATTATTTATCCTTAGTATCATAGTCGTAAACAATATCATCATAAATATGTATGAAAATCCCTTTAATATTAAACAATCTGATTGTACACAATTGTTAATTATTTATTAGCATATACTCGTATAAACAAACGATGAGTACTACATTACGATTTATATATTTGAGGAAGGTATTGTCAAAAAAACATATCATATTGTTGAGCTCAGTTGTTTATTAAAAGAATCACTACTTAATGCATGCAGAATAATTATATTTAGAAAATACATTATTAAAAATTAATTAAACCACAAAATAATTTTACTGTGATATCATTAATAAAACAATATCATAATTAGTTATTGTTATTCGTGTGATAATCAGCTGATAATTTTCATTTATATTTTTTATTTTTAACATATGTTTTATATTTGAAGTTTTTATTTGATTTCTCCGTTTAGATAGTGTGTGAGTTCGAGACGGAGTGAATGTAATAGCTTTCATTTTTAATCATTTTTATAGTAGTGTATTGTAGTCTAACTGTTAAAATAAATTAGTTATTTTTAAGTGCAGGGAACTTTCGTAACATAATTAATACAAAGAAACTGTCTCTTCACGTAAAAATAATACTTGTTTATTTATCGAAGCAGCTTTTGGCTTATATAAAACCGTCATCAGTTCTGATTATGGAAGACCTATAGAGTTACATTATAAAATTATATGAAGTGGGTAGTGGGTCATAATGATGTCTTAGACAAACGTTTGGCTTAAAAAAAAGCCGAAAGCTGCTTTGATAAATAAGCAAGTATTATTTTACGTAGAGAGACAAATTCTTTGTTTTCATTATGATGACCTTCATCAACGCTTTTATTCATCCGTAACATATGCTGCAAGTAAAACTCAAATGATTAGTTTCTTGACCAATAGCCTTTACCTGTTCGCAAATAAATATTGATTGATATTTGAAACTGGTGATTGGTTTACAGTTTACTTTACTATTTACTGTGATGTTGTTCTATTTTCGTTGGAAATATCTAAAATTGGTTTAATTTTAGAATTAAAACGTAGTTAATTTTTGCTTCCGAGCTTACCGAAGGTAACGGAAGCCAGGGAACATTAAAAACTAATCATCTGATTTTATTTAAATTTGTATAGTAAGTCATAATTTGTCCATTGTTGGTCCGATGTAAGTTTCAACCTTCTGCGTCTATTTGTTTCTCATCGACATGCGCACAAACATAAAATTTGGATGGTTTGTCGAAAGTAGCCTGCAGATGGCCTCAGATTAATTTCAACCGTCTGCGCTCCTTAAAGTTTGCTAAATTGATCCTTTAATTAATGAAAAATAAATCAAAATAATCCTGATAGTTTTAAAAAGCGGGGGAAAATTAAATAAATTTGACAATAATAGGTTTTAATAGTATAAAATCATTAAAGTATTCAAAATAGAAAGCAAGGACGCTGTGTGCCATACTTCTTGGCAGAGTATTTTAACTAACTAACTTTGGTGAAACAGCCAGTGGAGAGCTTTGACATGCCAAAAGGCGTTTCTATGGATGACTCAACACAGGGTTAGTGTGTAGAAACCTTAAAATTGGCGTTTCACATTAAGTTAGTCGCCACTTTGCATTAGTTGCTACCCATTTATACTGTGATGCTGTGTGAACACCGATCTGAGAATTGATCTGGGGGTCGTGATCTCCTATCCAAAATGTGATCATGCCCGAAGCTACTTTACTTTAATGATACGAGAGCCAACTACTCTCCTATTAGACCTACCAAGGCTCCGATTGCAGTTTTTATCTTGTCATGTTTTACATGGCATTAAAATGGTACTTCTCCTTATCAGTTATCATAACGTCCATAGCATATCAGGTCCTTGGGAACCAAACTTTGATTTTTTTATGTTTCGACTTTGATTTCTATAAGCCTTTCAGGCATACTCATACCATTGTATGCATTATATTTGGTGTAATTGAAATCTACAATTTATGACTTTGAATTCATATTATCTCTTATATTGTGTAAGTTTTATGTCTAACAATGTCGATTATGATTTGATTTCAGGGCGGGAGGGAGTGTGTACAGAGAAGTTCCAAAAGGCTGCTGTGGTCTGCTTTCACCGGCAGTAGCAGTGAGTCTAAGATGGTTCATGATCCTCCTACTCACTGTGGGTGTCTGCTGCGCTCTAGTGGGCACCGTGCTGGGAGCAACCAGAGCCACTGCACCACATCACCTCACCATAGCACTACTAATGATAGGTAACTTATTTACTCTGATCTAAACGTAATATCGCTGCTAATGATTGGTAACTTATTTACTCTGATCTAAACGTAATATCGCTGCTAATAATAGGTAACTTATTCACTCTTATAAGTTACTCTTATAAGTTACTCTATTCAGCTAGTCATATTCATGCCTAAAACATCGATCGACAGTGATATAAAATTGAGTTTTTTACAAATTACTTTACATATATTAAACATTAATAATTTATAAAAAACTCAATTTTATATCAATGTTGATCGATGATCTAGGCATGAATATGACCAGGAGATGGTCGAAATATAGCCAAATGTAAATAACTTAGTTATTTTCGAAGTCTGCAACCCTTAACCCGACCAACACAAGCAAAAGGCGGTACTTCTTTAGATTGTTACTCCCCTATGTGTTTTTAGAATATAAATGACAAACTAAATAACAATTAAGACAAAGTGATGTTTAGTCCAAAGTACTTTGGGACAAAGGAATATCACTCTTCTGCTTTTATTAGAGGAGTAACAGTCTAAAGAAGAACATTCCTTACACCTTCTTTAGATGGTTACTCCCCTCTGTTTTCTTAATAAAGGGAGTAACAATCTAAAGAAGTGCCCAAGGCTAAAGATGTTTCACTTGGACGTGTCTCGAAAAGAAGTTTCACTTGGACGTGTCTCGAAACGTGAACTTCGTTTCATGATGTCGTTTCATCCAAGCCAATTTACTTTACCGCGGCTAAAGAAGTTTCACTTGGACGTGTCTCGAAACGTGAACTTCGTTTCATGATGTCGTTTCATCCAAGCCAATTTACTTTACCGCGGCTAAAGATGTTTCACTTGGACGTGTCTCGAAACGTGAACTTCGTTTCATGATGTCGTTTCATCCAAGCCAATTTACTTTACCGCGGCTAAAGATGTTTCACTTGGACGTGAACTTTGTTTCACGATGTCGTTTCATCCAAGCCAATTTACTTTATCACGGCTAAAGAAGTTTTACTTTAAAAAAATGTAGTAGCGTATAAAACAATAGATTAAAATTAAAACCCCTTAACAATAATGGTGATATACAAGAGAAGAGGAACAAAAAAGTCAAAGAGAGAAGGAAAAAAGAAGCTTTAAAGGTTATTACGTTTTATGCAGAGCTAATTCTAACATAATTGAAAGAGCTTAATCTTTAATTTAGCTAGCAGTGCTGAAGGAAGAGTTAAGCAGAGAGATGAGACAATAGAGTGTGTAAGAACCCCTGAGGGGGACCAAAGCAAGGTGATTCTCCTTCCAACCTGGAGGGTGGCAAGAGCAGCAAGCAAGGTGTTCTTAAAATCCTTAATTACGGAACTTAATTGGACCTCTTACTCTTTGGCCTTCCTTTCTTTACCTTGTGTGCTCCTTGTGAACTTATAACCTTGAGGTCTAATCTTCCCCTTTAGCAGCATCACTTAATTAAAACTGGTCTCCAGTTATACTTTTTTTTTATTTTTTATTCTTAAATCTTTTAGACATCGGTTAGGGGTATACTAGGAAAATTTAATTGTTTTAATTCTATTGGAATAATTTTTATTTAAAAGTGGTTTTCAATTTTCAACCACCATCAGTTACAGTAGAACCTCGATAATTCCGACCTCTAAAATCTGGAGCCTTGAAAATCCGGACTGCCTACTGAAACATTTAATAACTAGAAATTCCATAAAAAAAAATCCGAAAGGTGAAAGTGGGACATCTCTTGCAAAAAAAAAGTATGATGTGGGGATATCTAAAACGAAAACGAGATAGCATACTGCAATACGCGTCAAAGCCAGATTCTGAAGAGGGGTCAAAAAACCGGAGAACGTTACGAACGGCAAATGATACCGCTTTAGAAGATGCGATGTGCATAATATGGTTTACCCAAAGAAGAAGCTTAGGCGCACCTTTATCAGGTCCTCTCGTCTGCGAAAAAGTTGTTTTTACAGCATATTCGAAAATTCGGTAATTCGGACAGTGTCTGGTCCCAATTAGTCCGAATTATCGAGGTTCCACTGTACTACGTAAAAAGTTTGATGAATAACCCTACGATAACAATCAAAGATTGATGAGGAAATTTATCTTTAGGATTATATTTATTATATTCGTAGTTGGATCCTGAGTTACTTAAAGTACCTCTCTAGTTCAGTGTAGGCAACGTTTCGACTTCATCGGCCATTTTCAAGCCTAAAATGCAATCTTCTTTATTGATCTCTTCCATTTGGAGAATTTGATGGGACTCGAAAATTAAATTATTTCTAAACTCAGATTAGTTCAGCCGTCAATATTATAAACAGTGCTTTTTATTTATTGGTAGGTTCTATTTAGAATAATAACTGGAAGCTTTAATGGTTATTTATGCACCTAGGGAGTAAAGTAAGCCATTATTCACTGAGCGAATATGTTGGTTCTTCAGGCGAAGCCGAAGGAACCTTGGTCCCTGAATCCCGAGGCGTAGCCAAGGGAATAATGCCATAATTATCGCGAGGGAAATTATAGTACTTTACTCCCGAGGCAGATAAAATATTTTATATCCAGTAGGGAGAAAACGCATCTTCATCTATTGCACAGTTTTTAGTTATTATTTTAATAAATAACAATAATTGTTAGCACTTTAATATACTTTTAATAGCAGATAAAGAGATTCAATATTAAAAACAAATAAGAATTGCAATTAAACTCAAATAGAAGGTTGTTTAAATGCAGATTTAAACAATGATTAGCGAAAATTACAAATAAGGTCGAAAAAGAAGTGTCGCCAACCTGATTTCAACAACTTCACTACATTAGCCATTCATTCTCTACAATTTATAAAATAATTAAGTTTTCAATCCTTCTTTTTCTCCCTGGTCTTACTTTTTCTTCCTACTTTTACTTTTTCTCCCTACTTTTGGAGTTTAGGGAAGAAAAGACTTACTTTAGACCCTCTAAACGTATCCAAAATCGTAACTTTTTCTCCCTACTGGAGATAAACAATTATTATGTGCTTTGTTTTTTTAACAAGATGCAATCATTATTCATTACACTGAACCAATAAAATATTTTTTGCTTTTATGACAGGATTTCAAATTGAATTAAAACCATTTATTTAATGTATAGTTTTTTAATCTTTTATATTAAATATGGCGAAGAATTTTTATTTGCTGGTTAAGAGGAGTAGTTGAATTACTGATCTGCGGGAAAACCTTTAAAGGATTTATGGCTAAACCATTTTAGGAAAAAGCTAAGAGAAGTCAGCCTTTAATTACACCATCATATCATTTACTAAAAACCAGCTTTATTGCTGTCTTCTTTCACTTCCCCTCCCTTTTTTTTAATCCAATATCCAATAAAGGAACCCAGCTTGGAGCCCCTATCACAAATTTATGAGACGGATCATAAATTTACCAATAGATGGGGGAAGAGTACACTTGGGGAAACTCTGACCTTAGTCTCCACCATAAATTTACCACGATTTCTAGCTTAAGCATTGTCGGGGTCTTTAGTAGACCAAAAATAATACCCCTTAATATCTTTAGTAAAATCGAACTGAAAAGAGATTTTTATATTGGCTATATATTATTCTGTAGTTTTTTTGTTTTTTTTTAATGTATCTTATTTAAAACTTTAATACATCTATACTTTTTTTTAAACTCTGGTTAGCAATTTTATAATTTTTTTAACAAATCATGTTTAATTTAAGAGAAAGTAGTACGCCGCTACACGCTAAACTATCATTATTATTGTTTATAAAAATATAATTAATATTACTCCAAAGAATATTTTTTAGACAGCTTTAGATATATATTAAAGCCGTGGCCAGATCGCCGATCGGAGGAACCGAATAGAGGAAACGAGCTGGTCATTGGTCTCTGCGCATGCCCTGTTTAACGTGCGCCTGCGCATCTCAAACTGGACATGCGCAGAGTACCAATGCTCGGCTGGTTTCCTCTGTTGGGTTCAGGAGTACACACAGAAGTAGACACGGCTTGAATGTAGTTAGTGAACAGTAATTTTGTTATTTGTTAAAAATATAGATGTAAACTTTAATTTTATTACTGTGCTACTAAATTTCTTCTTTGAAATAAACTAATTTTTTTATCCCTCGAATACGTTCCATGTTTGCTGAATCGTTTAGCAAGGTTTCAAAGCTTAATGAATAAATCAGAACAAATTAATTTCCTTGCTCGAGGCTGTATGTATACATCTATCACATTTACATTGTGTAGTTTGAAATATAAGTTTGTAAATGTACAACAAATGGACATAGTTCCTGTTCTATTCCTTTCATTGAGGGACTGGCAATTGCCGAGTTGGTTAGCGTACTCGCTAACTCTCGCCTGAAACCAAGGTCATTATTGTGGGGGTGGTCAATATTGGTGGTCAACAAGGTTCAATATTGTGGGTGAGTTTTTCGAATCCCTGGAATGTAATCTCTATTCTCTGTCACTCACTCAAACATTTTCTTTCACAAATCACTTTACACGTTTAAATTCAAAAACATTTTCTGACGGCAATTGAATCAGCCTTTTGGCGTAAGGGTCGCCAAAGGGCTTCAACAAACTCCCGCTTGAGAGCTCGCGCATTTAAACTGCCATTTCGCGTCATTTATGAGCAAAATAAGCTACTGTGGGCACAAGTTTTTTGTTTTTGAGTCGCAACTGTAGTGCAGGGTGTCTTTAATCCTCCAACTAGAAAGAGAATTTCCCGTTGGCATCATAAATTTCCATACAGTTGGTTGAGGTAGTCCAAGTTCTCTGCTCGCTTTACTAATTGACTCACTAAGGCTACGCACGAATCTCTCTTTAATTCACACCACGTTCTCTTCTGATTCACGGGTCGGCTTGGGCTTTTTTCTTTAAAGAGACATTCAGTTTGCTCAAATTTGTTGTACCAACGAGAAATATTCTTGTGGTACCATGAGTGATCTAGCTGTAGAATTTGTAACTTTTGGTCCTCTTCTTTCAATTGCTTTGTAAATCACACATACAACCTATGATTCACGAAATATAGCTGTATGAAATTAATTCGATCATTTTGAACAACCCTGTGTAATATATTAATATTTAATATACCATGACATAGATACAGTATTCGCCAGATTATTAATGCTTTTGTGCACAACCTATTCCAAAGCTTGCTTTAACTTTTCTATTACATTGTAATATAGACATTGGTGAACAGTTAAGCTGTAAATTATGAATAACTGACCTTCACTGACTGTCTCAACATTACACTTGTCATATTTATCTCATATGACTCTGAATATTCAGTTCCAAGGGAAGTTATAGCGAGGAAAAGAATAACCGCGAAGAACTCAGTATTTGAATATAATGCTCACAATGTGGTATAGTTAGAATAATAACAACGGATCATAATAATAATTGAGGGAATTCCACAACAAGGGAATAGGGATAGAAAGACAGAGAATGGAGAGAAGAATCCAGGAAAACAAAAGCACAGGAAATAATTCAGAAGAGGTTCCTCTCTCAGGGACCATCCTCTTTGTTTCCTACCGCCGAATAATAGGCAGACAATTTACACATCAATGGCGAAAAAAAAGGAATATTTTCTCTCGGTTGTATTCTATGTCTGGATGAAGACGTGGCCCTTGAATACGAGGACAAAAGACCCCCCCCCCCCCCCCCTTAAGTTTAAATGTTGAGGTTTCGGGTAAATTATACATCTAGTTTACAAAAGAAAAATACAAATATATATATATATATATATATATATATATAAATATATATATATATATATATATATGTGTGTGTGTGTGTGTGTGTGTGTGTGTGTGTGTAATATATACCTATATAATATCAAATTGAGGGCAAGAATAGAAATAATCTATAAAAAGAAGGATTTAAAAACTACTACATACTCAATACCAGCAGTTCCCAAACTGTGGTACGCGTACCACAAGTGGTACGTGGGATCATGTCCAGTGGTACGCGGCGCATAAATACTTGTTGTTGTTAGGAGTGTCTTCATCTCTTATATACCTCAAAACCAAGTAAAGAAACAGACTGTCCTGCGTTGAGGATGATTTGCGTTTAAAACTCAGCCCCATCACGCCAGACTTTGTTAGTTTGAGCCTGTTATCCCTAAGTTTTTGAACCTTTAAAACTCAAAATTTTTCCTACCCCCGGACCCTCTTTCTTCTGTAAAAACGCCCTCGTTGTTCCTGTATAAACATCAGTGGTACCTACATGAAAAAGTCAGGACATATTAAGTGGTACTCCACCAAAAAAGGTTTGGGAACCCCTGCTCTATACTAGTCGCCATCTTGGGCTGTCCGCCATATTGAATTTAGAATGACGTCACTTATCTAACCATGCATTGTCATCCAAACTAATATTCACGTGTATTCAAAATTTCAAATCAATCGGTTGAGGATAACTGCTTTAAAATTCAGTTGCAAGATTTGATCCGAACATACATACATACAAATATTGCAAGTTAAATAAAATCTTTTAAAAAGAAAAATATTTTAAGATAAAATAACATGTTATTGTTTATGTTATTGTATGCCTGAAAATGCCTAAGTATGGGCCAAATATAGTCTATATTATGAATTAAAAAAAAATAATAATAATAATATAATTTTTTTTATCCGTAAAGACTATCTATAAGAAAAAGAAAATCCAACAAACGAATTAAATGGGTTTTAAATTTAAAAAAAAAAAAAATAAATAATGATAATTTATACAAATTGTTTTGAATGAACTCTTTATTTTAGAGATAATGAAACAATTGCGAATAATTGGCTTAAAAAAGGAGAAAATTAGTATAATAAAAAGAAAGCAAGACAGAAGGGTAGAGCATGAATGTAGGTTTTACGTAAATCCAAAATCTAATTAAAAATATGAAAAAAAAAAATATATATATAAAGCTAAACATTAGTTCTCTATATTTCTACTGGGAAACATTTTTTTCTGACGAAGGATGACAAGGAAATAAAAGAAAGGAGAAAAGTTAACAAATATATTTTTTTCTCTCTCATTTTAACCATCTTTAGAAGTGGATTGTGGATTTAGGATTTGTGTGGCTGACAAAAAAAAAATAGTACAAACAAGGACAGAGCTATTGGAGAGGCTTGTTTGAGCTAAAAAAAATAAGAGTTCGTCGTAAATTAGGAAGGGTGCTTACAAGAATGGGCCATCCAGCCCTAAAGCTAAAACCAGGGCGGCCCTGTGCCTAATGAAAACATTAATCTTTTTGCTGAAACCTTCAACCAAAAACAAAGAGGGATTCCAAAGCTTAGTTTGTATAAAAAAGAAACAATTTTTATTCTGACAAGAAATAACTATATTTTATAAAGATGAAGAAGAAAAAAATAGTTTGTATTAATTAGGGTCCGTAGGCAAAAACGAGGTAACGCACCTGATGTCCAAAACTCCGAAAGTAAACATTAAAGAAAAATTTGAAACTTTGCATGTTACGTGTAATCATCCCTCAAAAACCAGGGGTTGAAGTTTAGGGGTTGAATTTTAACATAAATGCATTATGAGGGGTATTAAATGGAAGAGGACGCCCTGAATATACAAATATATATTTGGTTTCGTTTTGGTACTAATTACTATTTTCGCCATATTATTTATTTATTTATTGAAACAAATTTTTTACGAGCCCTCTACAGCCTATTATGTCCTTGAAAATTGCGTTTTTCGTGTCCCCTCTATTTTCTACAATTAACTATTACTACAATTAACATTAATCACTTTTTAAGATTACATAATTAATTTTTTATCTTTAGTTAAGAAGATATATATTGCTTCCGAGCTTACCGAAGGTAACGGAAGCATTGTGTTCACTTTTGAGAACGAAAAAGTTTTATGTCTCTGATTTTAAAAATTCCAAGACCTAAATCCGTTTCAGACATGAGGGAGCATTTTTGGTCTCGTGTCTGTCTGTCTATTGGTCTGTGTGTCCGCGAATCCTGAAACGTGTGACCGATTATGATAAAATTTGGTAGACATGTTGATTTTACCAATGCCCAGGACGAGTTCATTGGACAACGTTATCCGTTCAAGCGTTCACGCGTAAACGTGAACTTTAAATTTAAAATTGGAATTTTAGGTCGGGAAAAAATCGAACTTCATCTATTCAATGAGACGAACATTTTTTTTTATAAAATACAATGTTTTAGTAAAACCAACAGCGACCCCGCTATGAAGTGTTAAAGATCACTAAAAGTATATTAATAGTTTTTACACAATAAACAATATAACAATAACGGTATAGTTAATATAACAATAAACTAGGACTTGATAGGATGCGAAGATATATATATATATATATATATTTTTTTTTTTTTTTTTTTATTTTTTTTTTTTTAAATGCGTTAATTATATGTACAATATCTACAAGTTTACATCTTCGCAAAGATTTATTGGTTAGTTCAAGGTTCAATAAATTCATTCGCATTGTAGTAACATATTTCTGATACATTTAATGCCTAACCTCATTTCAATTTTTTTTTTTTTTTTTTTTTTTTTAAAAAACAGTATCAAGGAGAAACATTATGTTTCTTTTGGCAATGCTGTAAAGTTTAACTGTACTTGAAACTTCTAAGACTAACATGATGCGGTACAAAATTGGAGACAAATATTCCTTTTCCTCGAAGGTTTAGATGTGCTCATGCAGTAAAGCGGAATATTGTTACTCAAGTGATCAATTTCTGCGTCAGATGATAAGGATGTGTCGAAAGGATATGGAGATGTTAAGATTCTCTTCTTGTTATTTCTGGCTATATACTAAATTCGTTTCGTTTTTGCATACAAAGGTTGAAGTTAACATAAACGAAACATGACCTCTTGACTTATAATGCTAACTTGATGTGAACAGTGAACATAGACCCAGGAATCCGGAGGCCCCTTCTCGAATACCTTTTGATATGAAATTAATTTCCATTTGAGTTGCGTGGGGGTTTTTGGCAAGGCTTTGAGGTTGCTGTCAAGCCAACAGGTGTTGCGGAGTTTTGCCCCCCCCCCCCCCCCCCGTACTGTGAAACTAGTGTGGAATACCAAGTAGCTTTAATCATTTAACGTTTTCCCAACATGTGCAATGTGGTTTTGAATTCAAAATCCACCCTAACATTTTAGAAGTCATGAAATACTCGTCTGACTCATGAAATAGTCAGTACCGTGATAAGAGGTTGAGATAAGAATTTTTATTTATTTTCATTTCTCTAATGTTAAATATAAGTAGATTATAATTTATGACTAGAGAGGTTAAAAAAAGAAACACAACAATATTGTCTCCACAATTTTTTACTTTCTCATATTTTTATAATTAAATAGACGCGTTTCGACTTACAATGTCCTCTTCAGTATACGTGTTAACTTAATAAGAGTGAATGCTGTACCAAGCTAACTATTTTACAATTTTTTTTATGGCAAACTAACTTTACAAGGTGTAGTATGTAAATGAAAAAAAAATCTGTTTCTTTTTTTCAAAAAAAAATCAAGCCCCTCGTTTTTTTCACATTTCACTTTTTTCAGATGCATTGTTTAACTCATTTTTATCATATTAAGAGCTTAACTATTGAGAATGGTTATTTAACTCTGATATAAGAAACAAAATTCTATTAAGTGCGGTTACACAACTTGCACAATATCTTGGAAATTATATTGTCCTCGGATAATGGCTCCCGTTAATAGGATAAAAGGAATTAAATTATTTAATTTTTAAAATGGTAAGACAATCTAATTAGTTCATCCACTCATGGTCAGGATTAGTATATAATTTTTAGAGGGACTGAAGTAAGTCTTTTCTTCCCTGAACTCAATCAAAGTAGGGAGAAAAAGTAAAACCAGGGAGAAAAAGTAAATCCAGGGAGAAAAAGAAGGATTGCCAACTTAATTATTTTATAAATAGTAGAGAATGAATGGCTAATGTAGTGAAGTTGTTGAAATCAGGTTGGCGATACTTCTTTTTCGAGCTTATTTGTAATTTTCGCTTATCATTGTTTAAACCTGCATCTAAATAACCTTCTATTTGAGTTTAATTGCAGTTCTTATTTGTTTTTAATATTGAATCTCTTATACCTGCTATTAAAAGTGCTAATAATGATTGTTATTTATTAAAATAGTAAATAAATATTGTGCAATGGATGAAAGTGTGTATTTTCTCCCTACTGGAGATAAAATATTATATGTACCTCGGGAGTAAAGTACTATAATTCCCCTCGCGGTAATCAATTGTAGTTGGTCAAAATAAGACCTCCAAACTTGCTGTTGCTAAGCGCCGGGCCCAAATATTTGTGTCGCGACTCGACTCTTCTGTTCTTCCCAACCAAATTGAGACCTTTCTCCATGATGAACTTGGTGTAACCGAGGCCATGATTTCTAAACTAACGACTCGTTCCAACTCTTACGCTTCATTCCACCTCTCTATCCCTGAAGAGCACTCCGAAAAAGTCCTATGTGCTGACTCTTGGCCTGAAGGCTGTTTAATTAAGCGATTCCGTGGACGCTTAAATCCGTCACTACTTTTTAAAGCCAATCTCCCGGCGGAGGCCGAAGAGAACGAATAAAAATGGGGTTAGTCCTTCACTATCAAAACGTTCGTGGACTTCGTACGAAAACATCAGATTTCTATGCATCTGCTTCAACAAGCACTGCTGATATAATCGCGCTAACTGAAACATGGCTCACCCCGTCACATCCGTCGTCTTCCTATTTTCCTGATAAATTTAATGTTGAGAGGTCAGATCGTCGTAACGAATCGGTGGGACTAAACCGAGGAGGAGGAGTGTGTCTAGGTATTTCTAGAAACATACAATACCACCGACGGACCGACCTTGAGTTGGATCTTGAATGTGTTTGGGTGGAACTCAAACTACCAAACTGTAAGCCGTTACACGTTGTTACCATATACTTTCCAGACCATCTAAACCACGAATACATTGAATCCTTTTTTGAAAATGCTGTCAATTCTCTTCCTAGAGACAGTAGTTTAATTATGCTAGGCGATTTTAACTGCCCTAATATGGACTGGGTGAACTTTAAGAGCCTTAATGGTCTCACTAGTGACAAATCTGATCGGGCTGAAGCTATTATTAATTTATGTCACACATTGAACCTTAATAATTTAAATACTGTCATGAATTACTATGGAAAACTCTTAGACCTTACTCTCTCAAATCTCAACTCTCTTAAGGTTCACAGATTAAATGACTTTTATGTAGCTGAAGACCTGTATCACCCAAGCCTTTCTATCAATGTTCCTTCTCTCCATAGTCAACATATTACTCAACCAGGCACATCTTTTATAAATTACGCTTCCGGCGACTATATGGGATTTTATCGCCACATCGCATCGGTAGACTGGTCTCCGTGCTACGACTCCGATGATGTTAACTACTGCGTCCATAACCTCACCGACACTATCACTAATGCTATTCATATGTATATACCTATAAAAACCTTTAAACCTCACAAATTTCCTAACTGGTACTCTGTTAAATTAAAAAAATTGATCATAAAAAAAAATTATTATGCCAGAAAATCTTTAAAATCAAACTATACCATTTACTTGAATTATTTTACCATTTACCGTCGCCTATGCAAAAAACAATTTAATATTGATAAATTAGCGTACGATCGTAAGTTAGAAAATTCCCTTAAGTCCGACCCCAAAATGTTTTGGCAACACATTAATAAGGCTCGAGGGGCGGATTGTCATATGGTGCCTGATTTAATTTTGAATGGTGCTAATATATCGGACTCTGAGTCTAAAAGCAATCTCTTCGCAGAACATTTTCGCTCTGTTTTTGTAAAATCCTCTGCTTATGTACCAGATAACAAACCTTTTCCACCTTCTAACAACACCATCCCGATCTCTCCTCCTTCTGTCTCAAATGATCAAGTTCTAGAGGCTATTAAGAGTCTCAAAGCGACTAAAAGTTCTGGCTCCGATCGAATTCCTTCATTCGTAGTGAAGGGAATCTCCGCTATTATTTCCCCTGTACTTACCTCCATCTTCAACAAAAGCCTGCTCAGTGGTATATACCCTTCCCTCTGGAACTCTGCTATTATTGTTCCAATCCACAAAAGTGGTCCTCTTTCTTACATTTCCAACTACCGTCCTATCTCAATTTGTAATGTGTTTTCCAAAGTATTTGAGCGGGTAATCCACTCCCACCTAACACCTCTTGTCAATCCAATGCTCTCTCCTCATCAACATGGATTTCGCCCAAACCGTTCTACCACAACTAATCTAGTATCCTTTCTCTCAAATGTCGGCCCTATGGTCGCTCAAGGTCAGCAAGTCGACGCTGTCTACTTTGATTTTGTCAAAGCCTTTGATAGAGTTGACCACGGCATACTTTTATCCAAATTAGAATCCCTTAACTTCCATCCTTCTCTAATCACCTGGTTCCGTTCATATCTCTCTAACCGTACCTGTAAAGTCCGTATGCATCTTAAGTATTCCCATTCCTACATTCCATCCTCTGGCGTACATCAAGGTTCTATCCTAGGTCCTCTTTTATTTAATATCTTCATTAATGATCTCAGTTGTAACATCTCATCCGGTGTCCGTCTCTTTGCAGACGATCTCCGTGTCCATAGGACTATCTTCTCTCCATTGTGTTGTTCCATTCTCCAAACTGACATTGATCATATATCTGCTTGGGCTAATAGTAATAATATGGAAATTCATAATACGAAATCATGTTTTATTTCCTTTACCCGTTCTAAATCTGCTATTAACTCTTCCTACACTCTCAATGATGCGCCCCTGTCCAAAGTAGAATCGATTCGTGACCTTGGAGTCATTCTTGACAAGAAACTCACCTTTTCTGACCATACCAACGATATATCCTCAAAAGCCTCCAAACTCCTTGGCCTCGTTTCCAATATCTGTCGCGGTCTCTCACTTGATTGTTTTGTCTGCTTGTATAAATCTATTGTCCGTCCTTGTGTGGAATATGCTGTGCCCGTCTGGAATAATCTAAATCAAACTAAGTCCTCTCTCATTGAAAGGGTTCAACGTCGTTTTATTCGTTTATGTTATTTTCGTTATTTTTACAGACAAATCTATTATTCCTATCTCTCCATGTGCCAACGTTTATCCCTCGAACCTCTCTACCGAAGACGATCTGCCTTCGAAGTTCTATTCCTTCTTAAGTCTCTACGCGGTCAAGCTCTCTGTGACGCAGTCCTAGAACAGGTCAAGGTTCTTCCTTCAGATCGTCGCGCTGGTAGATTTCTTTATATCCGTGAATTGTCCGACCAAAATCCATTAGTCCGTTGTGTGTCCTCTGTTAATACCCTTCCCATCACCTCTTCCAATATTGAAGCCATCTCCCACCTTCATCACGTCCTTTCTTTGTTTTCCGAGCGTCTATGGTCTGCAGCCGATTAGCTCAGTTATAAAAGTTCCTCTATTTGTTTATTTATATAATGTAATTATTTATTAAGAACATGTTCCTATTAATTGTAAGTGTTATTTATTCGTTAATATTATTTAAAAATTTGTTAGCTTAAAATTGTTTATTGCTTGTTCCGTTATACGTATTTTTTTATCTATTGTATCTCTGTGTTATTTAGTTTAAATTTATTATATTATTTGCCTGTCAAACATGTACATTATATACTCTAAAGAGCGCCTCTCACGTGGCTTAGGCTGTAGAGGGCTCGTAAAAAATTTGTTTAAATAAATAAATAAATAAATAAATAAATTATCTTCCTCGGCTGCGCCTCGGGATTTAGGGACCATGGTTCTTGAGGCGAAGCCTAAGAAACCAACTTATTCGCTCAGGGAATAATGGCTTACTTTACTCCCTAGGTCCATAAATAACTATTTCGTACCATCTTAAATATGATATGATATGATTCGGACCATATTCATTAACTATTGCCGATTCAGGGTTCCAATTATGGGTCCAAAAATTAACGTGTATTGCATACGACCTTATCTATAATGATATACCTGAATCCTAATTGCAAAACACATATTATATTTTCGTGACATGCTTCTTAGATATAAACATATACATATATATTATATATATATATATATATATATATATATATATATATATATATATATATATATATATATTATATATATATATATATATATATATATATATATATATATATATATATATATATATATATATATATATATGTGTATATAATATAGAGTGTATTTTGTTTCGAAGGTGGAGCATTGTGTAAGATCAGATTGTACCGGTGTGAGAGTAGGCCCTTGACACAGTGGATGAACCGTGTCGAAAATATTACGAAGTAGCTCTTTGAGTTAGCTAGACTGTTTTCCTTATATGATATTCATGCCATGTCTTGTAAGCAGTTCACTTTAGTTGTTCTGTTTAGTTAGTTACGTTTGTCACTTGTATGGCCTAATATGGCGTGAAAACAATCGCGACGTTTTGATAAGAGATCTGATGGAACATTGTAAATTTATGCAGTATGATTATGCCAACAATATTTTTTTATTATGATACTGTCAGTGGGTACTGCTTGTATTATTTATTGTACTATACTTTTTAATTAGTTATATTTATATTTTTTTATTTTTTTTTATTTTATATCTAGGTCGCTGTTATTATTTAATAATTCAACTAAACATTAAGTATTTAAGGTGTTTTTTAGGTGTTATAAAGAAAACACCTAGCTTATATTGACAAGCTATGTGTTTTCTTTATAACTTTATATAATATCCCGTAATAAATTAAAACTACGAAAGTAACTCTGAAAAATAAAATTAAATATTAACTCTATAAAATTATAACTGTATACGTTATAACTTACTAATTATTTCAATATAATTACTTATATAGTTGCGAAACTGTAATTATTTTGTCTTTTTATTTCTAATTTTACACAAAAATAATTGTATATCTAAAACAACATAAGAAGTAACAATATTAGTTTATAATATAAATGCATAAATTTACATTTTAAGCAGTTTTTAAATTAAGTTACCTTTTTGGCACTTTTATAGAAAAGGGCCCCCCACTTTTTTTTAATCTAATATTCCTTCTGACAACCGAATACACACTTTTTTTTATGTAAAAGTGTGATATTCCTTTGTCCCAAAGCATATTGGACTAAATATCCCTTTTTCTTAATAGGTAGTTAGACTAAGGAATATAAATTCTTCTGCATAAAAAAACAAAAAGGGCCCTTTTCTATAAGAGTACCTTTTTTTTCAATAAATTTTATGAATTTTTTTTAACTATTAATAAGTTTGGCATTATCATTTTTTCATTTAAAATTAACCATGTTATCTCTTACCCCACCATTTACATTATTATTCCATTATACTTGAAAATTGGATAAAAACGAGAAACAAGCTCATATAGTTGATATTTGTTTTTAAAATAAAAAAAAGAGTGTGCCTGTTTCTGACGAATGAATTATGCTTGTATAACTAACAGGAGTAGGGGGGGGGGGGTGAGGGGGGGGGGGGGTGTTCTTGAACTGACAGGCTAGGGAGAGAGGCATTTTTCATGAAATACAATACTATAGGGGGGTTAAAAGGGTAAAAACTCATCAATCCTGTATAAAAAGGGAGGCAAAAAAATAATCAACATTCTGAATACATAATAAGACCTTTGACGATAAACAAGATCTCTTATCCTAGTATTAATTAGAATTCCTCATAGCAAATCTAGATATATCAACAAAAGCCCTCATCTGATTTATATTACATTTGGAGAGTTTGTCGAAAGTAGCCAGCAGATAGCCCCAAATTAATTTCAACCGTCTGCGCTCCTTAAATTATGCTAAATTGATACTTAAATTAATGTAAAATAGACTGTCAATTAGTGTGGCACATAGCTTCCTCGCATCCTATCACGTACTTTATTGATTTTATGCTTTTACAAGACATTATTGTCTAATTTGTTTAATTGTTTCCCCCGTTTTTAATCTGTCAAAATTGTTTCGAATTTTTACATGAATTAAAGTATCAATTTAGCAAAAGTTAAAGAGCGCAGACAGTTCAAATTAATATGGGGCTATCTGTGGGTTACTTTCGATAAACTATAAAAGTTTCATACAAATGAGATTAGTACTTATGAAGCTATAGGTGTAAATAAATGTATGTTTGTGTGCATGTGTAAGAGAAACAAATGAGTGCAGAAGCTTGAAACTTATATAGGACCAACAATGGGCTAATCATGATCTACCATCCAAATTTCATTAATATCGGATGAGTAGTTTTTTAAGATATGTTGGTTCGCAAAAATCGAACGCCAGAGAGACAGGTAGACCGACAGACAGACACAGAAACCAAAAATGTTCCCGGATGTCTGAAACGGATTTCTGTCTTGGAATTTTTGAAATCGGAGACCTAAAAATGTTTCGTTCCTCAGAACGATCACGTAGCTTCCATTACCTTCCGTAAGCTCAGAAGCAAAATCAAAAATAATGACAGTTTTAAGAAAACGGGGAAAACAATTAAACAAAAAATACGGATTTTCGTTCTGTTTATTACGTAAAAGTTACATTTTTATCTAGTAAATTGATTACTGACCACATTAATAGTCCCAATTGCTCTAAAAAAACACTAAAAACGATACTTCCTTTTCTAATAAAATATTGCTAATTTATTTTAGGCGTGTTACAAGTATGCTTATCATTCGGCTTCAAAAGTTGCAAATTGTTGTACTTGAATGATAATTTAGGCATATTTATAGAAGTTGTTCAAGCTAAAATATATATTTGTCTAACCACAAATTACATTTACAACAATCAGACGATCGTTTCAGTCTTTAGACAATCTTCAGTGACATGTATGTACACTGTCTATTTGTTAATTTTCATCAAGTTCAATTACCACAAAATATCGGTCAACACAACCAATATTTATAGATAACGTTAAACCTTTAAGTTCTTTTCAACGTCTAACAAAAACCAACACTGTGGTGCGAAGCCCATAGATGGCTCAGCCCTGCCAAATGGCTTATACATTTATCTATTTATGTGAATGGATGAGATCTATGGTCTGTGGACGCCCATTCAAGTTGTGCCCACGCACAATACTGTTTAATTTTATTGATAGGAATAGGAAAGTCAACTGCTCTCCTGTACCCCCGTTATTAACAATCACTGTTATTTATACGTAAATAGTGAAATAAATATGAAAGGAAGTTTATTACTACTGTTATTAGTTATTATATGACAGTTTCAACCACTTACCATTCACTAACTACATTCAAGCCTCATCCAGACTGCCGAACCGAGTAGAGGAAACGAGCCGAGCATTGGTCTTTGCGCATGCCCAGTCTGAGATGTCCAGATGTACTTTAGACTGGGCATGCACAGATTAGTCTCTGCGCATGCCCAGTCTAAAGTGCGCCTGCGCCTCTCAGACTGGGAATGCGTAGAGACCAATGCTCGGCTCGTTTCCTCTATTCGGTTTGGCGATCTAGACGAGACTTTACTATTTGTGAACTGTTTCATGAGTTATATAAACATTTATTAATTTTATGTCTTCAACTTGTTATATCCCAAGTGAGAAAGTTATAATAAAATCGTGGATGAAACAACCAACTTCAGAAATGCGTAAATGTTGCAACAGTGACCATAAATTATATAATGACATATAAAGAGGGTACTGTAGATTGTAGATTATTATAGTTATGAATTAATCTGAAGCAGAGTTTAGTGTTACAATTTCCTTGATATCAGCGTAGTTTATAGCTCAAGGAATAGATTTCTCTAGGTAGCACATTAATCTTCACTAGTAGACTAAAGTTTATAACTCTCCACCTACTCTACTTCTCCCTCTTCTGATTTATTTTAGTACCAAGTATTAATATGCTTTAATGTTGTGTAATATTTCATTGTCAACAATCTAACTTTATCTAGTTCCAAGCTAATAATAGATAAGGCCATTGTCGTCTGGTTTGGAATCGTAGTCTTAAAGAATTAACCATTTGTTTTTCAACTCTAAGAAATAAGCCGTGAGAAATAATTACTTATTGTTATCCGTGGATGACACAATATTAATTTATTAATCATTTTAAGAAATTACGAATATAATAATTAATATAAAAATGCCATATTTCAAAACTGATATTATTTTCAACTTTTTTTTTTTTTTTTTTTTTTTTTTTTTTTTTTTTGGTTTCTGTATTCTTTACCTTAGTTGTATCTATGTACAAAATTTGGGGAAGATTCAATGACGGGAAGTGGTTCAAAATTGGGGTAATAGGTTGCGATGAAACTTAAAAAGCAAATAAATTTGATGCCATTTTTTTTTTTTTTTTTTGTTTCTGTATTCTTCACCATAGTTGTGTCTATGTGCAAAATTTGGGGAAGATTGAATCACGGGAAGTGGTTCAAAATTGGGGAAACGGAAATGTGCGATGAAACTTACAAAGCAAAGTAATATAAGACCAGTAAAAATAGTAATTAATTTGAAAAAAAGGCTTCAATTATTGTTTTTACAAATTCAATAGTTGGGAAATATCAAATCGTAACTTTAATTGTAAACACCGACTTCTTCTGTTGATTTAACTTAAATTAAATTAAATCTGCTTGTTATCTTTGTGTCAGAAAAACTAAGTGAATGAAATTATAATTACATAAAATGTTGTAAAACTAACACAATTTAAACTTTTTCAAATTTATAAAAGGTTAAAAGAAAGAATTACAGCATTAGTTCTACTGAATTTCTACTAATTTCAATTCATTCGCTACCATTAAAAGTCCTTATTCTATTTACAAAAAGCATTACTTGGTTTCTTTAGAAATCCTTTTGATAGAAGTCTTTAAAAGGTTTCCTTTCTTTAGAAATTTATCTTCATCGAGGTTTCAAGTGTTACTTATTTTTCTTTTTTATAAATAAGTCTCACGAAATCTCGAAACAAATAATTTCTTAAGCGTTAGTTTTAGCAGTTTTTGTGCTACAACTTTTGGGACTGTTAATATGTTATTATAGACTATAAATTGATACTGTAAATTAGATACTATAAATAATTAAAGTCTATAAATTTGTTGTTTCTACCTCATTAATTTTCCTGCAATCCCTCCCCCTTACCAAAAATAATTAACTAATTACTTCAATTTTTTTTTTTTTTCATAATATTTTCTAACTTTATTTTTAATTTAATTATAATTAATTTTTCTTTTTTTAAATTTGTTTCAGGTAATTCAATCATTCTTGGAATATTTAATAATAAATTATAACAACATTTAAGGTAACCAAAAATGTATATATTTTTTAAAAACATTTTTACTTATACATTTATTCTTAGATTTCGTCTGATTTTAATTTAGAAATTATCATAATGTAGAATTATTATGGTGGTCCATCCAGATACCACATATTTATGATGAGTTATCCCTCATCACAACAATAGCTGTGAAATACCATCTGGTCGTCCCTGGTTCCTTGTGAGCTATTGTGCCACAAAGAAGAGTAGAGTATTGTGATTTTATGCTAACAGACCGATGTTGGCACAATGAACAATGATTAGTTTTGTTGATTTACTATGATGAAGATTTTTTCCATGCTAATCAAAATGAATGAAAACCTCTGTACGTAAATGTAGGATTAAAATATCAGTCGAAACAATTCGCTTTTTTCAAGCGATAAAATTTAATTTCCTCTGAAAATTAATATTTCCCTATTATTTTTAGGGTCCGTAGGCAAAACCAAGGACCCTTATATTTTCCTGCGTGTGTCTGTCCGTCCGTCCTGTCGCGTGCTCTCACGGCTACACTTTTCGTCCGATCACTTTGAAATTTGGCATGTATGTGTCTTGTACCTGCCCACATATTTTAAAAATATAGCGACTTAAAAAAAAAAAAATTAGGGTAAAAAAACTTAAGGGTTACATTTTATTTTTTTTTTTTTTTCGACACCGTGAGGGGTATCATATGAAAGGGTACGTCGAGCTGATTACAAAAATATATAATTCTTTGCTTATAACTTTGATAGGGCGAGCGTAGGCAAGTCTGAAGTGGGTGTGAAACGTGTCCCCCCCCCCCCCCCCCCCCACTATGTGAAGTGCAAAAAATCTGGAAATATTCCTGAACATAAAATGTTGAACATATTTCAGCTGATAATATTTATCTTTACGCTGATGATGCCACTATGGTGTTTAAGGCAAAATCGGTTATAGAAATGGAAACTAAAGTTAATATTGCAATGAATCAATTAGAGACTTGGATTAATAATAATAAATTAAAACTAAATGAAAAAAAGACTGAATATTTAATACTTAATAACAAAAAGAAAAATTTAGATTGTAATTATACATTTTATTATGGGGGTTGTAAATTAAATGAAAGTAAAAATGCTAAACTGTTAGGACTTTGCCTTGAAAAAAATTTAAAATGGGACCATCAAGTTGAAAATATTAATAAAATATTAAACAGTAATTATTACCTAATTAAATACTTATCTAATTACTTAAATGAAGCTCAATTGAAAAATATTTACTACAGTAGCATTCAATCTAGGATGTATGGTTTAGTTTTATGGGGAAATTCTCCTCGAGCTAAAAAGACTCTGTTAATACAGAAAAAAATAATTAGAGCTATTTGTAAAGTTGGGCACAAAAAGTCTTGCAAACCATTATTTAAAAAATTAGAGATTATGACTGTGCCAGCTCTTTATGTATTGGAAAATTTGAAAATTGTTAAGAAGAATTTAGACATGTATCAAAAAGTTGGAGACAGTTATGACTATGGTACTAGAAATAAAAAGGATTTGAAGATTAATAAGCATACAACTAATTTTTATAAAAAAAGCAGTCATTATAATGGAATACATTTTTACAACAAGTTACCTGTTAATATTAAAAATGTGAGCAATTTTGATGTTTTTGTTAGAGAGTGTAAAAATTTATTATTGTCTAGTCCCTTATATACAATTAGTGATTTTATAAAATAATTATTTATTTATAAACTTGTTTTAATTTTAATTTGTTTTGTCCTGTCTGTTACCAAGTTATAAAACTGTGATATGCATGTTAAATTATTTAAATGTCAATTATTATCGTTTGTATTGTCTCATTAGCATGTAGTTAATTAAATTAAAGGATAAATATTTTAAACTGACACCTGTAAGCAGTAATCTGTGATGTATTGTTTTAAAACTGTCAACATTTATGTTTCATAAAAATTCAATAATTGACGATTTACTATTGTACATAAGGAAAATTGTACTTAATGTAAATAAATTATCTTATCTTATCTTATCTTATCATTCTTCGACCAAAAGTAAAGATACCACTTTTTGGAAATTTCCAAAAAAATATTTCTTTATTTTTTATTGACAAAATACGTTTTTTATAACTTCGGTTTTTTCGATGTATTTATATGGTTGTAGTCCAATTCTGTGGCAAAAAAATACTTTATCAGAAGTTTGTTTATGTGTTTTGAGAATATCAGACCCATAGGATAGTTCAAAGTAAGCTTTTTAGCATTTTAAAAAACACCATCAATAGGGTACTACTTAAACTATACAGTGTGGAATTTTTTTAAGTACAGATTAATTAAATTATATAAACTTACAAAATGTATATTGCTTTACGTTGCCCCTAGTATTCTTAACACAATAATACGTTCGTAATAAATACTCCATAAATACGTTTTTTAACATTTTTTTTAACTCTTATTTTATAAAAAATGGCTCGTTTTTTGACTTTAACGTTATATAATATCAAATAAATTTTATAGTTATTTATTTTCTTAATTTATAACACTTTTTTTTCAAACTATTATATTGTAGTGAACTCAAAAAAGTTTTTTTTTTCTTTTAGTTCAATACTGACAATTTTATTTTATTTTTTTTTTTTCTTTGAAAAATAACATCATATAACATATTTTTATACAATACTTTTTAAATTTAAAAATAAAGTTTACTTCTACTAGCTTATATGCTTTTATAATTTTTGATTCATATCCCACTTGTTTTTGATAGTTCAACAATATAAAGTTTAAAAAGTTAAAAACTAAAAAAGAGATATTTTTTGTTTTTTGTTTTAGTATTTCTTTGTTAAGATCATAAAACAAAAAACGTCGAATACAATGTAGAAACCATTAATTGAAAAATATCGAGGAATAAAGAATATATAAATCACACATATTATGTAAATGTGGGTGTATAGTGTATATTGCAACTGTTTCTCTTGCTTTATTGAAACTATTTTGATAGTTTTTGTATTGTCTAGATTTTTTTTTTTTTTTATATTTATAGTAATAAATTAATTTTAGTCTTTTTATATTCTCAAATTTTCAAAAGCTTTGTGATTATTTAGTCTCTATGTTATAGAACAAAGACTTAAAAAACAATGACTGACTGAAGTTATTTTCATATTAATTCAATATCGTTTGTACTGCGTAATAAAACAGTCTGTCATTTAATGTAGCAGAATAGTAAGCTTTATTATGGGGATTTTAAATTTAATGTTTAAACCAAATTATATAAAATTGTTTCACATTTAAAATTA
This sequence comes from Gerris lacustris, assembly GCA_951217055.1. Classification (NCBI taxonomy): domain Eukaryota; kingdom Metazoa; phylum Arthropoda; class Insecta; order Hemiptera; family Gerridae; genus Gerris; species Gerris lacustris. The sequence continues at coordinate 73,988,568 of OX578279.1, forward strand.
ACGAATAAGTATTTTCAATTTTAAAAAAAGAGCTATAAAAGGCTTGACTGAGAACATTCAAAGATTTTGATTGCGACGATGTAAAATTCGGATTAAAGCCAGTAAACAAAATAAAAGATCATTTCCACAATAATCTAAAAGACATAACTGAAAATTTTAAAAAAAACCAATGTAGTTTACAAAATAAAATGCAAGGATTGTGATGAAGTATACATCGGTGAAACAAAGCAAAAGTTAAGCAGCCGACTAAAACAGCATATGTATGATATACAAGCGAAAAATGGAAAAACGGCCCTAGCTAACCATACAGTTAATGAAAACCACCAAATAGACAATAATAATATTAAAGTTCTAGGTACGAAAGTAAATGAAGCTAATAGGAAATTTCTAGAAGCTACATTCATAGCCATGACAGATAATTCAATTAATTATAAAACCGACGCTAAAGACATAAATAAATATTATTCAGCTATATTAAAATTCAAATAGTAAACTCAAATCAAATCTCCCGCCGTTATATCTTTTTCTTATCACAATCAAATATAATCTAAAAAAATGTAAATAGGAAATACAATTTGTTTAATAATAATTTAATAATTCTAGTATTTATTAATTTCAGAACTACATAAATTAACATATAATTAATATACAGGGTGGAACAGTTCAGATGCGCCAGCCCTCGTAAAATAGTTAAAAATGGTGGTACACAAATAAAACCAGTCTCTACCCCCACTAAATCGGCCATTCCCGACTCAATGGTAATGGTGACTTTTTGGTGATCCATCACCAACATAGAAATTTTCACCACCAATACCAGTTTTTCAGTGTTAAGTTTTGAAATTCAAATTGGATCCTATAATGAAAATAACATAGCCTTAATGTGCACTATATTCCTGACAATTTGATACTAATATCACTATTCTCCGGTAAATACTTGCAGAGTAATCGGGGTCCAAACACAGCTAGTTTTATCCAAAAATATTTGGAACAGCTTAATAAACCACTCTTTGTAAAATAGTTAAAAATGGTAGTACAAAGATGAAAACAGTCTCTACCCCCACTAAATCGGCTATTCCCGACACAACGGTAATAGCGATTTTTTGGTGACGCATCACCAACGTTGAAATTCCCATCACCAAAACTAGTTTTTTGGTATTAAGTTTAGAAATTTAAATTGGACCCTATAATGAAAATAACATAGTCCTAATGTGCACTATATTTCTGACAATTTGATACTAATATCACTATTCTCCGGTAAATACTTGCAGAGTAATCGGGGTCCAAACACAGCTAGTTTTACCGAAAAAATTTGGAACAGCTAAATAAACCACCCCTCCTAAAATGGTTAAAAATGGTGGTACAAAGATAAAAACAGTCTCTACCCCTACTAAATCGGCCATTCCCGACTCAATGGTAGTAGCGATTTTTTGGTGATCCATCACCAACATAGAAATTTTCACCACCAATACCAGTTTTTCAGTGTTAAGTTTTGAAATTCAAATTTGACCCTATAATGAAAATAACATAGCCTTAATGTGCACTATATTCCTGACAATTTGATACTAATATCACTATTCTCCGGTAAATACTTGCAGAGTAATCGGGGTCCAAACACAGCTAGTTTTATCCAAAAATATTTGGAACAGCTTAATAAACCACTCTTTGTAAAATAGTTAAAAATGGTGGTACAAAGATGAAAACAGTCTCTACCCCCACTAAATCGGCTATTCCCGACACAATGGTAATAGCGATTTTTTGGTGACGCATCACCAACGTAGAAATTCCCATCACCAAAACTAGTTTTTTGGTATTAAGTTTAGAAATTTAAATTGGACCCTATAATGAAAATAACATAGTCCTAATGTGCACTATATTTCTGACAATTTGATACTAATATCACTATTCTCCGGTAAATACTTGCAGAGTAATCGGGGTCCAAACACAGCTAGTTTTACCGACAAAATTTGGAACAGCTAAATAAACCACCCCTCCTAAAATGGTTAAAAATGGTGGTACAAAGATGAAAGTAGTCTCTACCCCTATTAAATCGGCCATTCCCGACTCAATGGTAATGGTGATTTTTTGGTGATCCATCACCAACATAGAAATTTTCACCACCAATACCAGTTTTTCAGTGTTAAGTTTTGAAATTCAAATTGGACCCTATAATGAAAATAACATTGCCTTAATGTGCACTATATTCCTGATAATTTGATACTAATGTCACTATTCTCCGGTAAATACTTGAAGAGTTACCGGGGTCCAAACACAGCTTGTTTTATTTAAATAATTTGGAACAGCCTTATACACCAACTCTCCTAAAATGGTTAAAAATGGTGGTACAAACATAAAACCAGTCTCTACCCCTTATGAATTAAATATTCTCGACTTGATGTTAAATTTGATTTAATTTGTGATCTATCATCAATATAGAAAGTTCCATCGCCAATACCAGTTTTGTATTATGAAGTTTTTAAATTTGAATTGGACCCTATAATGAAAATAATATAGCCTTAATGTGCGCTACTAATATCACCCTTCTCCGGTAAATTCTTAAGAGATATCGGGTTTAAACTAAGCTAGTTTTGAAAACAAAATAAATAAATAAATAAAATGAAACAAATCAATGCGCCCTTTCAAAAATTGTCTTTTTTAGTAAGTTTAATTATTTTATTTAATTAGTCTCATACCTTTTTTAATAGTAATTTTAGTAGTAGTTTTATTAGTAATTATTAAATATGATAAGTGAATTTCGATATATTTGTTACAATCCTGTATCTTTTTTACTCTTTTTTAAAAGTATTTTAGTCATTAATGCATTTTACTTTAGAAATCCGAATGTTTGATATAAACGAAATTGATGTTGGAACAAAAACTAGTAGTTATATTTTATTATGTGGTGGCGCTGTTCGGAAAATCATATGATGCGTTATTAATACGTTGTTTTAATACTATATTGACGACCCGTCACATTAACACGTTATATCTTCTATTGTTGCTTCATCAGGGAAAATGTTTGGTCTTGTGTCTGTCGGAACGCACATTTTGTATATTTTTTCATATTATTAGAAACAGTGGAAATATAGTTTTAGGGGGAGGAGAAACACAAAATTTGGATGTTTTTTGATAAAATGGCGTGGAAAATTAATGCTTTCCACAAGTGTTATATATTTTTGAAATCTACTCTTCAATACCTTTCATTTAATAACCCACTCAAATATTATTTTTTCGTGTGACGTGAATTCTCCGCCATTTTGTATTTGAACAGGTGATAACTTTGAGTTCGCTATCTGTGTGCGCGTCAAAGGTTCTTTAATACTGGAAAGTTTCATGTTTTTATCTCTTTTGATTCAAACGTTATTGGAACCGAGAAAGTTATTGGTACAGAGTGACAGACGGACGGACAGACAGACACACGAACAAAACTATAAGGCTTTCTTTTATTGGTTTTACCAACTAAACCCTAAAAAGGTGTGAGACAAATAAAACTAGGCATCGCGTGGCTCTATCATTGAAGCGAGCGTATTGCAATGAAATACTGAATATTGAAATTTATTAATCATGATGAATGTCATAGTTGAAGATAAGCGGAAGAGGGTAGTGTAGAGAAGAGTGGGGGTACTCGGTACAAAGCTTTACTTCCTAAACAAACCATACACTATACGACTATAACAATCTTCACCACCCGCGGTAGCTTTTAAACAATTATTATAAATGTATCTCGTCACTACGCAAAGAATTTTGCTTGTATCAAGTTGAAATTTTGCATACCTGTTTCAATTGTGCATTAGATGGTGTATATGAAGTTTTATTAAAATCGTTTCGTTAGAACGAAAGATATAAATGTAGGAAGCTCGCTACGCTCGCTTCAATAAAATAATTAAACTTTCTAAAAAAGCTAATTTTTGAAACCGATACCTCTGCCAATATTTAGCGGAAGATAGTGATATTATTAACAACATTTTAGGAATAAGTGCACATTTAGTCTATGATAATGTCATTATAGGGTCCAGTTTGAATTTCTAAACTTAATACACAAAAACTAGTATTGGTGATAGGAATTTCTACGTTAGTGATGCATCACCAAAAAATCATTATTACCATTGAGTCGGGAATGGCCGATTTAGTGGGGGTAAAGACTGGTTTTATCTTTGTACCACCATTTTTAATCATTTTACGAGGAGTGGTTTATTAAGCTTTTCCAAATTGTTTTTGGTAAAACTAGCTTAGTTTGGGTCCCAATAACTACTCTAGTTTTTACCGGAGGATTGTGATATTTGTATCAAATTGTCAGGAATATAGTGCACATTAGGACTATGTTATTTTCATTATAGGGTCCAATTTAAATTTCTAAACTTAATACCAAAAAACTAGTTTTGGTGATGGGAATTTCTACGTTGGTGATGCGTCACCAAAAAATCGCTATTACCATTGTGTCGGGAATAGCCGATTTAGTGGGGGTAGAGACTGTTTTCATCTTTGTACCACCATTTTTAACTATTTTACAAAGAGTGGTTTATTAAGCTGTTCCAAATATTTTTGGATAAAACTAGCTGTGTTTGGACCCCGATTACTCTGCAAGTATTTACCGGAGAATAGTGATATTAGTATCAAATTGTCAGGAATATAGTGCACATTAAGGCTATGTTATTTTCATTATAGGGTCAAATTTGAATTTCAAAACTTAACACTGAAAAACTGGTATTGGTGGTGAAAATTTCTATGTTGGTGATGGATCACCAAAAAATCGCTACTACCATTGAGTCGGGAATGGCCGATTTAGTAGGGGTAGAGACTGTTTTCATCTTTGTACCACCATTTTTAACTATTTTACAAAGAGTGGTTTATTAAGCTGTTCCAAATATTTTTGGATAAAACTAGCTGTGTTTGGACCCCGATTACTCTGCAAGTATTTACCGGAGAATAGTGATATTAATATCAAATTGTCAGAAATATAGTGCACATTAGGACTATGTTATTTTCATTATAGGGTCCAATTTAAATTTCTAAACTTAATACCAAAAAACTAGTTTTGGTGATGGGAATTTCTACGTTGGTGATGCGTCACCAAAAAATCGCTATTACCATTGAGTCGGAAATAGCCGATTTAGTAGGGGTAGAGACTGCTTTCATCTTTGTACCACCATTTTTAACCATTTTAGGAGGGGTGGTTTATTTAGCTGTTCCAAATTTTTTCGGTAAAACTAGCTGTGTTTGGACCCTGATTACTCTGCAAGTATTTACCGGAGAATAGTGATATTAGTATCAAATTGTCAGGAATATAGTGCACATTAAGGCTATGTTATTTTCATTATAGGGTCAAATTTGAATTTCAAAACTTAACACTGAAAAACTGGTATTGGTGGTGAAAATTTCTATGTTGGTGATGGATCACCAAAAAATCGCTACTACCATTGAGTCGGGAATGGCCGATTTAGTAGGGGTAGAGACTGTTTTTATCTTTGTACCACCATTTTTAACCATTTTAGGTGGGGTGGTTTATTTAGCTGTTCCAATTTTTTTCGGTAAAACTAGCTGTGTTTGGACCCTGATTACTCTGCAAGTATTTACCGGAGAATAGTGATATTAGTATCAAATTGTCAGAAATATAGTGCACATTAGGACTATGTTATTTTCATTATAGGGTCCAATTTAAATTTCTAAACTTAATATCAAAAAACTAGTTTTGGTGATGGGAATTTCTACGTTGGTGATGCGTCACCAAAAAATCGCTATTACCATTGTGTCGGGAATAGCCGATTTAGTAGGGGTAGAGACTGTTTTCATCTTTGTACCACCATTTTTTACTATTTTACAAAGAGTGGTTTATTAAGCTGTTCCAAATATTTTTGGATAAAACTAGCTGTGTTTGGACCCCGATTACTCTGCAAGTATTTACACGAGAATAGTGATATTAGTATCAAATTGTCAGGAATATTGTGCACATTAAGGCTATGTTATTTTCATTATAGGGTCCAATTTGAATTTCAAAACTTAACACTGAAAAACTGGTATTGGTGGTGAAAATTTCTATGTTGGTGATGGATCACCAAAAAATCGCTACTACCATTGAGTCGGGAATGGCCGATTTAGTAGGGGTAGAGACTGTTTTTATCTTTGTACCACCATTTTTAACCATTTTAGGAGGGGTGGTTTATTTAGCTGTTCCAAATTTTTTCGGTAAAACTAGCTGTGTTTGGACCCCGGTAACTCTTCAAGTATTTACCGGAGAATAGTGACATTAGTATCAAATTATCAGGAATATAGTGCACATTAAGGCTATGTTATTTTCATTATAGGGTCCAATTTGAATTTCAAAACTTAACACTGAAAAACTGGTATTGGTGGTGAAAATTTCTATGTTGGTGATGGATCACCAAAAAATCACCATTACCATTGAGTCGGGAATGGCTGATTTAATAGGGGTAGAGACTACTTTCATCTTTGTACCACCATTTTTAACCATTTTAGGAGGGGTGGTTTATTTAGCTGTTCCAAATTTTTTCGGTAAAACTAGCTGTGTTTGGACCCCGATTACTCTGCAAGTATTTACCGGAGAATAGTGATATTAGTATCAAATTGTCAGAAATATAGTGCACATTAGGACTATGTTATTTTCATTATAGGGTCCAATTTAAATTTCTAAACTTAATACCAAAAAACTAGTTTTGGTGATGGGAATTTCTACGTTGGTGATGCGTCACCAAAAAATCGCTATTACCATTGTGTCGGGAATAGCCGATTTAGTGGGGGTAGAGACTGTTTTCATCTTTGTACCACCATTTTTAACTATTTTACAAAGAGTGGTTTATTAAGCTGTTCCAAATATTTTTGGATAAAACTAGCTGTGTTTGGACCCCGATTACTCTGCAAGTATTTACCGGAGAATAGTGATATTAGTATCAAATTGTCAGGAATATAGTGCACATTAAGGCTATGTTATTTTCATTATAGGGTCCAATTTGAATTTCAAAACTTAACACTGAAAAACTGGTATTGGTGGTGAAAATTTCTATGTTGGTGATGGATCACCAAAAAGTCACCATTACCATTGAGTCGGGAATGGCCGATTTAGTGGGGGTAGAGACTGGTTTTATTTGTGTACCACCATTTTTAACTATTTTACGAGGGCTGGCGCATCTGAACTGTTCCACCCTGTATAATAAAACGGTTGACAGGTTGTGGAAGGTTTTAATTGGTTACCACTAGACCATAGTATTAATTTATTGTTACTACTCTATTAGTTATGTGTTATTTCTGATAGTTATTGTTATTTAGTTAGTATCATTTTGTAAAGTACCAGTGTGGAGTTAATGTAAGAACAATGACTGACGAAACCATTGATTATGGTAAAATTATTTTAACTTTCAAGTGAAAACAGACAACGCTTTCCTTGTGATAGGTAAGATATTTTAAGTGATTACATTTACATGGAGCAATTTAAGGTATTTATGTATAAAAATATGTGATATAATAAGAGAAAAAATTAATGTGATTTATTGGTGTTTTAGGCATGCATGAATATGCCCCGGAGGGGGGCGAAATATAGCCATGACTAATATTGAGCAGTTGTGAATTTATTTAATTTACCCTTAAACGACCCACAAGCAACAGAAGTTAAAAAAAGAGGTTATTACCTCTTCTTATAGCACATTGGTCTAAAACTAGTCCTTAGTATTGCTTTCTTCATTAAACTGATCAATCAAAAGCTGTTTTGAGTTTATTCACTATAACTTTATTTTACCAAGTTAAAATGCTCTATAAAGAAAAACACCTCATTAGTTGAAGGTCTTTAAATAAAAAGGTTTTTTTAGTTTCTCGTCTATTTTCTGTTTTTGTTGTTAGCTTCTGTGTTTTTCGCAAACAATTAGATTCATTTGGAGTTTTCACAAGAAAGCAGGTAAAAGCAGTGGATGGAGACCCGTTGACTAGCGGTCCCATCCTTACCCTGGAACCGTTAGCTTTCATCCCCTCTTATTTTCTTCCTTTGTTTGTCCGTCTGTCTGTCACTGTTGTGCTTTACCGTAAAACCCACACCGTTACAAATCACTTTGTTGCTCAAGTTGTCGAATCCTCAATAAACTTTCAAAACCAATGAATTCGTCTTCCTTGAATACCAATATTAAAATTACTAGGAGTTCAATTAATTAATTAATACTTTTCCACTCTATATTTTATAATTGAGGTTTTCCAAACACGATTAGTTAACTCTTATTTAGACAATTAAATGTTGCTTCCGAGATAATCGAAAGCAACGGAAGCTATCTGTTCGTTCTAAAGAACGAACATTTTTTTGGTCTCCAATATAAAAAAATCAAAGACAGGAATCCGTTTCAGACACCAGGGAACATTTTTGGTTCCGTGCCTTTCTGTCGCTCAATTTTAGGAACCAACATATCTTAAAACCTACTCGTCCAATTTAAATGTGTATTTAATGGTAATTTCAAAGTCAGGTCATAATTAGCCCATTCTTTATTCGACTAGTTTTTGAAAAAACTTTCTTTGAACGTTTTTAAAGTAGACTAAATTTGCTACAATATGATACTAGAACTGTATCTGTAGACCCAATAGTTTCCGAGATTAAGCCTTTCAAAGTTTATCATTTTTTTCGAACTTCGCAATTTTTAAACTGCTCAGAGACTGATCTCGTGGCCCTTGATGCCGTAATATTTGATTTTCCTCTGCTAACAGCTGCTTTGATCAACTTCAGATTGTTGTATTTTATCTGGAAAACACTGTGCACATATATCTCATTTACACTTACCCCCTTCAAAAAATGCTGATTTTCTATGTTCTTGGGAAATACTCAACGCAAAAAGGCTTTTTACACCTCTTTCCTTCACTAGGCGCACTTGACCTTCACTTAAAGTCTCCTTTCATATAAAACACAAACCCACGCTGGGACTGGGATCAGACATTCTGTAAATTTTAAGTTCAAACGGCACTCACGTTATGGGCAGCAGGCCAGTCAACAACTGAAATGAAAAAAAAAACGTAGGGAAGGTTAAAAATAAAAACGTGTATCTAAAATATTGCAAATAATTACGAAGTTCGAAAAAAAATGATAAACTTTGAAAGGCTTAATCTCGTAAACTATTGGGTTTACAGAGACAGTTCTAGTATCATATTGTAGCAAATTTAGTCTACTTTAAAGACGTCTTAAAAGAGTTTTTTCAAAAACTAGTCCTTTAGGGTTATAATCGCTAAAATTTGAAAAAAATAACGATTTTTTCGATTTTTGACAAAGTTGCGTTCGGCGCTCGAGGTCGCAAACTTGGATTATTCATTTGGCCAACATCATAAACAAGTCTGCCAAAAAATAAAAAGTCTGCGAAATAGGACACGAGGGAGCTATGTGCCACACTAATTGGCAGATGTTTTACCTTGGCACAAATTTCAGAAATAATTTGATTTACTTATCACTTAGCAAAATGGCAAATAATTCCGGTTTTGCACTAATAATAAAGTCAATAACCAAGTTAAATTTTACAAACCTTCATGCCAATGTATAGTTTAATATTTGTTATTATTTTACCAATATTAACTATATTTTGGATTGAAGTTTAGTAAAATTTTAATGTTAACTTTAATATTATTAGTAAACAAACTGAATGACTTTTTGGTAATGATTAATGAATATTGTCGAACGTAGGAGAGGGTTCATTAGTTAGAAAGCCGAAGCGAGTCGGATAGCCTTATAATATTAAAGGTATGTTCTCAACCTCACTTATTCCCAGACATAAAGCTTACTTCAACCTTACACAGAGACCATCTCGAAATTTCTTTTATAATAAATGATCCTACATTGTATCAACATATAATATTTACGTTACACTAGTGCTTCGTTTCTCGTTCCAGACCCTCCACTGCGACGACATTACCTATAATTTATCTCATTTAAAATGATATTCCGTTTGAAATTTCCCGATGTCTTTTCATGAAAGTTGCAATTCCTTGATATTTTTCTCTCTTATAATCTGCGATTAAGTAAAAAATAAAAAAATGAAGTAAAAATAATAAAAAAATATTCTAATTTATTTTACTTAGATAGCAATATTTATTTTATTCTTATGGATGAAAATATTTTCCTCCTTCCAATGTTGGTTTAATATTTGTACAATTTAATTTATGATAGTAATTTTAAATTCTAAACTATAATTTCTTATTTTTATAATATTCCATTTGCTTTAGGTAAGTGTAGTTAGATACCACTTGTTGGTGTACGACAGTAAAGGACGTGAAAAATAAAATAATATATCTTTAAAATCCTTTCTTTCCACCTTATTTATTTCGATGTCTCGCTGTTGAGGGGAGTTTTTTTATAACGCGTTTAGCTCTTAAAATTTTTTTACTTCTTAGCTGAATCCTTTGAAAACTTTTTTTTCATTCTCTTGTATAATAGTTGTAAGTTTTAAAACTATTTCGCTTTCCGTTACATATATCGTGAAATAAGAAGACTATTATATGCTTCCATGATCTTTTTCTAGGAGACCAGTCAAAGCCAGGCATCTCTGTAGTTTCTTTTAACACAGAAGGATATTATAAAGATAATTTCTTTCCTGATACGTCGCCTTACGACTTTCTCTTCTACACACGTAGAGTTCGCAGGTACCACTTGACTTAAAAGTGATGTAATTCCATTTTTTTAAGTGCCATTACGAACAACTTGTTGATGATGGTAAGTTTTTCGTACGCTTCTTTGGATAGTTCCTTTTTTTTAACGACATTTCACCTCAAGGATAAAGATTGAGTTGCATATTAAAAAAGATATATATATAATACCTTCTCTACAAACCCCTTAACTCATGGGAAAATTATCATTGTGGATCCGAGATACGTTAGGATCTTCGCAGAAAAAAGTAAACAATTGATCCTTGTAAAAAATATAGGAAGAAGCGGGTGGTTTTTATAAGGATAATTCTTGGGGTACTATTGTTGTATAACAGAAGGAGATAATAGGATGTTAAAGAAGGAAATATAACCTTCCCACAGGTTCTGAAACTTCAAACCCTCATGAAGACTAGACCTAGGATCTTTACGTCCTTATATCTTCTTGTATGTCCTACAGGATCTTAGTTTTAGAATACTCCCACACTGAAGGACCTTTATTGTCGCATCCTTATCTGTTTAATGCGAGTTAATATTAAAAGGATTTATAAAATATCCTTGAAGATATTCATAGATTACATTAATATACTCCCTATTGTTTTAGTTGGTCTTTTTTGGATAATTTAGCGTAGATCTTATAACATCCATCAAAATTCAAACTAGGTGTATTTTTTATCTGAGTTTTGGTCTAATCATTATTGTAATTGCTATGTTTACAATTGTATACTACAATGTAAAGTACAACAAATTGCATGTTTTACAAGGTTTGATCACGATCAATACAAAAATCTTAGTTCAAATACGTTCTCATCGATACTTTGTTTATCATCTTTGAGTTTTATAATCTTCTGTGTATTGTTAGTATTGTTTTGTATTTCAATTGTTAATGATATTTAATAACTGGTGTCAAAAGGCTTTTTTTTTTTTTTTTTTTTTTTTTTTTTTTTTTTTTTTTTTTTTTTTTTTTTTTTTTATATATATATAGATATGTACAATGTACAATGCAGATGCTATATTAAGTGGCATCTTTTTAATCATTAACGTTGCCAAAGCTGATGAAGTCTGCCAATCGGTGTGGCCATAACTTCTTCTCGTCCTATTTTTGGTCGAATGGTCTCATGGGAATTGAAAGTGTTATTTGGGTGTTTAAACCATTTTCGATTCCGAGTAGAGTAATACTTATTTTTATTAAATATTAAATGACCTCAGATGGTTAAAATTAAAATGGGACCAAGAGTGGACTAATTATGACATAATTTCCACAATTACAATGGTTCAATTACTTTCCGTACTCTTGTAAGCGCAAATGTATGACCTAATGGAACTGATTAATAAAATACCCTTCTGTTACATCCTTACATCTAGCTATCGTAATAAAATATGATTTATCTTATTATTTAGTTTACCCGTGCGACATCTCCTAAAATAAATAAATTTAAAAAAAATTAAGTTAAATCTTCAAATATTATTGAAGCGAGCGTAGCGAGCTTCCTACATTCAACGAAATATGCTCCGTGTCTGTCTGTCTGTCTGTCAGTAACGTTCACGCGTGTGACAATAACTTGAGTAAAAGTTGATCGATTTAGTTGAAATTTGGTATACATGATCCTCTTACTAATACTCAGGCTAAGTTCGTTGGACAGCGTGATCCGTCCAAGAGTTCGCGCGCAACGCTCGCGTAAACGAGAGGTTCAAAAATTAAATTGGAATTTCAGGACAGGAAAAAATTTTATCATCATCTATTCGATGAGACGAACATTTTTTTCAAATAACATTTTTCAGTAAAACCAACAGCGACACCGCTATGAATTAATAAAGATCGCTAAAACTATTAAAGCGGGCCTAAACGTTTAACATAGAGAAAACAACCTTTTTACCGATATCTTACGTTCTAACGTAACGATTTTAATAAAACTTCATAGACACCATTTGATGAACAATTGAAACAGGCATGCAAAATTTCAATTTGATACATGCAGTAGTTTGTTTGTAGTAAAGAGATACAAATTATTAATATTGAAATATATGTGTGGTTAAAGGAATAGTAAGAATGCGGGGCGGTTCCCTTACTACTGCCAGACCCATTATCTATCAACTCATCATGATTCACGATAATCTATTTTTTCAATATTCAATACATATTTATTACTATACGCTCGCTTCAATAATAGAGCCACGCGATGCCTAGTTAAGTTATGTTTTTTACTTTCACCTCACCGTCATAGTGCTTTAGTGGTAATATTTGACAATTTTAAGACATTAAGATTTTTTTGTTCTTTTTTCTTCCTTATTAAATTTTAATTAAACTATTCCAACTAATTAAATATGTCTTAAAGTAATACTTACCTACTTTTTTTTCAAAAGTTTTTACTTCGAAGTTTTCTTTTAATTTAAGTTATTTTGTTTTCCTTTTAAAGCCATTTCAGCAGACTTGCATAGTAAGTAATATAATTTGCTTTCTTTTAAAAAATTATTTTATACAAAAGTTACTTTTCTTCACTTATGTGTAAATTTTTATCTGTATCCTTATTTAGTTAATTGGTATTAATAACTTTTAAGAACCAGCAATTTAGAATCAAATTTTAATAACGAAACTCGTAGTTTATCCAAAAGGCGGCCTATTCTGATTGGTTGGTTATTTAGCAGTGATAATCGATAAATGTACTCATTCGTGATGCATTACACATGTTGCAATGCATGGTGCTCCTTTAGGAATCGAAGGATTGTTTTGATCGATCTCGATGGGGGAAAAAAAATACGTGTGGTGTCGCGGGACACCCGGTAGGAACGAAGTTCCTTACATTTTTCATTAAATATAAATGATAAAATCACACTGCTAAGTACGTATACATTGCTAACAACTTATACATGGCGGAGTTAGAAAAGAGACAAAATTAAAAGTAACGAACTGTTTGTACCTGGCAGAGTTAAGGCAAAATTAAAAGAAAATCATTATTTGTATATAATTAAAGCAAGCGTCTTACTATAAATATATATTAAATATAAGAAGAAAGTTGATCATGATGAGTTTATAGTGAAAGAGTATGTTTTTTAAAGGAGTTTGGATTGAAATAGGACTATTTTCTACCTACCCGGCCAATTAATTTAAAATATTATAAACTAGGCATCGCGTGGCTCTATCATTGAAGCGAGCGTATTGCAATGAAATACTGAATATTGAAATTTATTAATCATGATGAATGTCATAGTTGAAGATAAGTGGAAGAGGGTAGTGTGGGGAAGAGTGGGGGTACTCGGTACAAAGCTTTACATCCTAAACAAACCTATACGACTATAACAATCTTCACCACCCGCGGTAGCTTTTAAACAATTATTATAAATGTATCTCGTCACTACGCAAAGAATTTTGCTTGTATCAAGTTGAAATTTTGCATACCTGTTTCAATTGTGCATTAGATGGTGTATATGAAGTTTTATTAAAATCATTACGTTAGAACGTAAGATATCGGTAAAAAGGTTTTTTTCTCTATTATAAACGTTTAGGTCCGCTTAAATAGTTTTAGCGATCTTTATTAAGTCATAGCGGTGTCGCTGTTGGTTTTAGTTTAAAATGGTATTTGAAAAAAATGTTCGTCTCATCGAATAGATGATGATAGAATCTTTTCCCGTCCTGAAATTCCAATTTAATTTTTGTACCTCTCGTTTACGCGAGCGTTGCGCGCGAACTCTTGGACGGATCACGCTGTCCAACGAACTTAGCCTGAGTATTAGTAAGAGGATCATGTATAGCAAATTTCAACTAAATCGGTCAACTTTTACTCAAGTTATCGTCACACGCGTGAACGTTACTGACAGACAGACAGACAAACAGACAGACAGACAGACACGGAGCATATTTCGTTGAATGTAGGAAGCTCGCTACGCTCGCTTCAAATATATCTCTTCCCTACTCAACAGCTTCTGCTTGTATCACTGTGAAATTTTACATGATTATATTTTTATTTGTTTACAAAACAAAGTGACATTTTTGACATATATAGCAAAAATAATCAAAACAAGTCAAGTAACAGGCTTCCTTAATAACACTTTTTCCCATCTTTTAAAGCTTACGTTTACGAGCGTTGCGCGTGAACGCTTGGGCGGATAACGTTTTCCGACGAACTCAGCCTGGGCATTGGGTAAAATGAACATGTGTACCAAATTTCATCCAACTCGGTGAGCTTTTACTCAAGTTATCGTCATCTGTAGATTTCGTGACGGTGATTTTGTGACGGTTATTTTGTGACGGTTATTCTGTGACGGTGATTTTGGTCGTTTTTTTTTTGGATTCACTCCCGGGCTCCAGAACGTGCCATAAGGAACACCTCTAACTTTAATGAATGCAACACATATAGTGTATTAGTGTCAACGAAGGAAAATCATCCCCTTGAAGGATGATTTTCGAGGATGATAGCTCGGAGGAGAAGCATCTCCAATGAGCTAAAATTTGGTCAATAGTTTATGGTAAAAGATAAAATAAAGTTTTATAAAATATGTCATTATCTACTTTGTATCTCATTCAGAGAAAGTCCTAATTCCATTTTACAGATGAAGTACTTTCTATTGTACAATAATTGGTTTTTAGATGGATCTTTTTGCCAGATGGTCCATCTTTAATAGGTGTCGACGTCACGCCTCCTAAATAGTGACATTTTGCGTCCATTTCTGGACAGATGGTAATCTTTGAGTTAGAAATGCTCTTAGTGGAAGATAATTCTACTTTTATCCTTGTTCGATTCTGCCACATTGTACTCCCCTATATTTTCATTATCGCTTTTATGTAACTCTTAGTATTAGAACTTAAGAGTATTTATGTGGTCCTTAAACTAATTATCTTTTAGTGTCTATTTATTGCAAAATAAAGCAACATTATCTGTGTTGCCTCAAGCCCAACTGGTTATTGTGTCCATTTTTCAACATTCATTAATTGTACAACGTTGTTCTTCTTAAAAACAATAATTGATCACTTAATCATTAAATAAATAATTCAGATTATTTAAAAAAGGCTGTATAAGAACAGTCGAAACCGGTCAATTTTTAAAATGCATACAATTATTCTGTGTTGAGAAGTCTAGTTATTGAACTACACGTCTACAATGATTGGTCGCTATCACAATATTGGAGAATAATACAGTCGATAACTAGGGTTATTAAATGCAACTAGCTAGTGTGACAATTTTATCATATGATAAGTTTAATAAAAGCTAAAATTCATACAACTCCACTTAAGTTTTATGTATTGCACGTAGTAACGGAAGCATTGTGTTCACTTTTGAGAACGGAAACATTTTATGTGTCCGATTTGAAAAATTCCAAGACAGATATCCGTTTCAGACATCAGGCAATATTTTTGGTTCCGTGTCTGTCTGTCTATCTGTCGGTCTGTGTGTCCGCGAATCATGAAACGTGTGACGATAACTTGAGTAAATGTCGACTGATTTTGATGAAATTTGGTACACATGTTCATTTTACCAATGCCCAGGACGAGTTCGTTGGACAATGTTATTCGTTCAAGCGTTCACGCACAACGCTCGCTTAAACGTGAACTTCAAATTTAAAATTGGAATTTTAGGTTGGGAAAAAAATCAAACTTCATCTATTCAATGAGACAAACACTTTTTTTTTAAATACAATGCCGCTATGAAGTGTTAAAGATCATTAAACACTTTTAATAGTTTTTACACAATAAACAATAAAGTAATATAACGTTAATGATAATATAACAATAAAGTACATGATAGGATGCGAGGAAGCTATGTGCCACACTAATTGGCAGTCTATTTATTTCATTGAGTTTAACCCAGGGAACCTGAGCTTCATCAGTGATCTACAAATTTAAATTTTACATGAAAGGTTTTTTTTTATTTTTTATTTATTTCCTTTGAAATTTATGTAAACTTGCAATTCGTAGATTGATGAAGCTTAGGTTCCCTGGGTTAAAGCTCTGAATGAAATAAATATATAAACACTCGAAGGACTTTCATTAAAAAAAACTTTGAAACCTACGGCTCCCCTCCATGTTTTATAGTCTTTGAAATAATACAGAAGGCATTTGAAATAGTCTTTTTTCAAAATTTAATAAACAAGCTGTGTTGTTGACTCAAATTACTTTTTGACGCGAATTTTTATCTCAACTTTCCATATACTTCCTCTACTTTTGATGAACATTATTCTTTCAATTTCATCTTATATATATCCGATATTGGGGATTGTTCAGATTTCCCCAACACTTAACTGTTAGGCATATTAGTATTACTATTTTAAAAGGCGTTTTACTTTCCATTCAAACCGTTTTATCATTTTTATAGCATTATTTATATTTATTATGCTTTGCCAATTAAATTATTATTTTTTAATCACCACGTTTTTTCAGTTCACTTTATGCTCCCTCAACATTTCCGCCAGAATAAATAACTTGCTGTATATTTACTTTTATATTGTGATTGCAAAATAAATAGACTTAAATAATATTAGGAATAAAATGCTTAAGTTAAAAAATATAAAAATATGTCCTTGTTTTTCCTTTTCCTTCTTTAATACAATAAAAACATATATCTTTATGTATTGGAGACATTCAATCATTTTATAGACGCTGTCAGAACGAAAATATATTTTATACCATTTGTAAATAAAATTAAGTGAGTTACTATTATTATTATTTTATGATCATCTTTTATTACTTAAATTTTATTGGAATTATATTGAAATAGTTTATTTGTTAAAAGTTCTTTTGAATTTAGGAAACGTGACTTCACGTACGTCAATATAACGTACGTTTTTTTATTTTTTTATAACTTTTAGTAAGAAATACACTTTTTTCTTTCTTATATAAAGAGAAAGTATTGTGATGGCGCAAAAATTTGATTTTGAGATTTTTATAGATTTACACGTTTTGAGGTCCCCTGAGTCCATGAAAGTGGTATTTAAGAAATGTCTAAAATGGAGCCTAAACTACTGGGCCGATTTTGACGAAATTAGGCATAGATGTTCAGAAATATCAAATCGAGAAATTAATTTTAGCTCAAAATTAGGCGCGCAGCCCCAAAACTATTAAAAAACCTGAAAACAAAATTATTTCTTGAAAACGGTTCCGACGATTTTGATCAAAAAATTTTCAACTGTATTCCATTTAAATACGAATCGATATAACCATTTACCCGGGACAAATCTTGTTCCTGAGAAGATAGCTTTAAACGTGGAGAAACGAATCCGGGTTCGATTCCCCGCCAAGGAGAAATTATTTTATGATTATTTTGATGAAATGTTCAAAATTAATTAAATGTACATACGAAAACTAATAAATGGAAAACTCTGGGCTAAAAAATTATGAACTCGTATTTGAGAAAGTTTGTCTGAGTTGTCTCGGATCGATTTTTACTACGTTTTTATTTGCTTGCTTTCTTGTTTGTTTGTTTGTCCGTACAAATCTTGCAATCGCTTTTTAACTAACTTCCCGAGTAGCTAGACATTTGAAACTTTTAGAATAGCTCAGATCACGATGGCAATGCAATATTTTAATACTTTTAGCCATCTTTCAGCAGAATTTAATTCGTTTTCAGCAAATTTTGCTCTATGGAAAGTTAGTTCGGAAAAAATCCGCAAGTTATTTTATTTGCTTTGACATATCCCATAGTATTTACCAGGGGTATCCAACTCCAGTATTCTAGAGGTGTAAGACCTCTAGCGCTGGTCGGGCAGATGGCGGTTAAAATTGTAAACTACTTATGATCTTTTGACATTTGTACTATTTTGTAAATAAACAATACAAAAAAATAAACAGCCTCGGTGGCCGAATGAGATGTGCGATAGCTCATAATGAGAAAGTTCCCGGGTTCGAATCTAGTAAATTGACAAATTCATTTATTTCTTTGAATTAAGAAGCTCTATATCTTTTGAATGGTGTAAAAGATTTAGTTACAATATTAACCGCTAAATTCCCGTGGAGCGCTAGTAGTCTAACACAGGTAGATAAAGAGGGGAGTTGGAAATCTTTCCGTTTAAGGATTCTATTATCGCTGGTATTTACAATCTTCATTATGACGGGTTTCAAATTTGTGATTTTTTATTATAGAGATAAACATTGTATGACAGCGAAAAAGGAAAAGTAAACAAAGATATAAATTAATTGACGTGTGACGACCAGGTTTTTTTACACTTGTGTCCTAGGTATAGGTTTAATTTTTATGCATCTGTACTTCTTTACTTGTACACATTTTTCATTTTCTTCTCATACTGTCCCTACACAGGGGCTTAACAATGGCCCGGTTTAGATTCGGTGTTGGCGAGATCCGTTGTACAAAGATTTGTTCTTTTATAGGTTTAAGATCAGCTCTCTATATGGTTGTCATTTATGTGAAGTAAATAAATTAGGAACTATTTTTTTTTTCACTAACATTATATTATAACAATGACTATTATATTATTAACATTACATATGATTCAACAGAAAATTTAAAAACGTATTATATAAAAAGTTCTTTTTATCTTGTAATTATTTCCTTTACTCTGCTTACCAATGCTGTTTATTGACGTGTTAAAGAACTTCTAGTTTTATATTTCAAGACTTTTCTTCTATGTTTATTTGAAAGTCATACTTGTTGAAAGAATCGAAGGTTCGGTTAAGAAAGTCTAGTGGTATTATAAGGTGTTTTTTTCAAGTAGTGTGCTTGTGAGATGCAATGCATGCGGGCTTGTGGGGACCCCAAAGGAAGCTTAAAGATGTAGAGAGAATGGAACCAAGAGTCAAATCTCCTGGGAATCTCAAGCCAGACTCGGTTCTTTTGATACATAGCACATCCTGCCCGTCGAATCCCTGAGGGTTTCATGCTTGGGTCTCCAGTACTCCGGACTCCATGTCACTAGCCTCTTGAAATAACACTCATATATATTGTGGCATTCCATTTCAAAAACACGTTTCCTTTTCATAATTGTATATTATTTCTTTACCAATACCTTTAATATTTAACAATTATATAACTATGTATGACCTTCCCCTGTTGTTGTAATCACATTAATGATATCTACGTTTATGCATATTTTTCCTTCCAAGATTATCGAAGGTAACGGAAGCTATGTGATAGTTCTGAAGAATGAAAATGTTTGATGTCTCCAATTTCAAAAATTCCAAGAAAATAATCCGTTTCAGACATCAAAGAACATTTTTGGTTCTGTGTCTGTTTGACGGTCAATTTTTGAGAACCAACATATCTTAAAAACTATTCGTCCGATTATAATGAAATTTCGATGATAGGTCATAATTGGCGCATTCTTAGTCACATATAAGATTCAACCTTCTGCGCTCATTTGTTTTTCTTCTTCAAAAATACTTATCTGATTTTTATAAAATTTGGATGGTTTGTCGAAAGTAGCTTGCAGGATACCTTGGCCTTACCCTTGACCGTCGATTAACATGGCAACTACTCACTAAGACAAAACTACTGACATCACACGAAGATTCAAGTTACTGCTCGGTCTTCTGGATCGCAGGTCTAAGATTTCTCTGAATAACAAACTTCGTATCTACAATGTAGTCTTAAAGCCAGCTTGGACCTTCGATTCTACGATCCAGAAGTGTGGGGCAGCACCAAGCCTTCAAATTCCCGTCGTCTCTAAATCCTTCAGTCAAAAATTCTTCGAAAAATTACCGATGCTCCTTACTATGTTTCCAACCTTACTCTCCATGAAGACCTGAACGTTCCTTTTGTCCGAAATCCATCCGAATCCCGATAACTATCTTCTTCTTCACGTTGCTCCCGCCATGTTTAACATTAACATCATTATCACTTGTTACAATGAAATGATGTGTAGTTGTGATAAACAATAAAAAAAAAAAAAAAAAAAAAGCCCCAAATTAATTTTAACCGTCTGCGCTCTTTAATTTTTGCTAAATTGATACTTTTTTAATTCATGTAAAAATAAACAATTTTTAAAGATTTAAAAAAACGATGGGAAAATTAAATTTGACAATAATAGGTTGTTAAAGCATAACATAATGAAAGTATAAGTCTTCGAAACAGATAGCGAGAAAGATATACGTGCTACACTCATTGGCACTCTATTTCACTTCTTCTTCCGTGTCCCCTCAGTGCCCCACATATTTAGGGATCAAGCTAACATTATTATTTGGATTTAGTGTTTGGTTCAAGCCAAAGATTTTTGTTTTCCTGATCCATTTTTGAATTTTATATATCTGTGAATGAGAGTTTTTAACTTGGGGTAAATCTTAGATTAGAAAGTGTATAACTTGTGTATATTAGGAAAGAAATTGAATACTAACATTTCTTTTTATGATGTCATTTTTGGTATGGGGGGGGGGGGGGAATTAATAAATAAATAAAGATTGAAAAAAAACTTGATTAAATAAAAAAAGAAGAGAAAAAAAGTTACTCGAATACTTACTGTGATAAACTTAAAGAAGGGAAAAGTGAAATAAGTGAAGAATCTTGCGGAAAATTGCGGGAAGAACTGATTAGAAGAAGGAAAACAGAGGGAGGAAAGTTTTTCTTTTTTGGTTGAAGAGTTTGGACAGTTGTGCCAACTTAGCCTACCCTTGGTTAATTGTGTGAATAATACAGGAGCTCTCTGAACAGGGGTGGGTGGAGATTGGAGTTAACCATGACTGGCAGTTGGCAGTATTGTCTGGTAAGGGGAGTTTTCACGGAGTAGTTCTACCTGTCAGGTTGGTACCGCTGTCAAACTGATAATAAAATAATATGATATAGAAGGGAAATGTCTTTATCTATATGAATTATATTTCTCTTAGGATATTTTATTTAATATTTTCATAAGAATTAATGAAATTAGAGAGCAAGAAAGTAATTTAATATTTTCTTTTATTATTTTAGTAATGGGGGGGGGGGAGGGGAAATAATGTATTTGCTTATATCGTTATATTTTTTTATTTTTATAGTCTTTTTACATCACTTATAATTTATCTAAAATAATTTTTCTAAAAGAAAGAAATCGACGCATAAAATCAATAAGTAAGTTCTTATCAATAGAATGATGGTGGGAGAGTTATATTTAAATGAATATTAAATATTTACATGCTGCTATAGAATTATGTATTAATTAAATATAGATAATATAGATACAGCCAATTTACATAAGATAATATTATTATTCTTTGAACAAAAACTTTTTTAAACCCAGTCATTGTCTGAAACCTGTAGCTAATGTTGTTTAGCAAAGATGCTCTTAACATTTGGTGCAAAACGTGGGGTTATGAACCCTGCGGGGCGTGGTCTCTATCGGAAGACGTAGAACTTAATTTTGAGACAAACTGCGCAAGCCTACGTAAAAGAATACTTAATAATGAGCAGGCTAATACCTATTAATAAAGGCTAATATAATAGTATTAATATATTAGGCTAGTAGTTAAGTATTTACTCGTATAACGCCCCTATTAATTCCTTAATATACTAGGCATCGCGTGGCTCTATCATTGAAGCGAGCGTATTGCAATAAAATACTGAATATTAAAATTTGTTAATCATTATGAATGTCATAGTTGAAGATAAGTGGAAGAGGGTAGCGAGGGGTAGAGTGGGGGTACTCGGTACAAAGCTTTACTTCCTAAACAAACCTACACACAATACGACTATAAGAATCTTAACCACCCGTCATAGCTTTTAAACTAATATTATAAATGTATCACTTCATCACTCAAATACTACTGCTTGTATCAAGTTGAAATTTTACATACTTGTTTCAATTGCACTTTAGACGATGTATATGAAGTTTTATTAAAATCGTTACGTTAGAACGTAAGATATCGGTAAAAAGGTTGTTTTCTCAATTTTAAACGTTTAGGTTCGCTTTAATAGTTTTAGCGATCTTTATTAATTCATAGCAGTGTCGTTGTTGGTTTTACTAAAAAAATGTATTTGAAAAAAATGTTCGCCTCATCGAATAGGTGATGATAGAATTTTTTCCTGTCCTGAAATTCCAATTTTAAATTTGAAGCTCACGTTTACGCGAGCATTGCGCGCGCACTCTTGGACGGATCACGCTGTCCAACGAACTTAGCCTGAGTATTAGTTAGAGGATCATGTATACCAAATTTCAACTAAATCGGTCAACTTTTACTCAAGTTATCGTCACACGCGTAAACGTTACTGACAGACAGACAGACAGACAGACAGACAGACAGACAGACAAGATGCATATTTCGTTGAATGTAAGAAGCTCGCTTACGCTCGCTTCAATTAAGGAATTAATAGCGTTATTGTGTTTATTAACCTTTTTATTAATAATTTTGTGAGGGAGTAAGGCTGGAGAATAACCTTAAGCCAATTTAACTAGGCATCGCGTGGCTCTATAATTGAAGCGAGCGTATTGCAATGAAATACTGAATATTGAAATTTATTAATCATGATGAATGTCATAGTTGTAGATAAGTGGAAGAGAGTAGTGTGGGGGAAGAGTGGGGGTACTCGGTACAAAGCTTTACTTCCTAAACAAGCCTATACTCTATACGACTATAACAATCTTCACCACCCGCGGTAGCTTTTAAACAATTATTATAAATGTATCTCGTCACTACGCAAAGAATTTTGCTTGTATCAGGTCGAAATTTTGCATACCTGTTTCAATTGTGCATTAGATGGTGTATATGAAGTTTTATTAAAATCGTTACGTTAGAACGTAAGATATCGGTAAAAAGGTTGTTTTCCCTATTATAAACGTTTAGGTCCGCTTTAATAGTTTTAGCGATCTTTATTAAGTCATAGCGGTGTCGCTGTTGGTTTTACTAAAAAATGTTATTTGAAAATAATGTTCGTCTCATCGAATAGATGATGATAGAATCTGTTCCCGTCCTGAAATTCCAATTTAATTTTTGTACCTCTCGTTTACGCGAGCGTTGCGCGCGAACTCTTGGACGGATCACGCTGTTCAACGAACTTAGCCTGAGTATTAGTAAGAGGAACATGTATACCAAATTTCAACTAAATCGGTCAACTTTTACTCAAGTTATCGTCACACGCGTGAACGTTACTGACAGACAGACAGACAGACAGACAGACAGACAGACAGACAGACAGACAGACAGACAGACAGACAGACACGGAACATATTTCGTTGAATGTAGGAAGCTCGCTACGCTCGCTTCAATTACACCTCTACGTCAAAATAGTAAAGTATAAATAAAATAAATACAACCGTAAATAATTATTATTTAGATTGTTTGACAAGCAGTGAATAATAAAATAGTTTTAAAGAAATTAGAAAATTTTCGTTTGAAACATTTGTGAATGAGTTTATCGATGTATTTGTACAATAAATTGTATAAACATTCCCCACCCTTTATTACCCGATTAAGCTATGAAGTTAGTTTATGTTTGCAATTTAATTATTTATCTTGTATAGATAGAGTTTTGATGGCTGGTCTTATTTATTGTTTTATTTACAATTTAAAAGAAAGAAAATAAATGTTTCCTGCCGTTACTTTTGTTATATTAATTTTGTTTTACAACCCTTTATTGAAGGAGGGAATTGTTAAGGTTAATATCCCTTATGGGTAATATTTAATTACTAAATTAATGGGACTTTTTTTTATCGAGTAATTAAACAAATACACTTTGCATAATAATTACTCTCAAATTACCTTAAAGCAATAAATTTGATCCAAATCACAGTGTATAATCTCTAAAACCATCGTACTTTTGCATCATAAAACCCCCAAGCGTGCGATAATTCTAATTTAAGGGTTATTTAATTGTTTCTTTTATTATAGGCGTATCTCCTGTTCAAACCACGATCAATTATATTTTTAAAAACAATTAATTAAGAAATAATGATGCTAATTCACCGAGTATTCCTCCCCCCCCCCCCCCCCCCGACTTAATATCTGGTTTAGTAATTAATTCCAATGATGAATTATTAAATATTAAAAACAAAAAAATTGTCCCTTAGTTAAGGGGTGTCCTGATTTTTAAATTATCATTTATATTATAATAGAAGTGGCTATTACCATTTTTCTTCCCTATCTTTAGAAACAAAGCTCGGTTAAAAAAAGTAAAAAAAATTAAAATAATTTTTTGTTTCAATAGCTTCATTTTTTTTTTTTTTTTTTTTTTTTGATTAAGTCATTTTTTAAAGGGTCCTCTCTTAAAATTAATTGTTATTTAAAAATAATTCGTTAACTTTATTTTTTAAAAATAAATCCTAGTATTTTTTAATGTTAAATTCTTAATCCTACATTATTCCTTTCTGATTATTCTTTATATGTATATATAAGTAAATTTTAATAAATTATTCTTTTGAAATATACAAATTTTAATTGTAAATTACCCTCTATAGAGCTAGATAAATTAGGTTCTTTTAGCGTAAAATGGAAATAGAAAAATGTAATATATTTCTAATTATTGTCAAATTTTACTTTCGTAGACTTGGAAACTACGGGCTTCTGTTTTACTAAAGAATTTGTGTCGACATAAATTTTTAAAAAAGGGGAACTGCAAATTGCACCACTTTTTTTGAACGAAGTAAGTCAAACCATGTAAATTGCACCACTCCTCTATAAAACGAAGTAGATCACACTATGTGAATTGCACCACTCCAATTTAAAACGAAGTAAGTCAAACTATGTAAATTGCACCACTCCTGTATAAAACGAAGTAGATCACACTATGTGAATTGCACCACTCCTCTATAAAACGAAGTAGATCACACTATGTGAATTGCACCACTCCTCTATAAAACGAAGTAGATCACACTATGTGAATTGCACCACTCCTCTATAAAACGAAGTAGATCACACTATGTGAATTGCACCCCTCCAATTTAAAACGAAGTAAGTCAAACCATGTAAATTGCACCACTCCTCTATAAAACGAAGTAGATCACACTATGTGAATTGCACCACTCCAATTTAAAACGAAGTAAGTCAAACCATGTAAATTGCACCACTCCTGTATAAAACGAAGTAGATCACACTATGTGAATTGCACCCCTCCAATTTAAAACGAAGTAGATCACACTATGTGAATTGCACCCCTCCAATTTAAAACGAAGTAAGTCAAACCATGTAAATTGCACTCCTACCTCTTGAAACGAAGTAAGTAAAATAGTGTAAATTGCACCACTAAATCTCCCTCTGTCTAACTTAATGATTGGACTAATGGATTTTGTCACTTTTTGTTACCTAAGTGTGATGTTCCTTTGTCCCAAAATACATTGAACTAAATGTCCCTTTGTCTTATTTGATTGTTAGGCTAACAGATATTGTCACTTTCAATGACAGAAGTGTGATATTTCTTTGTCCCTATGTACGTGTATATTTACTTACGATGGAACCATTGAAAAGAGGAAAGGAATTGGTGCAATTTACATAGTTTGACCTACCTCGTTCTGGAAGGCAGTGGTGCAATTTACACTATTTTCCTCACCTCGGTTTGAGAAGTGTGGTGCAATTTACACTATGTTCCTTCTCTCGTTTTAAGAAGTAGTGGTGCAATTTACACTATGTTCCTTACCTCGTTTTAAGAAGTAGTGGTGCAATTTACACTATGTTCCTTACCTCGTTTTAAGAAGAAGTGGTGCAATTTACACTATGTTCCTTACCTCGTTTTGAGAAGTAGTGGTGCAATTTACACTATGTTCCTTACCTCGTTTTGAGAAGTAGTGGTGCAATTTACACTATTTCCCTTACTTCGTAAACATTCTTTTTCATTTCTGCTAAATAAAATGGTGCAATTTACATGTGCCCTTAAAAATAACACTGTTGAAGTAATAATGGGGACTAAATAATATTGATTTAAAATTAATTTTTGTGCAATGTTTGATAATAATAAAATAAATTGACTTTATAATACATAAAATTCTTTGTCAAAGAGTGTTCTATTCGATCTTTTAAATGCCTTACCATCAACGTTGTAAGAGCTCTCACGGAGATATAACTATGTTACTGAGGGTTTATTTTTTAATATTAATTTCTTATTATGGCGTTGAAATGCAAAATATCATATTTAACTTATCAAAAATAGTGTCTGAATATTTGAAAGTAAATAGCTTCAAAGATAATTTCACAATGCTAATGATACTTGATATTATTATACCATTTAAAACTGTAACATTCCAAAATTTTACAAAATTGATGTCTTGTATACTTCCTGAGGGTGAGATTGGTTTTATCTACTAGGGTCAACGATCCAATGGAACCTTAATGACCGTATTATATGGATTATGAATCGTCAGAGGAAACCATAAAGGAAGAGAGGCGAAGATGAAGAGGAAGTGGAGGGGATAGTGTAGAAGTGGAGGTGAAGGTCGCCCAACCTGTTAGGGAAGATACCTAGTACCTGCTCTGCTCCTTCTCTAAAGGATATAACATTGCAGATCCTATCTTCAAGTCTTCAGCAGGTTACAACCTGTAAGTCTGTCTAGTCCGACACCCGACCAGTCTTCAACATTTCTTCTTATTTCTCTTGTTCTTGTTTGTTGATTGTCATGTTTGCCACTTCTGCAAGGATCTACTTCACTCCTGTTTCACTCATTGTTTTTGCGACTTGATTTTTATCCTGTGGGAACACCTGACTTAAAAAAAACCAAAGGATAATATGTGTTAAGAGGAATCTCGCCCTTTTCACTGTTAGACCAAACGAAATAGACCTTACCTCTGTCGTCTATCTATGGGCAGGGGTCAGCAAACTTTTATAGACAGGTGTGGTATTTTATTTATTAGAAAAGATCTTTGAAGATTGCCAACAGAACAATAACCTTCTGTTTTGTACTCTCAAATTATCCTCGATTGGTTTGGTTTAGTGTATGTCTGTAAATAATTTAAACTTTAATTAAAACACTGAGTTACCTATAAATAAATATTGATAATTAATTGAGCTGAGCTAAGTGAAGCTCTTATACTACACTTTGTATTTGGTTGGACACATCCTCCTCCTGAAGGCTGGACCGATCCGTACAAAATTCGGCACGGTCATAGTGGCCAACCATAGGAAGGTATAAATCTAAAATGGTCCAAATTGGTACACGGGAGACGGGGTACGAAATTTAAAATAGTATTTTGCCCTTCATGATGTATGTCGTTGGAAAACTCTTTAAGAGTACAGTTATTGTTGTGATGTTCACTTTTATCATATTTTCATATAAGAGGGGTATAAAATATAAAAACAGGAGAAAAATTTGAAATATTACAATTTTTAATTTCAGCTGTTTATAAATAAAAATGTTTATTGTTAACTATCAGCTGTTTAATATATCCGATCAGCTGTTTAATATATCCGATCAGCTGTTTATAAATAAAAATGTTTCCTGTTAACTATCAACTGTTTAATATAAGTTTATTCATAACAAATGTATTAAGATTAAAATGCACGCTCAGCTCAATATTGCAAGCAGATAACTGCGTTGCACACCTAGTTAATAAATATTCTAAGTTGGATTATAGAATGGTGCGTTTATTAGCTCACTAAAGTTAGCTAGTGTTTATAGCTCATGTTTATTGATAAAATTTATACATTTTTTATCTTATTTTAGAAAAAGTTGATTGAACTTTATGATCTCCAATAAAGTCAAGTCTCTCGATAGCTTATAATCTAAAACTTATTGTATTTATACCTTATACCATCAGATTATTGGTACCGTAAATGTTTGCTAAAATACTTTTGAAATCTTAACTTTGGTCGTATTTGCTGTAATTATTAACAACAAAAATAATACCTCGATAATGCCTGCAATGCAGTTTTTTTTTACTTAAGATCACCGTCTGTAAAATTCAAACCCACGTTTTCTTGTCTGTTTCAACTCTTTTCTTTCTACAACTCTTTTCTTAAAATAAGAGGGGGGGGGGGGGGAATAACAATTGTAAATATAAAAAGTCCAGGAGAAAAAGTCTGGAAGTGAGTTTAGATCTAAAAAGGAGAGAAGAAAAGAAAGGAAAAAACTTTATTGTTTTTAATTAAGTTCTGGTTGGACTTTTCTATTCAAAGTGTCCTTCTCTTTACCAAAAGTGAATAAAGACGGTGAAGAAGTAAGGGAGAAAAAATTATTACTTTTTTATTATATTTTTTATTTTTATTGTTAGTCTCCATTTCTTTAACAAGGCTCCAATGAGGAAAAAAGTCATTTTCTTTAACCTTTTTTTAATATATATATATATATATATATATATATATATATATATATATATATATATATATATATATATATATATATATATATATATATATATATATAATTCTATTTAAAAATACAATTAGAAAAGATGTAGAGAAAGAGGGGCGAAGTACGCAAATGGAAAAAGAAATGGATGAATTGTGAAAAAATAATAAACCCTTTTTATTTTCTTACTTTCTTTTCTCTTTCCTCCATTTTTTTGTTACTTTTATTTTAAATATATATAAAGGAGGTAGCCAAAGAACAAAATGGAAAAGGGAATTGTATCTATTTATATGCTAAAAAACAAATATTTCAATATCAATAATGAGATCATAATTGTTTGAAACTTTTATAAACTTTCAATATAAAAAGAAACTTATCCGTCCATTTATAAATTATTGTTATAAGTTAAATGAAGTTATTTTAAATAAAAAAAAGAAATATATTTTTTAAAAAAAACTTTTAACCTTAACTATTTTTAAGAGCTTTTACTTCAGATGTATTTATAAATATATTATATACATATATATATTTGTTTATCAATATCTATTTTGTATTACTTTCTTACATTATATCTTCTTTGTAAACAAGAACAATATTCCAAATTAATATGTTACTTACTCGAAATCTGAGTTAGGCGAAGTCGACCATAACGATACTCCTTTTCAAAAAATGTAATAGTTATTTATTTTACCTTATAATTGTATTTAGAATTTTCCCTCGGGAACTTTGTGTTAAATTAAGACTTTTTTTTATAGCTTAAGTTAGTTAATTTGAGATTCGAATACAACATTAATTATTAATTTGAACCGTCTGCCCTGTTTAACTTTTACTAAATTGATACTTCAATTCCTGCAAAAATTCAAAACAATTTTGACAGATTGAAAAAACGGGGGAAACAAATTAGACGATATTGGCTTGTAAAAGCATCAAATCAATAAAGTCCGTGATAGTATGCGAGGAAGCTATGTGCCACACCAATTGACAGTGTTTTTTTTTTTTTTTTCTGAACATTTTTAACGAATCTTCGGCATTTTTTGCTCGAGACATTTATTACACTATGGGTTATTCTTTTTACATAAGTGATTTAGTTGGAATTTTACGTTTATATTATTTGTTATAAAATCTTCTTTAATATTTTTTTTTCTTTTTAGATTATACTAAATTATATTCAAATCCAGAATGTAGTTGAATTTTTAATTATATACTGTTTATAACACATTTATGTTTTAAAACTTAATTTTTGTACTATGTATATATATTTATTCATTGTGCCCTGTCTCGCCCTTACTAACTTAGTTTGTTAGGAAATATTTCATTTTTTTATGTACACTTAAAAACAAAGAGAAATAAAGATGTAGATAAAGTTAATAGAAAGAAATAAACTGTTCTAAAACTGTACTTTTTTATTTACTCGATAATAAATAGAGTTCACTTAGAATGTAAAAATAAAAGTTTTTGTTTTACTTGATTATATTACAGCTATTTTCTTCAAAAAAAACTATTAACTTTTATACTACATAAAGTTTTCTATGTGGAGTCCCTGGAGCCTGTAGATTATTTTCACAAACGCTGTGCACACAGTCTGCATTTCACGACTCAATTTTACCCTTGTGTATTTATAAAATAGTGCACTATATATATATATATATATATATATATATATATATATATATATATATATATATATATATATATATATATATATATATATATATATATATATATATATATATATATATATATATATATATATAAGAAGGGAACATGTTTTGAGAATACATTTCACGCTAAATACTGGGATTTTCTGACGTTTCGCGCAGAGGAAAGTTTATATCTGGCTTAGCTTAACTGGTAGAGCATCATACTGGAAATATGAAGGTCCGTGGTTCAAATCCCGGAGCCAGTGCAAATTTTTCTCTGTTTCTGTCTCCCGTGGTTTAAAATTGTTTGAATTATATATATATATATATATATATATATATATATATATATATATATATATATATATATATATATATATATATATATATATATATATATATATATATATATATATATATATATATATATATATATATATATATATATCGTTATATGGATAAATTTTAAATCGGATTTAGTCAGATAAGTTTCTCTTGCCAAGTTTCAGTAGTTGGATTGGTTGGAAATTATATTGTAAGAATAACGGGGAAACTAAGCAAAATTACGATAACTATATGCAAGAGGTTATCGGCTTTTCATGGTCCATTGCATTGTTAAAACTTAGGCAGAATGCTGTTAGTTCTTCACATGGGCCCTTACTCAGTCTACAAGTTTAGAAACTTCGATATTTTGAAAATAACTAAAATATAACTAAACTATAGTAAAATCCATCGAAGTTTTGAAACTAAGAAAAACATCCTTTAAGTTAATAACGTTTACTTAACGATTAGATGCTTTCTTATATTTTTTTTATTTCACTTCAGAATTTTTTTTTTTTATATTAAAACTTAGAGAAGTCAATGTAGTTTGATGTCCTCTTTAAGGGGGCATCGAACTACATTTTTAATTATATTTGAAATTATTTTGTTTTTAGTAAATTAAGTTGACAAAACAAATCTACAGTCTAGACCAGTGTTTCTTAACCAGTTTTATTTTGGGGGATTAAAAATATTATTACTAATTCTTGTGAATCCCGAATTGTTAAATATAAAAAAAAAAAAAATTGTTGTTGGCCAAATTACAACTATTTACTGTATGAATAAAATTTGACGATATTTGCATTGTTTTCTGTTTGCTTGTTTTCTTTGTTTGTATGTTTTGTTA
Source organism: Gerris lacustris (assembly GCA_951217055.1). Classification (NCBI taxonomy): domain Eukaryota; kingdom Metazoa; phylum Arthropoda; class Insecta; order Hemiptera; family Gerridae; genus Gerris; species Gerris lacustris. The sequence goes on from OX578279.1 coordinate 74,020,098, forward strand.
GTTTGTTCTTTTGTTTCTGCGTCAGTTAAAATATTACTAACATATTTTCTACTTTTTTTTTCTTTGTTTCTTCTTTTATTGTAGGTTTTTTTTTATTTATTTTTTAAGGTCCACAGTCTCTAACAAGGAAAACAAATATAAAAACTTTATAGATTTTACAAGTTTACTTACTAACTTCATATTTGTTTCGAAATGAAAGCCCAATTGATTCTTCCCTCTACTGGAAGTATTTGCATTACTAATTACTAATATTATAATTAATTAATTAATATTATTACAACTATAATTAACTGAAACTAATTAATTTGGAAAAGAAAATCATGGGGGATCATCTGGGTCAGTCTTAACTATTCACCAATTCTGAGCAAAATCGGTTCTTTAGACCTTGAGAACTTGATGTTTGGCGGATTTTTACGTTTGCGCATGCTTAGTGGCTACTATAAATCCAATTACCTTGGCATATGCCCTATAAAGGACCATATAGGGCCTGCACAATCCCTGAAAATGTTATCGGAATAAGACGAAAATAGTGAAAGTTTTGGGTTGGCAAGGATTCGTGGACACACAGACCGACAGACAGAGAAGCAGACACGAAACTAAATTTGTTCAGGAAGTTCTAAAACGTACAATGCGAGAGGAATTTTTTTTATTTTGGAGGGAAAAATATTTTCACATTCCCAAAAGTGAACACAATGCTTCCGACTCGGAAGCAAAATAATAAATAACATTTCATATTTAAATATAAGTGAACTACTTTGGTTATAATTTTTTTATAATTTAATTTATTTTCTATTCTTCAGATAATTCCTTGTAATCATTTTTTCCTCCTTTCTCTTTTAGTCATTAGTGATAATTAAATAATTTTTTTTTAAAATAATTTTTTTTAATTTTATGCTATATTTCGCCCATACCTGGGCATTGGGCATCGGGTATGAATTGAAGTAAATGACAATTCTTTCCTATAATTTTGAACATGATATTTTGAAATTAATTTCGAACATTTTTTTAAAAGAGTAACTATAAATAAGAACTAAAACCATATATTTGTTCAACTATTACTTTATATTAATTTATTTCATAATTTAGAATTATGCGTTGAAAAATTTGTGTAATCATTTATATTTCAATTAATCTTTTACACAAAGCTTTTATCCTATTTTATTTTATTATTTATTTCGTGTATTATATTTTATTATGAATACGTATTACACTTTTATTCAATAAAAGCTTCCTTCCCCTTACTTTCATGTCGGGCCAAAATGAAATATCGACGTACTTTAACATCATCCCTCCTCTCCCTTAGCCACTTTATTAAATTATACTACCATTGTCCAAAAAAAAAAATATTATTAATATATATATATATATATATATATATATATATATATATATATATATATATATATAAATATGAATATATAATATTATATATATATATTATTTCCATTCAAATATCATTGTCAAAGGAATTTTTTTAGGTACGAGAAAATATCTGAGTTCAAGGCCAAGTTACAGCCAGCATGCAGTGTATCTTTTACTTGACTGACTTCTCAGTAGGTTATCTTGAACTTAATTTTGTTCTCAGTGGGCTTCTATTCTTGAAGTAAATGTTGTTGTCAGTGGGTTCTCTTCTTAAACTAAATGTTGTTATCAGTGGGTTCTCTTATTGAACTGAATGTTATTAGTGGGTTCTCTTCTTGTCTTGAACTAAATGTTGTTGTCAGAGGGTTCTTTTCTTGAAATAAATGTTGTTTCAGTAGGTTCTTTCTTGAACTAAATGTTTTTGTAAGTGGGTTCTCGTCTTGAACTGAATGTTGTTGTCAGTGGGTTCTCTTCTTGAACTAAATGTTGTGGTCAGTGGGTTCTCTTCTTGAACTAAATGTTGTTGTCATTGGGTTCTCTTATTGAACTGAATGTTGTTAGTGGGTTCTCTTCTTGTCTTGAACTAAATGTTGTTGTCAGAGGGTTCTTTTCTATAACTAAATGCTGTTGTCAGTGGGTTCTTTTCTTGAACTAAATGTTGTTGTCAGTGGGTTCTTTTCTATAACTAAATGCTGTTGTCAGTGGGTTCTTTTCTTGAACTAAATGTTGTTGTCAGTGGGTTCTCTTCTTGAACTAAATGTTGTTAGTGGGTTCTCTTCTTGTCTTGAACTAAATGTTGTTGTCAGTGGGTTCTCTTCTTGAACTAAATGTTGTTAGTGGGTTCTCTTCTTGTCTTGAAATAAATGTTGTTGTCAGTGGGTTCTCTTCTTAAACTAAATGTTGTTGTCAGTGGGTTCTTTTCTTGAAATAAATGTTGTTGTCAGTGGGTTCTCTTCTTAAACCTAATGTTGTTGTCAGTGGGTTCTCTTCTTGAACTAAATGTTGTTGTCCGTCGGTCCTTTTCTTGAACTCAATGTTTTCAAGTGGGTTCCCTGTTTTAACTATATTTTGTTCTCAGTGGATTGTTTTCACATACTTATAGATCTAACTTAAAAGATCCACCATATCAACATCTCTAAATGTGATGACGCATCCTTGATAAGAATTCGGTTGTTAGCATCGTTATCAATCTCTTGCTCTATATAACTTTGTTTTTATTTTAAAAAGGTGATAAAATCATGAAATAAATAAAACGATAATAAAAATGCCTTGATTTTTTGAAGGGCAAAAGATCCGCAGCATTTATTTTAAACGTTTCGCAGAAGTAGATTTGAATCACTTCTCTAAAGATTTACTGTTATTTGAATTTTCTAACTCCTTTAACTCACAAACCAATATATAGGTCTGTAGGTCTTCCACTGTGTGTTTTTGTTTGTATTCCATACTTATTTGTGTGTTTCACTGTCCTTTTTTTTTAGCTTTTTTCGGTGTGGGTCGTATGCGTTTTTTAGTATTTTATTCAGGTTTACTACGGTTCAGGATTCCCAACCGTAGAAGTTGCCATAAAAAGTCGGTGAAATGTTTTCAGTTGCCTCCGCTCGCTATTTCTATTGGTCCTGAAGCTATTCCGTAGCTCGTTGTATCCTTCGCTGGTTTTTTTTTTTTTTTTATCTTTTCGCTCGCCTTCTCTAACCCTCAAAACACACCGCTACGATTTCTTTTTTTCTTTATTTTTATTTTTACTGCCATCGTGTTAAATCGTTTATGAAATAAGCCATTAGAGAAAGAAAAGGCAAAAAAACGTGAATTTTTACAACACTTACCCAACGTTTTTTTTCTTCAAAAAGAGGGATTTTTTTTTTTTTTTAAAAAGTTACATTTATTTTTTTTCCTCGTTTTTACAGCACCGTTTAGAACCATTTTCTTCCTTTTTAAGCAATGACTAAAAATATAATAAAAATAAAAATAAAATTGAATACAGAAATGTTTTTTACTGCTTAAAATCAATCAATTTGCTGTGTCAATTTTAAATTTTATTTGAGTTCACAAGGCTTTGTGAATAATCTTCCTAATTCAATGCTTCATTTATTTAATAATATCACGTTATTCACGAGGATCTTCTGTTATTAAAATCCCTTAAATAATAAATTAATTATGTTCGCATCAGCTGTTATTAATATCTCATAAATAATAAATTAATAATTGATAATTGTCATTAAAAGTCATATTTCTGCTGCAAATGTTTTTCGAAATATTGTTTCTATAATTAATTTTTATATTTAAAAATTTGTCTATAATTTATTGACATGAAAAGCCTAAAAATATTACTTGATATAAATGAATACAGAGTGTAACATTAAATTTGACACCTTGAAATTATTTTATAAGATTTGTAAGGGTTTTTAAATGAACACATCATGATCGCTAGTTCTAATGTAAGTGGGCACTGAAGGAAAATAAAATGTTCTTGCAATAATACGGTGAGGATTAATTTACTTTCCATTTCTGCTCGGGTGTCAATGAATGAATGGTGGGACTAGGTTGGGTATTTCTTTAGATCGTTACTCCCCTATGTTTTTTTTAGAATATAAATGAATTTGACTAAATAACTATTAAGAAAAAGAGATGTTTAGTCCTATGTACTTTGAGACAAAGGAATATCACACTTCTGTTTTTATAAGAGGAAAAACAGTCTAAAGAAGAACATTCCGTTCACCTTCTTTCGATTGTTACTTCCTTCTGTTTTTTTATAAGGGGAGTAACAATCAAAAGAAGTTCTCAAGGTTGTGGGTTCGATCCCTCGCCGTGATTCTTTAATTTATATGCCTCACTAATGATCTCACCATTCTCGCTTACGTTGCACATTGTTCAGAGGTATGATGTGTGAAGTGGCTGCAACTCTCTTCCACGGGTATAGTAAAATGGGCCTAAAAGATGGCCTAATTGCTAAGTTCGAACAAGTGGTCCTTCCTACCCGTCTATAACTTGTACTAGAACTTTACTACTAACTCCTTTTCGCAAGAAAGTTATATTATTCCATAGATGCTTTATTTCAGATATAGGACTGATCACAGAAGGTTAATTGTGCAAAAGAACATTTAAAAAAAGACGAATATACTAAATTTTTAATGCTAAAAGTAGTACATTAAAATGTTAAAGGTACAATTAAATTAACTCTTTAAGAACCCGATTTAGTTAAAAAATTGTCTAACTTTGTAGTACTCATTTCTGAGGTTGGTGCTTTCTTCTTTATTCATTAGTTTTTCAAAGGATATTTTCTTTTAAAAAAGTGTATTCCCTTTGACTGTTAAAAGTTTGGTAAAAGATCTGTTCTAAGAGATTGTATAAGGGCTAGCCCTCAGCCTTTTACTTGTAATAATCACTTAGGAAAAGGATCCTGTAAGAACTCCCAGCCTTTCTAATAAGTAAAGGAGCCAGCCCTCTTTACTCTGGCAAAACTTTTCTCCAAATTATCTAAATAATTCCCAAACCCTTTTTTTACTCTTCTTTTTTTCTCCCTTTTAACAAACCCTAAACTTATTTTTAGGCCCTTTCCTTTATTAAAAAAAGGACAAATAAAAAAATTATACACAGACATAATGTATTATAGAGAGAGAAAGAGAGATCTTCACGAGGTTTATGTGCTTCTATCCTGTAATTTTTATCTGTTTTTATCGTTGTTTTTTTGGGGTGTTTGGATTTTAATATTCTTTTAACGTTGTTGATAATTGGTTACGTTTGGTTTTTTTTTTTTATACCCTTAATTATACAGGTGGACTAAAACATTTCCTTGTTTTAAATATTTTTTAATTCAATTTTTATTTGAATTCTATTTCTTTAATTTATTTCTTTATTTTGCTTACGAGCTTACCGAAGGTAACGGAAGTATTGTGTTCACTTTTGAGAACGAAAAACTTTTATGTCTCCGATTTAAAAAAATCCAAGACAGAAATCCGTTTCAGACATCAGGGAACATTTTTGGTCTCGTGTCTGTCTGTCGGTCTGTGTGTCCGCGAATTATGAAACGTGTGACGATAACTTGAGTAAATGTCGACAGATTTTGATGAAATTTGGTAGACATGCTCATTTTACCAATGCCCAGGACGAGTTCGTTGGACAACGTTATCCGTCCAAGCGTTTACGAGCAACCCTCGCGTAAACGTGAACTTCAAATTTAAAATTGGAACTTCATCTATTCAATGAGACAAAATTTTTTTTCAAAATACAATTGTTTAGTGAAACCAACAGCGACACCGTATGAAGACTTAAAGATCGCTAAAACTATTAATAGTTTTTACTCAATAAGCAATATAACAATAATTTTAATGTTAATCTAACAATAAAGTACATGATAGGATGCGAGGAAGCTATGTGCCTCACTAATTGACAGTCTATTTTTCTTCTATTTTTGAATCCTACTATAGCGTGTAAGAAATGAGTGAACTTTAACAAAAATAACTTCTTTTTTAAAAAATAAAATTAGTAAATTAAAATAATAAGCAAATAATAATTACCAAAAATAGGCAATTATAGTAATGTAAATTTTTCCAATCAAGATAAATAGAATCAAAGATAATGGGATAATGTCAAACTTCTAAAAAAAAATCATTTTTAAATCAAAAAACGCTTTTGTGAACTTATCAGTATACTGATAAGGTTTAAATGAAGAGGCGTCGAAACCGGTTATTTTTAAACATTTGGTTTAGTTCTTTTAGTGATTAACTTTTCGCTTTTGCTTTTTCAAGTTATTCGCTATTTGTATGTTCGACAATATCTCCTTCAAAACCGGTCAACTTTAAAATCATTAAATATTTTGTTTGTTAATGGACTTATCACACACTTAAATGGTTATTATTTGTCAAAGATTACTGCCTGGGTCTTAAGAAATAATAATAAAAAGCTTACTTTTAAGACTTCTTTGGGTCATCTTCAAGCTGAAAACCGTAATAATTAATTTAGTAATACTCTAGTTCAACTTGTAACTTAATTTCTTCTTTTCGCTGTTTTATAGTAGTGATAGGTCATGATTAGCCTATTGTTAGTCCCATATAAGTTTTACCTTCAAGCAAAATATAAGTTTTAACCTTCTGCGCCTATTTGTTTCTCTTACACAAGCGCACAAACATACATTTATTTACACCTATAGCTCCAAAACTACTTATCTGATTTGTATGAAACTTTTATAGTTTATCGAAAGTAACCCGCAGATAGCCCCAGATTAATTTGAACCGTTTGCGCTCTTTAATTTTTGCTAAGTTGATACTTTAATTCATGTAAAAAATTAAAACGATAAAGTACGATCTAGGATGCGAGGGAGCTATATGCCACACCATTTGGCAGTCTATTTTGGAACAAAATTCCTTTCTAATACAAAAATTAGTAATTTAAATATTTATTCTCCTTTATTGAATACATATATCAAATATGTCCTATCTAAACTAGATTAAAATGAAAAGGAGTGAACGTGATGTATGTTATATACTAGACATTATTCATAGGACCACGAATAAAAAAAGATCTGAACAAAGAGTTTGCTTTCAACCTAAAAAGATTACATTGAACCTTACATCATTTTATCTAAATAATCTCAGATAAATAAGGTTTCGTGTCATTCATAAATTGCCTTTCATTTTCATTATAACGGGGCCATGTGTGATCCTTTCATGTAGGCAACGAACCACTCCTTCACATAATAACCTATTTATTATTAAATTTTTCTTGCGAAAAATCTTATCTGATGTCACGTCATTTTAGATAATATTTAATTACTTCTTTTGATATAATTGGAAATTCTAATAAAAAAACACATTAATCCATTTTTTTTATAGTTTATTTTAACACAAAAGAACATATTAAACGATAAAAAATTCTAATAATTTTGTATTACTAACGTAATAAGCATTTATTATTAATACTGAACAATCAAATTATGTACTCAAATTTATTTTTGCGCTTAATTCACAAACAACATTCGAAGGAAAGTGACTGCAACCTGGCGTACTGACGTACTTACCATTGCTAATATTTGCTACTAAAAAAAATAATAACCTCATGAGACATGCTCATGGTAAGAGTCATTTGCAAATGACTTACGAGCATGTCTCTTGTGAATGATCCCTGTAAAGGGATCATTGATCAGCAAATGACTCATATCGAGCATGTCTTTTATGCAACTTATTTGGGAATGATCTCTATAAAGGGATAATTGATCATGATGAGAGTCATTTGCAAATGACTGTCACTACGACCACGTCTCTTGTGCAACTTCATTGAGAAAGATCTCTGTAAAGGGATCATTAATCATGATGAGAGTCATTTGCAATTGACTGACATTACGAGCATGTCTCTTGTGCAACTTTATTGAGAAAGATTTCTGTAAAGAGATCATTGATCATGATGAGAGTCATTTGCAATTGACTGACATTACGAGCATGTCTCTTGTGTCACTTAATTGAGAATGATCTGTGTAAAGGGATCATTGATCATTATAAGAGTCATTTGCAAATGTCTGTCATTACGACCATGTCCCTTGTGCAACTTCATTGAGAAAGATCTCTGTAAAGGGATCATTAATCATGATGGGAGAATTTGCAATTGACTCATAACGAGCATGTCTCGTGTTAAACTTTCTTGTGAATGATTCCTGTAAAGAGATCATTGATCATTATGAGAGTAATTTGCAAATGACTCATCTCGAGCATGTCTCTTCTGTATTTCATTGAGAAAAATCTCTGTAAAGGGATCATTGATCATGATGAGAGTCATTTGCAAATGACTGTCATCACGAGCTTGTCTCATATGCAACTTCCTTGAGAATGATCCCTGCATCGGGAGCAACATATTGGGATTTACATAATATCTGATGCAGTCTCCTCCGGGTGGTCTAGATTTATTACTTTATTCGTGTTTAAAATTAATAATACCCTCATTTGTTATATGTTACATATTAAATAATTACTTTCGTTAAGTTATTCCAGGTATTTTTGTTATAGAACATTAAAAGAATGAAACTCCTTAATTAACTGCGCTATCTAGTTCAGTTTTGCCCTATCTTGTTAATATATTAGGTAAACTCATTTTAGGGTCTAGTTCTCAAATTAGAACCTCCACCTATTAATTAACTTCGTTATCAAGTTCAATTTTACGCTGATATGTCTTTTATTAAATTAATTACATTTTAGTGCCTTCACCTACAACTAAAGAGGCTTCAAAATATCGATTACATGTGTTGGGTTAGCTTTTAGCGAATTTTCAAAGAAAATTACGCTATTGCAATGGCTTCAAAAATTTTGTAATGCGAATTTTTGATAAATTTTTCCATGGAAATCCGTTTTAGACTATTCTGAATCGATTCCTAAAATTTAACACTTTTTTTATGTATATATGTATATATATGTGTCACTCCAGACGATATCTTCCCTTAGAATGCACTTAAAAATTTCAAACAAATTTTAAAATGTCAATAATATCAAAAGAAAGGATGAGTAGTTCGTTGGCCAGAATATTTGGAGTTCATTTAGGGGTCAAATTTTTACAATTTAGGGTCAAAAATAGCATAAAAACGTTTTATATGAAAATATGATAAAAGTGTACATAACAACAATTACTGTACTCTTAAAGAGCTTTCCAAAGACATGCATCTTGAAGGGTAAATACTATTTTGACTTTTTTACCCCTGTGTGACCATTTTTTTTTTTTTTTTTTTTTTTTCACCATACAAATTTTAAACCAAAATTTTCCTATATTCTCATAAGCCAATAAAACGCATATTTCTTTGAAAATTCGCTCATTAAGTCATGGTGCATGACTGGACTTCTTTACTCTATATCTTGATGTGTTTTTTATTATAAAATTAAGTTTACGGGTGGAACTTATTTTGGTAATTGAGTTTTATGCTAGGGAGTTAAAAAGTTCATACATTTTTTTTTCAAAATTGTCAGCAACTTTGATAATTGAAATATTTTCTTGTTTTATGTAATACTGCATTTAACGTCACACTTTACGATGTAGATGGAGTTAACTTTATATACGTTATTACATATTCTCAACAGGTTTTAAATTTATACTCCTTTATAGATTTTGCTGTTATCAGCAAAACTGTGGTATAAACTTACTTAACATTCTTATTTACTACTATTGTAATTTAAGGAAAAAAAACTTTAAATTCATTAACTTTATGAAGATTGAAATGTAAAATCTTTTTGAATAGTAAAATATTTACTGAGTGTGGAATACAAAAAATCATTTATGCTGATGTTCCTAGGTCGTTATAGAACTCGATTTATGTGTATGATTATATCTCTGTAAAATATATTACTTAAAGACGAACTACAATCATATAAACGTAATGCCGATTTTGAGAGTGAGTACACACACACCTATGTATATTATATATATATATATATATATATATATATATATATATATATATATATATATATATATATATATATATATATATATATATATATATATATATATATATATATATATTTATTTATTGTATATTTGTGTATGTGTTATCATAAAGTTAAATTTTGAACAAATAACCCTGGTTGATCTTTAACATTTTCGAAAGGGAGGAAGGGAATAAGCAGGTTGAAAATAAAATTATGTTAGAGCCAACAGAACCCGTCGAATTTCAGCATATTTCACTTTTCCCCAGAGATGGTTTTAGCCTTAGGGAGAGGGGAGGGGGGTGTTGGGGGTGGGAGTTCCGACTGACTGTAGAGGAAAATTCAGAACCGCGGCTGAAACGACACGAATTACACAATATAATCTCCTCGTTCTCCGCAAAAACCTCCCATCCAGCCCTTGCAGACACATGTAAATTGGAAAATTCAAAACCTTGTCGTCATGCAGCAAAGGGAAATATGGGTAGAAGGACGAAAGAGGAAATTTACATGTAATTATTGCAGCAGAAAATTCAATGAAGTCAACACGCGGAGAATGACACGGGATGTTGGTTTTAAATAATTGCACGCATACAAAATATGCGTAACATATAAATTTCCTTTCCTATGACTAATTAACATTTGCTAAAATATGCGAAAATGAAAATGAAACAGAAAAATAAACGAATAAAATTAATTATTTATTTACCTTCATTTTTTATTGTTATAATTTTATCATACAATAGTTTTAATTAAACAAAAAATAGTATACATTTGCTAACACAGAATGTTTGATTCATTATTACTCCTTTTTGCTTTAGGTTCTTTTTAATGAATTCAAAATCTGTTTAAAAATTCTGAATATGAGTAAATATCAAAATGGAAATCAGTATACATCATGACATAAAATCAAATACCACCTCTAACGAATGCAAATTAACTATATTGGTTTTCGTTTTTAAGTTGATTTATGTAATTGCGAGAATAAAGGTGCTATGTCGAATGAACGGCTTTTATCAAAATCAAATTACCTTTAAAGTTAATTATAACAGTTAAAGATAATTACGATTATTAATGTTTGTTGTTTCAATTTATAAATCGTCGAGTTCTGATCTGCATCTCTTAATATAGCAATTTATGAAGGGCCCAGAGGAAAAAAGGTATATGTTCATCGGACTCAATTTTTCAGGAAAATAAAATTTTACATTCCTAAATCTAAAAAGTACAAAAAAGGGATATGAATAAACTTTTATCAAGTTTAAATTTACATTAAAACACTATATTTAACATTTATGAGGCAAACATTTTAAAAAAATTAGCAAAATTAAAAAATAGGGTGGAATATCCATTGTTTTTGTCCACAAATCACACGTCATCCTCTTCTAACGCAATGTTGTTGATGTAGTCTATTTCATAATCATCGTTCCACAAGTCATCCTCTTCTAAAGCAATGTTGTCGATGTTGTCTATTTCATAATCATCGTTCAACAAGTCATCCTCTTCTAACGCAATGTTGTTGATGTTGTCTATTTCATAATCATCGTTTCACAAGTCATCCTCTTCTAACGCAATGTTGTCGATGTTGTCTATTTCGTAATCATCGTTCAACAAGTCATCCTCTTCTAACGCAATGTTGTCGATGTTGTCTATTTCATCATCGTTGCACAAGTCATCCTCTTCTCCAATGACGTGAAACCTTCACGCCAGACGTCTCTGTTAGTCTTTGTGGGGACAAGACTAATATTCCAGTCATTTTCAAAGTAGGAGAGGTAACACATACGAGAGATAACAAGAGGTTTGGAAGACTGGAGAGTGAGTGCCTTGGACATCAACCGTTCTTTCCTACAATCTTTTGGACAACATTCTTTCTTCTCCTGCATGGAATTTTTCCCCCTTTAAGAGACTACGATCTTTTTTGCCAAACTTGAGGCACCATCTTCTAGTACTCTCGGATACCTAACAGATGGCGCTACAATATAAATATTCTGAAACGTGACATATACCCTTTGTATGTATTCTTTGTTTGAATTCTCTTCGTTATAATTACCAAGAAGATGAAATTAACGTAAATTTTCGCCCAAAGATTATAATTATAAATATCATTACTCAAGAGGAAAGATACAATTGAATTTCATCAATGGTGCGGCTTACATTAACATCCTACGTTTAGTTATTTTAGAATAGAAAAAAGAAATAAACGGTTCTTTCTTTCACGAGACGCTAGATTACAATATTTATTACAAGGTATTCAAGTACTAATTTTACTGTGCTTTAGTAAACCATAGAACAAAAGCGCTGAGGATATTTCGGAACTTCTTTGAACTTATTATTTGTTTGGCGTGAGAACTACGAAAATTGCCGAGAATAAAATAAAAATATAAAAAGGGTTGAATTGAAGAAATAGAAAGTGGGTTGTTTTTCAAGGGATGTTGAAAACTTCAAGACTACTTTGAAGAATAAACAGGACAAAAACTGCTTTTATATGATTAGGGAGGGGTGACGGGAGAGGGGGACGAGGGAGGGGGTTTAAAGAGTTAGGAGCTTTTAAGGATGACGAGTATACTTTAGAAAGCTGAGACCCTCGCTATGAGTTTACTTACTCACTTTACTCAGTACTCGACTCAGTACTTCATGCTTTAATTTCTTCTGCCCTTTTACTTCCTCGAGGGCTTTTAGACAGCTTTAGAGCTAATTGGAGGGGGTGGAAGGGAAGAAAACACCGAGACTGAAAACAGCCGGGATGCGGAACCACTTAGCTCGGGCTGCAAAATACTACTTTCTTTTTAGACAGAAAAAAAAACTAGGAGCTGGTTTTCTCAAAAAAGAGGTGAAGAAATTCAGCTGATATCTTAATTGAATTAAAAAAGCTTAAATAAATTAGAAAAAAAAGTAAGTCTTGGTTAATGTTTTTAACGAAATGGCCTCAGTCTTAGTCATGTAAAAGAAAATATCGGATCTTAATTGAACGGATAAAACGCTTTATTTAATTAAATAAAGTTTCACAGGTGTTAAGAAGATTCTTTATCAAAACTTGAAAAGATAATCTGCAAAAATACTAAGTGGGATCGCATTCCACCATTTTTTCTACAGCTACATTAATAGATGAATTACCTTATTGAACTATATCTACCCACTTTTCACACATATATGATCACATTGATTACTTTTGTTGATCCAACAGTTACTTTTACATTTAGGTTCGCTAGATATCTCAAGATGGGATGGCTTACATGTTGAGTATAAAGGATTTCAGAATGCTTAGGAAGATACTGCTTACCTAAGTAACCTTAAAGAGGAAAAAATTTGGTTTCGCAGATTGATGACATAGACATAGACAATACTGTTTTGAAGAGTGAGATCCCTTAATAAAGAAACCAATGAAAGCACATTACTAGGTTGTAGTGTAGAGGTACGCTAAATAGGTATGCTGACCCCCTTAACCCTGTTACTGAAATAATCTTTTAATTGTTTATTTATATGTTAAAAAATTGAGAATGTATTTAATAGCTATTTACGTACCTAGAGCAGTAAGAGAGTTTTTACAGGCCGAGGGCGAAGTTTGAAAGCACGAGTGCTTTTAACGCCCGAGGCCTGTCATGTCGCTTAATGCTCGTGGTGCGTACACTATTTTATCGCCCATCACATGTAAACTAATTACTAAACATGCAAACTAGTTTGCCGTAATCTTCAAAACAATAAAGGCATATTAAGGTTACATCAAGGTCATCAGTATCAAAACAAACCGCAGTTTTAAAAATATTGATTGTTTCTAATTGAACAGCTGACGCTGAGAATTACTAGCGCTTCCTGCACGCCGCGGCCCAGCCAGGAAGCGGCCGTTTCTCGAACTACTAGCGGTCCTGTAAAGATAAAGCATGCATTTTTACAGGCCCCAGGGCTGTAAAATGGAACTTTACCGGCCGCTCAGGATAGGAATGTTTACAAGTGGAGGGCGATAAAAATAATTATTTCTGAAGAGGGAGGTTCACTGATTGACGAACTTCAATATTTTTAGACTCATTTACCTACTTTATTTTTAACATATTTTGATTATACGAATATTTGTTAAAAGTAAGAAAAAATAGTTATAAACTACTTATTTTAACTCAACATGTTTTCGTGCAAGTGGGACTGTAAACCAATTCTTGGAGCGAATATTTGTTCATTTATAAGTTAAAATGTTGCATTTTAAATTAATTATGTCCGTTTAGAGTTTTTTTTTTATATTTTATTCACTCAGGAGTTCAAAAAACATTATTTGACTATTTTTCCTACTTTATTATTTTTTTTTTTCTTGATAAAGGAGCTTATTTTTTTGTTAATTTTATAATTGTCTGCTTAATATTTTTTTCATCTCGTCTTTTCAACTTTTATTTGTTCGTTAAAATATCATGAACATTCAAGAGTTTTTTTTTAAATATATTTTTTTTTTTGCGACTAAGAGCTTTTTAAACATTTTTAGGGGTTTATTAGTGTTTATATAAATATATATACATATATATATGTGTAAAATATAACAAATATATTTAAAAAAAAAAAAAAAAGAAATGTAAAAGTTAATTATAAAAAACATCAACGTAATGTATCATTTAAAAAAATCTCCTTCATAAAATCCAAAAGGATAAAAGGGAGGAATAAAGTAATCTATTTTTGTGAACAAACACACTCAAATATATATATATATATATATATATATATATATATATATATATATATATATATATATATATATATATATATATATATATATGTGTGTGTGTGTGTGTGTGTGTTTGTGTTCGTGAATACATAAAAAGTATTTTGTTCTCTTCTTTGTTTTGCCGGGAAAAAAACAGGCTGTACAATATAAAAGAATGTACAAAGCAAAATGTTACAGGGGGTCGTGTTACAAATTCACTTGGAATTATGGGGTTTGAAATATAAAGAGCACACAAAACAAAAAAAGAAATTAAAGACTTAAAAGAAAAAAAATAATTGAGAAAGGAAAGCTAAAAAGGATGATGAGAGATCCTGGGTCATTAAGAGAGGACACAGAAATGTCCGGCATTTCGCACTGAAAGCGGACAATAACTGCGGAATTACTCCCTTTTCTTGGCAAAGGTGAGGCGAAACTGGGGGAAAAAATAATTTCACCTGAATTCTGGGAATAGGAAGAGAAAAAGAAAAGTTGGGTGTATTTGAAGGTAGTTTAGGGGCGTGAAAATTCTCCAACAATACCGCGCCATTAAAGACTCTTTACTTTATTCTCACACTCTCACGTTAAAACTGACTAATAGAGAATAAAAAAAAAAATTCTTTTCAAAATGACCTTTTTTTCGCGGTTTGAAAATTATGAATATTTGAAGACAAAAATTGTTTTATTTTTTGTATTTTTTTATTTAGAAAACTCAAGAGATTTATGCATATTAAATAACTACAATTTAATTATAATATAAACTCAACATTTACTTTTTTGTTACGAAATTTAATTGAATTAATTCAATTCTTAATTTTAATAGGACTTGAAATTGATATATTTTGAACAGCATAATATTCCTATGTAACTTGCCAAAGAAAAATTCAGTAATTAATTTATTATAAAAGGTAATTTACTTCGGATTTAGATGTTATTAAACGCTTGTGCCTTCGGATGTTTGAACTTTCCCTTTGCAAAATTGTAATTTGTTCTTTAATTTTTAAACATACTTTATTTCTATATTTTACTACGTTTTTATTAGCTTGCATTCTTGTTTGTTTATTTGTTTGTTTGTTTGTTTGTTTGTTTGTCCGGTACAAATCTGGCATTCGATTTCTAACTAACTTCCCGAATAGCTAGAAATTTGAAACTTTTAGCATAGCTCAGAACACGATGACAATGCATTATTTTAATACTTTTAGCCTTTTTTCAGCAGAATTTAATTAGTTTTTAGCAAATTTTGCTGTGCTGAAAGTTAGTTCGGAAAAAAGTTATTTTATTTGTTTTGCCATATCCAATATTTACTTAATCTTCATTTTGACGGGTCTCAAATTTGTGATAGATAAACAATGAATGACAGCAAAACAGGAAATATCGATTATATTATTTCATATATATCGATGGCATGCTTTAGATTTGGTGTTGGGGAGATCCGTTGTACAAAGATTTATCCTTTTATAGGTTTAAGATCAGCTCTCTGGATGGTTGTCATTTATGTGAAGTAAATAAATTCGGAACTATTTTTTTTTCACTAACATTATATATTATATAACAATAACAATTATATTATCAACATTACATACGATTCAACAGAAAATTTAAAAACGTAGTATATAAAAAGTTCTTTTTATCTTGAAATTATATTAAACTGATTTTAAAAATAACTTTTTTATCATAATAATACCATTTATCGATGTATTGTATAATCGGTGATTGTTATTTTATTGTAAACTAATTATCGGTTATAAATTTCATATAACTTTATTTTTTTAAGTGAGCCATTGTAAACATTGATATTATCAAATCAAGTGGCTAATATTTTTGGAAATAGAAATACACTGATAAGATAAACTATTATTTTGCTTCCGAGCTTACCGAAGGTAACGGAAGCAAAGTGATCGTTTCGAAGAACGTAAATATTTTAGGTCTCCGATTTCAAGAATTCCAAGACAGAAATCCGTTTCAGACATCAGGGAACATTTTTGGTTCCGTGTCTGTCTGTCGGCCTGTCGTTCGATTTTTGTGAACCAACATATCTTAAATACTACACGTCCGATTTTAATAAAATTTAGATGGTAGGTCATAATTAGCCCATTATTGGTCCCATATAAGTTTCAACTTTCTGCGCTCATTTGTTTCTCTTCCACATGCACAATTGGCAGTCTATTTTTTATAATATTATAGAATTGCCTGTATTGTTACGTTAGTCTAGACAAAGTTGTATCTCAACTGAAATCTATTTGTAAAGTGTCTATTGTCAGTATATAATAGTATTATATTGTTATATAAAACCTGATAGTTACATAGCTTCAGTTATGTCTAGAGGTTGCACGCTAAATTCCAATCTGTAATCTTTGATAGGGGGGCTACGAGAGCTCAAATCTTAAAAAGTAGAGTAAAGCTTCACGTCTCTCGAAACAACATCGCGTGCTCAATCTTACAACTATAAGAATAAACTGCTATGTAAGTATACGTCTCGGCGTAAACACGCTCGAAAAAACAACGATGTAACAATATAACCAATATCAGATTTATAAGCTATAACTATCTTGAAGTATGCATTTATAAAGGGTAAGTTCGACGTTATAATATACATAATTGTTTCATTACTTTAACAATAAACTATTTTATATCCACGATTGATACAAAATATAAACATTATATCTCTGTTTAGATTGGGCATGCGCGTTTCATAATTCCTCTTTTTTCCGCCCTAGTGCGGTAAAAAAGAAGAATTCTTCACCTTAACGCACGATTAGCGAGTTTTTTTACATTTAACAAAACTAATTTCTGTTTGTTTAATTAAAGTAACTGTTTATATCGAGTTTTTAGTGAAAAAACAATGAGTGATTTAAGTGATTATGACGAAAATGAGGAGAATAATACGCCTCCCGAAATAATTAATTCGGCACAAAATATAACTAACAAATTAATGTCATCTTTATCAAAAGAGAAATACGAACTTACATACAAGAATTTTATTAATTTTTTTCTGTATTTATTGTTAAAATCCAACAATCGTAGATAAAGTACGGTACGCAACTCGTGTGAAAACGGCATTTGGCTTTGCTCGTGTGGTTTTACTACTCTCGCTGTCGCTCGGGTGCAAAATCCACACTCGCATGCAAAATTCTACTTTCCGCACTAGACGCTTAATGTACTATTATCTAATAAATATTGTATATTATAGATTGATAACTTGATTAGAAAGTTAAGTACTTTAAAAAAATAATGACCGAGCTGTAATGCAATGTAAAATTAAATTTGCGTTTATACCATAACGTTAAGTTTTTATGTAAATTAAAATTAAATAAACTTTTTTAACTCTTATAAGCAAGAAATATTATTTCACATTTTTTTTTTTAAATTGATTACAAACGGCTGAATTCACAGGCGCCGGCCTGCCTTCTACGAATTGTTAATATGCCTTCAAACTAGGTAAGCCGAGAGGGCTGAGAGTTGATGGCAACCTCCTGTACTTTCCTGACTCCCTGTCACACGTATAAATATTTTCGACTTTCTTCGACCCTATATTATGACGTGCTCCTATACCTTTCTAACTCCTTGATACACCGGGTAACGTTTTTTAGTAACGCTTTTCGAGTTATGTAGCACAGCCTAAACATGAAAATGTCAAAAAAAAACCTTCTTCATACAGATCTATTAGGAGCAATTATTTCTTGTTGCTTTTCGGATAATAAAACAAGTTTACATTGGAATTATTAGATAAGTTCTAATTCGTTTCAAATGCGAGTTTCAAACGTTCTTCAAATTAGTTTATCAGATAAGACCACACCTTTATTTTTGTTTTCGAACAAAATTGCTTGCTTTTATTTTTAATAAAAGCTTATAAAAAATATAACAAACTATTAATTATAATATTGTATTTACTTGTACTTATTTATAGATATAAGTGATAAAGCATATATTATGATCATATTGGAAGATAACATTTAGGTACCAAAGGTATGTGGCACTTCTTTAGATTGTTTCTCTCCTTATAAAGAAAACAGAGAGGAGTAGCAATCTAAAGAAGGTGTACGGAATATTCTTCTTTAGACTGTTACTCCCCTTATAAAAACAAGTGTGATATTCCTTTGTCCCAAAGTACATTGGACTAAACATTACTTTGTCTTAATAGTTATTTAGTTAAAGTCATTTTGTATTCTAAAATCACATAGGGGAGTAACAATCTAAAAAAAGGTACCAGATATGTCATCAAGAAAGAATCCGTAACCTAATTTGTTAAAAAAAGTTGTGTCTCTGTTAAGTGATATTTTCCTACTTGGAGTAACTTAGTACCGTTAAGACAAAACAATGTACGTATTTTGTTCTACAGTCTACATCATGCATGCAAAATGTACTTATGTAATTTGACCAATTATTTTTTTTTTTTTTTAAATGTACATACTTTAATAAAACATGTCATATTATTTTATTAATTTGCGGTAAAAGTTGTGAAATTGGATCTCTATAATTGTCGGTATGTTATGTGATATAAAACAGTTCTTAGATTTCATGGGTTGGTTACCACTATTTTATATTTAAGAATGATATTTAAAATTAAATTGAGCTATTCATATATATATATTTTTTTTTGTTCTTGTTTTTCCGTTGGTAAGTTATTGTATTGAGTTTCTCGTTTAGTCAGTTTTCTTACTAGTTGGATTCCGTTATGCCATTTAATACTGGGCGAGATGGGTCGAATGACCTCCGGGCCCTGGCTCCGTTGTTCTTCTGTCGGCCCTGTCTCACTCACTTAAAACCCGAGGATTTGACGCTTCGTTAGCTCTTTGTGTCATTTTTTTTTTTCTAAATTCTTTAAACAAATGACAACTACCACTGTAAAGACGTACAAGTTGGTAAGTTCTTTGCAGATTATATTTAAAATGTTCTAACTATAATCAAAACTTAAGTAAAATCCCTTAGTGTCTAATGAGCTTATATATTTATATATATTTTTTTTTTTAACTATCTTTGGCGAATGCCTATCATATGTTCTATTAAATTACAAAACCTAGATACTTCAGTGTTGTTGGTATTAAATACACTTAAATATTCTGTTAAGCTGCATATCGAAATCCTTTGAATTTCTCTCCTCACGTATCCCGAAAACCTTTGAATTTCTCTCCTCACTTATCTCGAATTCCTTTGAATTTATCTCCTCATGTATCCCGAAAACCTTTGAATGTCTCTCCTCACTTATCTCGAATTCCTTTGAATTTATCTCCTCATGTATCCCGAAAACCTTTGAATTTCTCTCCTCATGTATCCCGAAATCCTTTAAATGTCTCTTCTCATGCATCCCAAAAGCCATTGAATTTCTCTCCTCATGTATCCCAAAATTCTTTGAATTTCTCTCCTCATGCATCCCGAAATCATTTGAATTTCTCTCCTCACTTATCTCGAATTCCTTTGAATGTCTCTTCTCATGCATCCCAAAAGCCTTTGAATTTCTCTCCTCATGTATCCCAAAATTCTTTGAATTTCTCTCCTCATGCATCCCGAAATCATTTGAATTTCTCTCCTCATGTATCCCGAAATCCTTAGAATTTCTCTCTTCATGCATCCCGAACTCCTTTGAATTTCTCTCCTCATGTATCCTAAAATCCTTTGAATTTCTCTCCTCATGAATCCCGAAATCCTTTGACTCCTCGTGTATCCCGAAATCCTTAAAATTTCTCTCCTCTTGAATCCCGAAATCCTTTGACTCCTCATGTATCCCGAAATCCTTTGAATTTCTCTCCTCATGTATCCCGAAATCCTTTGAATTTCTCTCCTCATGTATCCCGAAAGCCTTTGAATTTCTCTCCTTATGTATCCACTCATATGAGAAGCGAATCTCAAAGTCTTTCGTCTTGAAGCGACCACCCAGTTGCTTTACTACTTAAACCTGATATTTGCTTGAATTGAAATCAACTAGTTAATTGCTGTAAACATGATCAGCAATTACTTTGAATAAGGAATGTGTGTTAATTAATTAAGTAAGAGATGTCTTCATCTTAATAAACATTTCTAGGGTTTAACCTAATAATTTTCCTTAACATTTTTATTCCTACAGTCAGCTGTTTCAGTTATGTTTGTTTTCGATATTATTCTTTTGAAACTGATATTATCTTTCTATAACAAATGCTTGCTTATAACTTTTATATCCTAATTACATAGCATGTCTAAAAACCTCTATAACCCATTTAATAACATAAATCTCTAAAATGGGTGGTCTACAATGGAATATTGAATTATAAGTATGTTGTTTGTTTTATCAAATTTGTTTAATAGAGATAATAGATTGCGTTTGAGATAAATCTATGTGTTTTTATTGCTGTAAATAATTGTTATTATAATCTACTTAATTTTTGTCTGTAAAACATAAATTACATCTACTATATCTTGTACGAACAAGCACTAAAATATTAGGCTTTCTAATAAATTAGATTTAGTCTTACCAAACGAGATAACTGTATACGGAAGTTTTAAGCAATTCAATCTAGCGATAGATTTCTAGGCTGAAGATAAAAAACTAACGGGCTTCTTTATACCATCATGGACATTAATATTTAACGACGTTATCACTTACTATCAGATGTTGTCATAAACCATGTTTTTATTGACTCTTAATCAGCAAAGGAATCCCATTGGTATCTTAACCAACCTGCAAACCTTTAATCTTGATTAATCCTTTGGAAGTCCATCATCAATTTTATCATTTCGTTGAACAGAGTTTAAAGCTTTTAATCTTTTTTTCTTCCTAATCAGTACGAGTGATATCGATTTCAAAAGAAAAAAGGAAATCAAAAGAAGCATTTCCTACCTTGAACAAATCCTTTTTCTTTTTTAAAAAAGAAATCGAGTGAAAAAGCTTCGATGCTTAAACATTATATAGGGTGGAAAAACTAGCCAAAAATTGTAGGCGTGACTCTATAGCTTTGAACTACCTAGAAACTTAATACTTTTCCTTACTTCCTTCCCTTCCCTTTGTGAAAAAGAATAATTAGTCTGAAACACGAAACTACTCTTTTTGCACCCCTGTTAGTGTACTTTCTAAAGATATTTATTTGTTTCACCCCCGGTTGAAAAAGGGTCGAAGGTCTTTATTTTTTCGAAGAATGCACAAAGTGAAAATAAAAAGATTAGATTTATGTTGGGGAAGAATTATTATTAACAAAGGGAATTGCTGATGATCACGCTCTATCCATGAGTATTATTTACACATAATTATACCTTTCAAGTGGAAGAATAAAATTAAATCATTTATGATTTAATGACTCAAATTCATGTTGCTCAAGACAGTTAATTAAGATAATTGTTTGTAAATTAAGATATTTATAGAAGAGGCTTTCTTATTCACCTAATACCCTCTGAAATTCAGGTGACAGGACATTTCTTGTGTGCCTACATATTTCTCTTACACTCTATTTACCTTAAGTTCCCTAAAGGATATTTTTGTTTTTTTTACTTTTTAATTGACTGTCATATTTTAAGTATGACCTCGTTAATTCAAAGTCTTTTTGTTGATGTCTATTCTGAAACTTCTTTGTTGCAAAAAAAAAGTTGGAGGAAAAGTCTCTCCACCTAAAATATTTATTTAAAAATCAAAGCAGCTTTCGGCCTCTATAAGGCCATCAGAGGGCGAGGTGAGTCTTGCAAAGCCAGACACTGTCACAAGACTAACCCTGCGCTATGAGCTCTTTTAGTTGATTTATTTTTCCACTTCTTTTGGCACTGAAGATGGCCTTATAGATGCCGAAAGCTGCTTTGATTTTTAAATAAATATTTTACGTGGAAAGATTTTTTGTTCTAATTTTAATGATGACCTCCACACACGCTCTATATCCTATCTTATTTGTTGCAGGTATTGGTATAGTGCTGGTAACACTGAGTGGAGTGGCATGGCGAGTCATGTCGGCCGACAGTCCTTCATGCCGTGCCATGCTCGGCCTTGGCCCTACATCAGATGCTGATCCAAATAGAAGGTTCCTTCCAAGGCTGCCACCGTCCTACGGCAGACCTCATCATCCATACGCAGGTAAATATAGCTTTTATAATTTCCTAACAGAATAATCCTTCAGGTTAAGTTTAGTATTGATCTGTAATAGTCTAAAAGGTGAAAAAAAACACTTATGACGTATAGGATATGGAGATCAGAAATTGATTTCATAATTGACTCTAAATCCTAGTCCACACCAGTAGACATGTTGCGCAAATTGTCTATAGACGTCTTCTGAGACCGTCTAGGGTCTAGGTCTAGCGACCACACTTGTAGACACGTTGCGCAACATGACTACCATTTAGAATGGAAAACCATAGACATAAGATTTTTGGTCTAGGAACGAGACCGTAGACGCCGTTTGTCTAGCCGATGTCTATAGACAAATCGCTAGACATGTCTCTGAGACCAAATTCGCGCAACATGTCTACTAGTGTGGACTAGGCTTTAAATAAACGATCTTGAATTCAATTACCTCTTCATAATATTATTATCAATATCTATTATTGTCTAATATATCACTATAAAATTATGTCATATTTAAGAAAATGTATCATATACTATAACTATAACTTGAAACATTGGTTTCTTTCACACCCTTTCATTGGTTTCCAGCATTGGTGGCTGGAATATTTACCAACTCTATCAATTACTACGTTTTCATAATGTTTCAATACGGATTGAATATTGAATCCTGATTTGGGATTTAACAAGTTAGGTGTTGCAATGAGTTGTATTGAATCCCGTATTCAATACGTTTTCAATACACCAAACTTTTACTAGGTTACTTTGATAAAATTTATAAATAATTGTGTAACCTTCACCTTTTATAACCGGGTTTGTTATGTTTGTTTTTAAAAACGAAACTCTAAAAATTACAAATAAAGGTTATGTTTTTATGGTTGATTGGAGTGGTGTTATGTGACAGAGTTGACTTATTTCACCAGAAACTCCGCTAGGGGCGCTCACACTCTGCGCATGTCAGAATTGAGGTCAGGTGTTTCCATGAGACTGAATGCAGATACGATCTCAGAATTTAGTGTGTCGTATTCTGGATCTAAATCGTATTCAATCCATATTAAATCTAGGCTTTCATGGACAATTTGGATCCAAAAACTGTATTTAACCCGTATTCAATCCGTATTGAAACATCATGGAAACAGTAAATATTTATTTGAATCACCCTATTTAGAACTCCTTAACTGAGCTATCCATATTCTCCATTCATACTGTCACTGAGAACGAATTCCCCTTTATTCACCAACATTTAACTAGATTGTTATAGTATTTACATGTTATTATCTATTGTTATCTATATACGTACGCTCCATCAGTATATATGAATACGGAGCTTTTTGGTGTTCATTTTTTATGAATTAGATAATCTATATTTCTTTGAATTTCATTCCTTTATATAGGAACACATTCTTACCTAGATTTTAATAATTAATTAATACAATTAATAATTGGAATAATCCAAATATATCCTTAAACCATTATACTGATAAAATCTCCTTGGGGGTATCTCCTTAACTAGAATATTTCATATTGTTCTCAGAGAGTGAATATACTTTTTTAGAACTCCGTAGCTAGGCTAATCTATGTATCTTACCTTTATCCTTATTTATTTACCTATTTATATTATTAATATTATTTATATTATGCGTTAGTAAGATCTCCGCTATTAGATAAGAATGTACTTAGGTATAAGAATATGGACGATAGAGAGAAAATCTCTCCATCGTTCTCACCTTTTTCCTATAATTTATCCATATTCTATATAATGGATAGAGAATATCTCTTCCCAATCCTCTCATCTAAAATAATCTCTCGTTCTATTGACGATCAATGATCATTATTTATATTTCCAATTGGATATTATAACATTATTGAACGAGTAGGATATATTATATCCTACTCGAAATTCCATTTTTCCACTTCTCCATTTTTAGTTTAACTGCAATTATACGTTTTAAAGGTATATTTATTTGAATATATTTATGTATATGTATATATATATATATATATATATATATATATATATATATATATATATATATATATATATATATATATATATATATATATATATATACATACATATAAAATAGACTATTTTACTTTATAGGCCAATATATAGATACATTCGAGCTTGCATTAATTAGGGTAAACGAAGTTTTTGTTTTAGATTGTTTTGTATAGTAAGAGGAGCATGAAACTAAGTTTGCGACCTCGAAAGTCCTGGGGACAACTTTTGGTCGGCGAAAAACCTCGCAATTTTGGCACTTTTTTGAGGTTTTTTAATATAACACATAAACGACGCCGAAATAAGGGAATTGTATTCTCTCCGAAATAAAAGTAGACAAAAGTCTCTACAAAATGCACTAGTCAAACTTAATTTTATATTATCCTAAACCATTTCTACAGGGCTTTGAAGTTTGACAAAATTATTTTAAAAAATCCGGATTTTACTCATTTTTTTAACATTTATATAGTCGTTTATGGTGCCCATTTTACACACACATATATATATATATATATATATATATATATATATATATATATATATATATATATATATATATATATTATGCATGTATGTAGGTATATATATACATATCATCAATATAACATCATAAAAATATATAATGGGCACCATAAATGACTATATAAATGTCAAAAAAATGAGTAAAATCCGTTTTTTTTTTACATAATTTTGTCAAACTTCAAAGCCCTGTAGAAATGGTTTAGGATAACATAAAATTGCGTTTGACAAGTGCATTTTGTAGAGAATTTTGTCTACTTTTATTTTGGAGAGAATACAATTTCCATATTTCGGCGTCGTTTATGTGTTATATTAAAAAAACTGAAAAAAGTGCCAAAATTGAGAGGTTTTTCGCCTACCAAAAGTTGTCCCCAGGGCTTTCGAGGTCGCATACTTGGTTTCATGCTCCTCTTACTATACAAAACAATCCTAAAAAAAAAAAAATCGTTTACCCTAATTAATGCAAGCTGGGCCCCTCTCAGGTTACCTATATATTGGTCTATTAGTTTTTCTTTTTATATAAAAAAAAATATATATATATATATATATATATAAAATGAAATAGAGACGAAAAAATTAATTTCAACCCCTTTTAATTAGTGTTGAGAAATAAAAGCTAATGAGAATATGTCTGGAAAACCTGTGCATTGTATTATGATATTGTCTGTTGAATTCCCAAACATGCAGCTTCTGCGTGGGATTGGGACTTTTTATCGTGTTCATGTAAGTAAATTAAAAACATTTAATTATCCCCCCCCCCTCCCAATCTCCCTTAATCCCTGTAATATTAAATGAAGCAGTAGAATAATTCCATTAACTAATGAAATTCCCTCTCTAGTTCTATTAACTTGTAGCTGAATTAGTTTTTTTTTAATTTAAACTATCATGTAAATTTAATGCTTTACGTATATATTTATGTGTGTGTACATAATATATATATATTCACACCCTCGCATACTTACACATTTAGTTCTTTAGTTTAATTTAGAATATATATATATATATATATATATATATATATATATATATATATATATATATATGTATATATATATATATATATATATATATATATATATATATATATATATATATATATAATAATTAGAAGAGGAAAGTTAGGTTATTATATTAAATAACTCTATTTCAATTTTAATTAAACTGCACATTATTATTGTGTTTTTCTCTAGATATATTAAAATTAAATAATTGAAACTATCTATATGTAGTAACTTTATTATAATTTGTTAATAATGCATTTAACATAAATTGTTATTTAAATTACAGGTGTAATTAAAATTTTACACACGGTGGTCCAAAAGTCCCCCCCCCCCCTCTTAACCAAATGGTTTGAGATAAATTAATGAAACTTCAGGGATCCGTACCATAGGGGGCAAAATGGGTGGTTGCCCATTGTGTGCGAGTGGATGAATACACACTTCCCTTTACATGGTACAGATCTCCCAAATTCCAGTAATTTATTTCAAACTTTAGATTTTATAACGATATAAGCGTTATGTTTTTTTACTATTTTCGAAAGGGTTATTTTGACAAAATATTGGAGATAGAAAACAAAGTTTCATGTAAACTTTTTTTTTTTTCACCGTAGAATCGAAATATGATATCAAAATTAACACTCAAATTTGAAATTGGGTGGCCTGGGGGCAAAGTGGGTAGGTGCCCCAAGTGCGCGATTGCATGAAAACAAACTTCCCTTTACATGGTACGGATCCCTCAAGTTTCATTAATTTATCTCACCCCCATTCTAAAGTTAAGAGGGGGGGGGGAGACTTTTGGACCACTCTGTATGTACATGTACATAGAGTAATAATATTAATTAAGTTATTATAGGGAAACAATCTGTTTAATTTTTAAAGTTCTATAGCGATCATGAGAAACTTAAGGATTCGCAAAAATAAGTAACGCAGTCTTCTGCGTAAGCTCTAGATTCAGTATAAATGTAGAAACTTATATAGACCAACAATGGACTAATAATTATGACCTACCTCCCAAATTTCATTAAAATCAAACCAGTAGTTTTTAAGATATGTTGGTTCACGGGTGCAAAAATGTGCGCTGATGTCTGAAACGGATATCAGTCTTGGAATTTTTTAAGTCGGAAGCATAAAGAATTTACGTTTTTCAGATCGATCACAGCTTCCGTTACCTTCGGCAAGCTTGGAAGAAAAAAGGGGAAATAATTATAAATTTGACAATAATAGGTTGTATAACCATAACATCAATAAAATACGTAATAGTGAAAGGATGCGTGGCAGCTATGTGCCACACCAAGCAGACAGTTTTATAATTAACTATTATTTATAAACTTTTAACCTCAGTTTTGAAAGACTTTTAAATTTTAATTTAAGTTAACGAGTTAAAAAAAAAAGTTTTTTATTTATTTATTTTTCTGCTGCCTACTCATTTTTATCGATGTGCTTATAGAACTAAAGCCTGTTATTTTTCGTTGATTTATGATCTGTTTTTGTGGTTAACGTGACAGCGATTGATTGGCTTCGGAAGCCATCTAAATTATTTTTTTCTTTTGACGCCATTATCATCTAACAGAGCTTTTGAGTCCTACAATCTCCTTTTTCTACATTTACTTTTTAAACATTGATAAATATATATATATATATATATATATATATATATATATATATATATATATATATATATATATATATATATATATATATATATATATATAACAAACAGTGGTCGTCATCTTTTTTATTTGACCCAATTGTGATTATTGATGTGTTTGTTTTGATATCCTTAGGCTGCGTAGAAAGCTCTTGATTTCAAATGATAACCATTTTTTATTAGAAAAATAATATTTCGTGCTTTTAGAAATAAATGATTTTTGTCTACAAGAACCGATTCTATAGCTGTAAATTGAGGACATCTTGTTGATAATACTATTTTAAATACTACCTGAGTAAAAATAAATTCAATTTTCTTTATTGTCGTCTAGCTACAGTAACATTAGTGCCGCAGTCGTAAGGATCTTGGCTTATTGCAATAATTTCCTATTTTTAAGAATAACAGTTGCCTTAAACATATTTCAAAATGATAATAAACAGCTTGGGTTTCCGGCGTTACCGTGTCACGAAGGGGTTGAAGTCCTACGTTTCGCTTCTACTACTGGAAGCATGTTCAGGGTTGAGGTGCATCGTTATACACCATGTACCATGTAGCCTACGCACAAGATAAATAGGAATCGTTCGGTTATTTATTTTAAAAGAAGTATAAATTATTACTTCCGAGATTACCGAAGGTATCGGAAGCTGTGTGATCGTTCTGAAGAACGAAAATATTTTATGTGTCCGATTTCAAAAATTCAAAGACAGAAATCCGCGTCAGACATCAGAGAATATTTTGGTTCCGTGTCTGTCTGTAGGTCTGTCGGTCTGTCGCTCAATTTTTGTGAGCCAACATATTAAAAAATCGGTCCAAGACGACTCAGACAAACTTTCTCATATACGAGTTCATAATTACTTAGCCAAGTGTTTTCCATTTATTGGTTTTTGTATTTACATTTAATTATTACTGAACATTTCATCAAAATTTACCATAAAAATGACTTCTCCTTGACCGCGAATCGAACTCGGGCTCTCCCTGTCCGCGTTTTAAGCTATTTTCTCAAGAACTAGAT
The DNA here is from genome assembly GCA_951217055.1 of Gerris lacustris. Classification (NCBI taxonomy): domain Eukaryota; kingdom Metazoa; phylum Arthropoda; class Insecta; order Hemiptera; family Gerridae; genus Gerris; species Gerris lacustris. The sequence goes on from OX578279.1 coordinate 74,048,718, forward strand.
TTTTCCCGGGAAAACGGGTTGTATCGTTACATTCGTATTTAAATGGACTATATTTTAGAATTTTTTAATCAAAATCGTCGGAACCGTTTTCGAGAAATAATTTTATTTCACGTTTTTTCAGAGTTTTGGGGGGGGGGGGCTAGGGCCCCCAAATTTGGAGCTAAAATTCATTTCTCGATTTCGCCTCGGGGTATGATTTTTCTGAACATGTATGCCAAATTTCGTCAAAATCGGCCCAGTAGTTTGGGCTCCAGGCGTCTGCACAGACGACGGACAGACATTTTTTAAAAACCACTTTTTTGGACTCAGGGGACCTCAAAACGTGTAAATCCATCAAAATCTCAAAATCGAATTTTCGCGCCATCACAATACTTTCTCTTTATGTGAGAAAGTAAAAATACCACGTCCGGCTTGAACGAAATTTGTATATAGGTCATAATTAACCCATTGTTGGTCCCTTATAAGTTTCAACCTTCTGCGCCCATTTATTTCTCTTCCACATGCGTACAAACATACATTTATATGTACATCTATATTTTCAAAAGTACTCATTAAACAAATTAAAAGAAATTCGGGTGGTTTGTCGAAAGTAGTCCTCAAATAAGACCAGATTAATTTTAACCGTCTGCGCTCTTTAACTTTTGCTTAATTGATACTTTAATCCATGTAAAAATCAAAACAATTTTGAAATTTAAAAAAAAAAAAAACAATGGGGAAATCAATTAAATAAATTAGACAATGGTTTAGTAAAAGCATAAAATCAATAAAGTACGTGATAGGAAGCGAGGAAGCTATGTGCCACACTAATTGGCAGTCTATTATAATTGTTTATATAGTTTAATGTCTAAATATTAAATTATCATTAATATTAAACTACTCTTTAACAACGATTAATTTAGATTTAACGTATATTTAATTATATGTATTTAATTTAATGTAATATTTGTAGATAACATTTAATAATCTATACTTGTACAAGTCAAAATAGATTTGTTGTTCATTGAAACTTTGTGTTTTGAATTTCCTTGGACCTTTATCTTCATTGAGATCAAAGAGTGTTAAATTGGAAAATGGTATTTTCTGTTTCAAAATGAAGCTCTCATCCCTTTTGTTTCTCCGTGTTGTCGAGGTTAGCCTTGTTCTCAGGTCCAGGGGAGTCGTGCCAAACAGCAGTTTGGCCAACTTGTTTGGCATTTGCTTACTAACTATTGGGGCAAGTTTGTAACTTGGCAAGTTTTAGACCTTCCAAGGCCCTTTTCAAAGTTGCCTTACTAACAGCACTAGAAACATGGCTTGCCTTAGTCTCGTATTATCTTGTATACTCCACCATCTTGAAATTGCTTTCGATGAAACCAAACACCGTAAACTTTAATATTAGTAGTTGGCTGTTATGCTGTATATGTCTCCTTACTGTTTGTTTCAAAAACATATTTATTTGTTTTATTTAAACAAATTTTGTTTCTTAAGGGAAATTACACTAATTATATCTTACACTAATGTTATATCTATGAAATGTATTGTAAATATTGACTTCTATCACCTATTGTTCAGTGGCGGCGCGTGACCTATTAAACAGGGTGGGCTAAAGTAAACATGTACTCTGCACTATTGTTGTTATACTATATTTAACGCAAAGAAAAGTGTACGTAGATAGACCACGGGCTTTGATGAAATAAACAATGATGATCATTAACTTGGTGCGTATCCGTGTCACGAAGGGCTTGAAGTCGGACGTTTCGCTTCCACTACTGGAAGCATCTTCAGGGTTGTGTTGCATCGTGATGTCAGTACATCTTGTGTTTGCTTCCAGTCAACATCCCGATGCACCATATACCCCTGAAGATGCATCCAGCAGTGGAAGCGAAACTTCAACCCCTTCGTGACGCGGATTTCACCGGAAAACCTAACTGTTTATAATGATGATTATTGTACTATTTTCTATTATTGGAGCGTTTCTTTTAGCACCTGAATTATTTTATGCTACGTTACTCAAACTCAAGTTAAAAGCCTTGTTGAAGGTATTGGAACATTTAGTAACACTCGAATTTAAAACAAAGCTTACTACGTCCTGTTCGGATTCACAACTACCTCAAATTGATAACTTTCAAGAATTGAAGGATTAGTGGATTAGAGCTCAGTCAGATTTAAGATTTTAATCTCCCCTTTTTGAGCTATTGGCTGAATGAAAGCTTCATCTTTATCTCTTGTATATTCACCATTATCTTTACAAGAGGATGGATTGTATATTCCTTATTATATTTAACTGAATTCTTCTAACTTAAACATTTCGAACTATTTACGTTTACGATTACCGTTAGTGAATGAAGAAAATTAACTACTCATTAAGATATTTAATTAAGCATGTTGATTGACAATGGCATGCAAAATATTAGATTGTATAAGTAGTAAAGAATGATGGATGTAAATGTTTTAGAAATTCTCATGGCTCATCGGTATGGCTTTTTTTCTTTTCTCCACATGGAGAATTTATAAATATTGCCTTTAGAATATGATATGTTATCCTGCATGCTTCAAACTTGCTAAGTTGATTGAATTCGCTAACCTTTGTGTTTGTTTGTGTACAGCTATGATGTACCCAGAGTTCCAGTACAGAGCGCCTCCTCCTTCATATCAAGCCAGTATGCAGGAATACAGGTTGAGATTACTTCTTCTGGACCGCACTCCAGCCAGCCCTCCACCAACCTACAGGTCACATCCTAATAACCTTCTCAGGTAATCTAACCTTCTCAGGTAATCCTACATTTTATGCAAAATATGGTATCATGTTCTAAATACGACTACTGCTGATCTCATATGCAACAAATTCCTTCTTAATATTTAATTTTATGTTGAATGCCTCATTAACTGTTAATAGCAATATTGGTAATCTTTTTTTTTAGCAAGGTGGTATCTCTATGTATGAATGTATATTATAGCAAGGTGCTAGCATTGTTATAATATAAGACCAAAATGTCCTAAGAGCAATAGACTAGGATCAACAAGTGGACCTGAATTAGTGTATCTTGATATCCAATTTTCATATTTTAATTAATCCATTTTATGGGATATAAAATTAAAAAGGTTTAAATTGTATTGCTTCCGAGATTACCGAAGGTAACGGAAGCTATGTGACCATTCTGAAAAACGAAAAAGTTTTATGTCTCCGATTTCTAAAATTCCAAGACAGAAATCCGTTTCAGACATCAGGGAACATTTATGGTTCCATGTCTGTCTGTCGCTTAATTTCTGCGAACCAACATATCTTAAAAACTATTCGTCTGATTTTAATAAAATTTGGATACTAGGTCATAATTAGCTTATTGCTTGTCCCTTATAAATTTTAACCATCTGAGCCCATTTCTTTATATTCCACATGTGCACAATATTGTATGCGTACTTAGCAGTGATATTTTAATATTAATATTTAATGAAAAATGTAAGGAACTTCGTTCCTACCGGGTGTCCCACGACACCACACGTATTTATTTTTATTTTTTCTACTATTTAACTTCTTATAGTATGACTAATATATGAATATATTATTATTTATTCACCTTTTCTCTATTAATAACCGAGACCTAGTTAAGCTATAAAAGGAGCATTAATAATGATGTACTCTTTCATAATAATTTAGTAGGCATTATTATGCTTCTCATATAGTTATGTGAATTAGCTTATTATGTTTTGTGAGGATCCTAGCTCTTGTGTTGTGTCTAGATTTTTAATGTTTTGTTTGCCCTTGATCTCATTGGCCTTTTTTAAAAGCTTCACCTCTTTGTCGAAACTTTATGTCGTAGGCTTCTACTTGCTGACGGTTGTACAAAGCAGAATTACTAGACTTGCAGTCTTAATTTATTAATCTTGCAACAGTAACCTCCACAGTTTTTTATTCAGTCCTTTCATATGTTTGTTCGTTTGTTCATTGTCATTTTTGTAAGGTTTTATTTATAACAAGTTTCCAAAGATAAAAATCAAAGTCTTAAATCTAAATCTTATTTTTGATGAAAGATATTTTATAAAATTGTACTTACTTTCTGAATGATCAGAATGCTTTGTCTTCGAAAAGCAAGCAGGTCAAGAGCGTGTGACTACATTATATTATATAATTAATAATTACAATAGTTATGTCTTATTAATAAATATTTATATTTTAAGAAAAAAAGTAAGTCTATTTGTCTAATCGCATAGCAGAACCTAAGCATGAAGTCAAAATGTGGGGAGAAAAAGTAAAACCAGAGAGAAATAAAAGGATTGCCAACTTAATTATTTTATAAATAGTAGAGAATGAATGCCTAATGTAGTGAAGTTGTTGAAATCAGGTTGGTGACATTGCTTTTTCGATTTTTTTATCATTGTTTAAACCTGCATCTAAATAACCTTCTATTTGAGTTTAATTGCAATTCTTATTTGTTTTTAATGTTTAATCTCTTATATCTGCTATTAAAAGTGCTAATAATTATTGTTATTTATTAAAATAAAACCTGTGCAATGGATGAAGATGCATTTTCTCCATACTGGAGATAAAGATAAAATATTGTATGTACCTTGGGAGTAAAGTGCTATAATTATTAGCGTTATTCCCGAGGCATAGCCGAGGCCACTTTACACTTCACTTTAGCAAGAACCAACTTATTCGCTCAGGGAATAATGGCTTACTTTACTCCCTAGGTGCATAAATAACTTTTTTTTCAAAATTTTTAAATTTGTATGAAGTCCAATGTTAATTCGGGATGTTGATGAATTCTTTCTTTTCTTTGTTAATTGTTACATTAAAAATTACATTTGTGTTCTAAATTATTTATTGTTGTGTTTAGGGGTGGCCTAGGCAGATTAGGGATGGACTATTCGAGACCTCCTAGCTACAGATCACGAACATCCAGTTCACGCCAGGATGCGACTGTTCACTCCCGACAAACGTCCAGCGTTAAGGACACAATCGAGGAGAAAGACGGCTGCAACGTGACCATTGTTGGAACCGAAGAACCTCCACCAGGTCCTGTTATCGTCACTATATCAGGAAGGGATTTACCACCGCCTCCCCCAACAAACTCCGGCGATCATATACAGATACTAGCGCACTTGTGATATCCTCTAAAAATGATTCTTGACTCCGCCCTTTTAGTTTGTGTAGACGATGGAGATCCTTTTGAGGAACTCTTCGAAAAATATAAGTACATTGTTCTCAGATTCACCAAATTTTTGGTTCGATTCAGTTCAGAATTCTATTTATTCATTAGCCCTATAGCAAAACATTTGTTATGAAATAATATGTTCAATTTAAATTAATGATTTGAGACCAAAATCCTTACTATAATGTAATAATAATTATTTTCTATGACATGGGTAATAGTCTAAATTAATAAAATAAGATAAATAATGTAAAAATAACTCTTCAATATCCATTTCAACATTGTTAGATTACTTATTTTAAGTAAAAATTTTAATTTAAGAACATCTAAATTATTTTAAAATAAAAACAAGTGTAGAAGTCTTATGTAAAAAAAAAAAAAAAAAAATCTTTATAATTTGGGCCAAATATTTTAAGTAACATGAAAAAATCACTTTTTTTTTTTTTATTAATTATTTAACTTAAAATCAAAAGATTATGGTTAAACTAAAAGAGATTTATTTATATTTATGAAAAATAAAATTAACGAAAGAAAGAGAATACCTAACTTTAAACTGGCTATCATCAACCAGTTTTATAGTCTTAAATTTTACCAAATTTGGTTATATTTTAGAATCAAAAACATCTTTATTTATAAATCAGTCCTGAAAATCCCTCTTAAAAAAAAGGAATTAAATTACTTGGTAATAAGAAGTATTCTTAATTAAAGAGCTTACATATTTGTTTACTGTTACACGTGGCCAAAAAATGAATTTTTTAGTAACTCAAACGGTGTAAAAGAGTTGTTTTTTTTCAATTCTTAAAAATCTTGTGAGTGTTTTGAATACAAATGTCATTTTTTGTATATTATTTATTTTTTGTTGTAAAAATTATACAAATGTGATAGTCCAGGAGATAGCGTGCAAAAAAGTGTCTGACTAACATCAAGCTAGAATTTTGTATACAAGTCAATCTTTTAGCGCCTTTTAAGAATATGTGGTCGGCTAAGTTCGTCTGCGGGACATAGCTTAGCAATAGGCGTTTAAAAAAAACAAAACGGTGGAGAGCGGCCACGTCTCACCAATTATGGTGGACAATGTGATTTTCATGATCCTGAGTACAGAATTAGTTAGTAGACCGAAAATCAAGTTGATGTTAGTTTGTCCCTTGACAGGTGACAATGTTGATTTTTAGTAATATTTGAATATCTAACCTATCAAGTGTGAAAATGACATCGACTTGATTTTTGGTCTACTAACTAATTCTGTACTCAGGATCATGAAAATCACATTGTCCACCATAATTGGCGAGACATGTACGCTCTCCACCGGTTTGTTTTTTTCAAACGCCTATTGCCAAGCTATGTCCCGTGGACGAACTTAGCCGACCACATATTCGTAAAAGGCCCTAAAATATTGACTTGTATACAAAATTCTAGCTCGATGTTAGTCAGACACTTTTTTGCACGCTATCTCCTGGACTATGAATAATATAAAGGAATGATAAAATTAAAAAAAAACAAAAAACTATGGAACAAAAAATATGAATAACAAATTAAGTCATATTTTTTTTTGAATAAGAAAAAAAACACTGGTTGCATGTTAAGAATTAATTTGGTTGTTATTCTGACAGAAATCTTCCTAAAAATTCAAGAGTGCAGAGACTTTTTTTTACTGTTCTATTAAGTTTATAAATATATCAGGGAAGTTTCCTTCTCTACCTTTTTTTTTTCTTACTGCATATGCCATAAAAAATTGTATTTAAGAATTTATTTCCCTTGCTTTTTTGAAGAGAGTATGAAGTTTCAAGACCATTTTACTTCTTGCATTAGTTATCATGTGCAAGATTTCCAACTGAAAATTTTAACATTTTTTTTTTTTTTATAAAAATGGCATTTGTTTACATTGCAACACAGTTCCTTATATTTATTTTTAGATTTCAAGTCAAAAATTAAATTTGATTATTTTTGTTTTTAACGATTTCATCCAGAATTTCCAATTGCATGTGTTATTATCTACATTTCTTTGTGTAGGAAAAGAATCAGAAAAATTAATTCCCTTTTTAATTGAGTACTTGGACATCACTAATAGGTACAATACAGAGAGTTATGTAGTTATTGTACTTTTAAGCAACAGGGGCAGAGACGGAACTAGACCTGCTGAGGCCCGTGTGCGGCTGACCCCATGCACACGTCTAGTTCCGGCTCTGAACAGGGGAGTTCCACTAGAAAGATTGAGATCTTTAAGCTCAACGAAAAGTTCTTTATCTAGAGTAAGTTGTGTTAGTTAACACGAAGAGAATTTCTTTAGCATAATATCTACTGGGATCAAGTTCTGAATTTTTTAATTACTGGACACTTAATAACTACGAGCAAGTTCCAAGATAACTTCAAAGGAGTACTTTTACAGGAACGATTTCTGAATTTTTAACTTAGAGCAAGTTATGTGCCATTGAACTGCAAGCGATTTTAATCAATATGGAAATTCTGAGTTATTTAATACCTGGAGCTCTTTAAAAAGGGAGAAAATTTGAAAAATAGATTTTAAAAACAAGATGCTTCATCTTACATGAAGTAGAAGAGGCTTATTTATTTTCTTTCCTATCCATTTTTCAAAAATGTTAAATAAATTTCAATAATTTTATCATTCTTTGCATAACAGGTAAATTAAAGCAAGAAAAATAACTAAAAATCAATAAAAGCGGTTGATATAAAAGAATAAATTAAAAGGATTATGTTTATGTATTCATGTATATTTTCTAATGTAGCTTTGTTAAAGGGTCCAAATTACAATGTACAACCTAAGTCCTAATGCATCAGGGAAGAGATAATAACTAATAAAACAAACTCTGAAGTCTTTTTAAGAAACATGTATTTAAAATAAGTTGTACTTTTGTTAAGGGTGATTAATAAGTAAATTATTTAAATGTACCTTGTAAAATAAAAATTGAAATTATTATCCTTTACTAGACCCTCATAAGAATAATATTATGAAGCTAAAACTAATTCGAAACAAAATGAAAAAATAGAATTTTTAGCCAAGATTATTTATAATAATATACCGATATGAACTGATTGAACCTTTCATAATAACTTAAATAACCAGAAAAAAAAATTAAATTAAAATAACCTAATGAATAAATAATTACCATTTAAACAGAATTGAGTTGAACAGAATGTCATGTTTTTCTGTAGGACAGAATGTCATGTTTTTCTGTAGGACAGAATGTCATGTGTTTCTGTAGGACAGAATGCCATGTTCTGTTGGACAGAATGTCATGTTTTTCTGTAGGACAGAATGTCATGTTTTTCTGTAGGACAGAATGCCATGTTTTTCTGTAAGACAGAATGCCATGTTTTTCTGTAGGACAGAATGCCATGTTTTCTGTAGGACAGAATGTCATGTTTTTCTGTAGGACAGAATGTCATGTTTTTCTGTAGGACAGAATGTCATGTTTTTCTGTAGGACAGAATGCCATGTTTTTCTGTAGGACAGAATGTCATGATTTTCTGTAAGAAAGAATGTCATGTTTTTCTGTAATTTTTTCGCGGGTTTTATATATACAAAAAATAGATATATTCATTATTACTGACAAAAAAAAAATGTATTAATTTTTAGAGAACAAGAATTTTTATTTTCTTTATAATTATGTTAAGTAGTTTTAATACTATTGTCGAAAACAATCTAGTGCGTTTTTTGTTTTTTTTTTATTCTTCTTTTTTGTGAAAAATTTATTGAGTTGACCTAATTTACTCATAATTTGTATTAATAATGGCTATGTGTTATTAATTTTGTTTTAAAACTTTTTTTTAAGTAATAATAATTGTGTTTTATTTTATTTTTTTTTTTTTTAAAAAAACCTTAATTTGTGTGAGAATGCAATTATAGGTAAACTTTCCTTTAAAATTATATATACAAATATATATATAAATAATTGTGTAACCAAAATGTCTTTATAACATTAATGTCTTGCATATTATTGCTTTCATTCATAATGTGTTTTCTTTTTTTTCTTTTTTTTTGTTGTAAATAATGTATCTTGTATTATATATTTTAATTATTATTTTGTAAGTAGACTGATTGTTTTATTATTTCATTTTGATTTTTAATTTATGTACAAGTGTATGTTTTTCCTATTTTTTTAAAATAAGTAATAGTCTGGTCTTGTAAGATTTAATTGTAAACATTTAAGTGAAATGTGTACCATTTGCCTGTGAACATTTTTTTTTTTTCATCATATTTTTATTAAATATTTTAACAATTATTTACTATAAAAGTATGTATATTTATGTAATTAATAATTAAAAATCTTAGGAGATATTAGAAAGAGTTATAACGAACCTTAAGTAAAACATGCAATCAACACTTCTAAATCAATTATTAGACATACTTTTGTATTGTTGTAATTATATTTTAACTAAAAATTTGAGGTACTTAAAACTTTTATCTACGATTGATACAAAATATAAACATTATGTCTCTGTTTAGATGCGTGAAAAGTGATTCTTTTCGTAGCTGTATACTCATTGCGCATGCGTGTTTCATAACCTGCGATAAGGTGAGGAATTCTTCACCTTAACGCACGATTAGCGAGTTTGTTTACGTTTAACAAAACTAATTTGCTGTTTTTTTTTAATTAAAGTAACTGTTTATATCGAGTTTTTAGTGAAAAACAATAAGTGATTATGATGAAAATGAGGAGAATAATACGCCTCCCGCAGTAATTAATTCAATGAATTAATGTCATCTTAATCAAAAGAGAAATACGAAATTACATGCATGAAGTTTATTACTTTTTTTTCTATATTTATTATTAAAATCCACAATTATAGATAAAGTACGGTACGCAACTCGTGCGAAAACTGCATTTTCCTTTGCTTGTGTGGTTTTACTACCCTCGCTGCCGCTCGGGTGCAAACTCCACACTCGCATGCAAAATGCTACTTTCTGCACTAGATGCGTATTGTACTATTTTAGTAGTAGTTTCTTATATAAATATAGGAAACATAAGAAGCATTTTCTACTAACTTAACCCTTGAGTGCTCATGCTTCGTTTTCTTACGAGTTAGGTAGTGTGGGATACAAAACTACCCCAGCCTAAATTTTCCCTATTTTCGGGTTCTGAAATTCAGCGAAATTGGAAAACTTTAAAACAAACCTTTTATTATAATCCTTTTAACATCGATAATAATTTTATATTATTAAAAAAAAATCAAAATAATATATTAAAAGTCAAATTTTAGGAAGAAAAATGTCATTAAAGTTTAAAGGAAAAGTTTTAAGGAATTAAAAATTAATGAATTATCATTACCTTAGGACATTATAATGATACTTAAATGACATTCAACAGTATAATTTTACTTAAAACTTAAGGGATAAAATTGTTTCCCAAGCATAAACAGTATTAATTAACTTAGTGGCACGGCTAACCCTTAGTGGCACGGCTATAGTGGACAAACAATGAGGCACGGGCAGCGTACTTTATGCGCCAATGCATTTTCAAACCATAAATAGGTCAAATCCAGATTATCTAGATTGCGTTTTGGAAATGTTGAACTAAAAAGTCAATTAATGTATTACATATTTATTTCTCATTGATATCTTTAATTATAAAAATAAAAATTACTATAAAAAAATCCGTAATTATACTCCTTCAGTGTTCTGACTTAGTATCAGGCTTTGAACCTTAATTAATTATTATTAGTTGTCAAAGTCCTAAGATAACTCCTCACAACCATCATCCTAATCTGACAACTCTCGAGCAGAACCGACAAATATTAATTGGAAGGCATAATTTCTTTACCGAACATGGTGGCAGGGTCGGCGTATACAGTGCACCAAGACAAATAAACACGGCAAAACAATGCAGAATGAAGCAATAATCAAAGCAGACTGTTTCGTCCATTTCAGGGGTCTCTATTGGTAGGGTAGAGTGAGGGTTTATTATTCTCGCATCGTGAATCTGTAATTTACAGAAACTTTTTTACTCATGGCGCACTCAATGCACCAGCCCATGTCTCTAAGTGTTAACTGATAACATAACACAAAGAAAGTGAACGTGCCTGATACGTTACAAAGCTAAGACTGTAGTCGAAGATTACCTTGACTATCAAGGCTCTAACTCTTTTCAGTTCTGCCCATGATCATTTTTGGGATACAAAATTACCCCACGCAAGCACTGAAGGGTTAAATGGTACTTCTTTAGATTGTTACTCCCCTATGATTTTTTTAGAATGTAAATGATTTTGACTAAATAACTATTAAGACAAAGGGATGTTTAGTCCAAAGTACTTTGGGACAAAGGAATATCACTTATTTTTTATAAGGGGAGTAATAGTCTAAAGAAGAACATTCCATGCACCTTCTTTAGATTGTTACTCCCTTCTGTTTTATTTATAAGGTGAGTAACTATCTAAAGAAATGCCGGTTAAATGAGTTTTCTTACAACCATCACATTGGCATAAATAAGAGAGTTTTGCTCTTTATAAGTAAGTCCCATAAATTCTCTATTGAGATAACTAAGGCAGTCTTATAATTTTACTTACTACGTTGAATTCCCGAAAAATCTCATTTGACAAAAAATACTCGATGTAACTTGAAAAAAATAAATAATAAAATTGATTAATCTAAATTTGAAATTGTATTTTGATTTAATTCTTTCTCTAAACACTTAAATATAAATTTTAGCATGCTATATATTATTAATTTTAATAAATTAAAAAACAAACAAATGAACTTATTAATTTGTAAATAAAAAAAAAAATACAATTTATTTCTTTAAATTGTTAAAAATTTACCTTTTAAATGTTATAATTTAGAGGCTTTAATTATTTTTTAAAAAGAATAGTGTGTCAACTGTTAATAAAAAAATTATTTGAAATTAATTAGGTGTTAATTATATTAAGTATATTCATTATATTTTTAACATTTATTTAAATGAAATGCCTTTAGAGTAGTTTGATGTTTAAACTTATTAAATTTTTAAATTTATTGGTTTGCATTATGTGTAACTAATTTCATGTTCAATTTTCTTAAAGGCACATTTGTGCACCCAAAATCTCAAGAGATAAGCTTTTAATTTAAAGGGCACGAAAGAAGAAAAAAATGAGTTTCTCGGATTCACTAAAATGGAGTATACTTAAAATTATGACTTTTGAAATTTTATTAAATTAGATCGTATATTCTGTGGTTTTTCGTGGTAAAACCTTTTTCACTTATATTTTAATAGTTTGAGCTAATAAACCAAATAGTCATTACATTTATTTTTTTTTTAATTACAGTAGAGTCTCGCTAATCCGGATTTAACGGGACCGAACCCTGTCCGGATTACCGAAAGTCCGGATTAAACGGAATCAGTTTTAATGTGTCTGTAGAACAAGCTTTAGTAGAGTATAAAATTATTAAAATCGAGGTTTTTATCGTAATAATTACTTCTATTAGTCTCCAAAACATGCTTGTACAACATAGGTCCACTATTTAAGTTAAGAGCTGTTCTGTCACCAGTCATGTCAACTATCAAATTAATTAAAATAAAATGACAATCTATTACGCAGGTGGCAGGTATAGAAGGGACTTCCTGAGAAACAGGCTGAGTTCCACACAGTTTTTCACAAAAAGTTGAGACATTAGACATTGTTGGCTTGGCCAAATTTCATGGAGCTGGGTTGAGCCGCCGCTACATGTTTCTTAAAACCCTTCCCCATCTCAGTCACATATAATTGTACTTCCAGGAATACACTTCCTTTATATCTTCCGCCCTACATTTCTATGGAACCAAAACAGATTTATCGGTTTTCTTACTTATTCTTAAATCTGTTAATTTTTAACAAAATACCGGGTATTCCTCGTGTTAGAATGTTTGAATATACACCTATAAACTATACTAGGAACAATTTTATACATTTTAATAGACAATAAAAGCAGAAACTCCAATTATCTTAACAATTAATAAATCTTAATAGGCCCTGGTTCCAATTTGTACATAGTTTTTGGCCCGTCCGGATTATAAGGATGTCCAGACTAGTGGGGTCCGGATAAACGAGACTCTACTGTATTAACATTATAATTTCTTTTGCTTAAAAAAACAAAAATTTTATATTGGTGTTAAGAGAAATTGACAATTTCAATGTTTGTGGCAACTAATCTTCACCAGGATTGTTTAAAGAAATGCTTCATGCACAATCACTTTATGATTAAAGTGCCATAAACATTTTATTGAAGTATTAAATTTAATGTAAATCATTAAATAATTTTATTCTGAAAAACAGGCAAATGCACTAGGCTTTTATTTTACTCATTCAATGTTTGTATTCATTTTTCAAGACAGATTGATGTGATTTTGTATATTTTCTTTTTGGAAGTTTCATAAAATGTAAATTTTATGTGTATGTGTGTAATTGTTTTGCAGAATTTAGTCTGTTTTATAAAATTGCCCGATCAAATTATGGTAAAAAAAAAAAAAAAAAAAAAAAAAAAAAAAAAAAAATGTATGAACAATTAATTTGTGGTGTATTTCATCAGTGCACACATAGTCAAAAAGTTTCAATTTTTTCAAGAGATTTTTTAAAAAGTTTTAGAACACGCAACTTAAGTACTACCACTTACCACTAGTAAGTTACTTACCATCACAAATTCTGTTTTAAACATTTTTTAAGTATTTTCTACCATGAGCTTATTTTTTTTGGTGCATTTCCACTAAAATTTTCTTCACCTAAGTAAAGAACAAAATCAGACACAAAAGAATAAAACTTATTTTATAAAATACACTTGTAATTATCGGATAAAACAATTTGTAAATATATGACATATCATCGAATTGAAGAGTCACCATAAGATTATTTTATATTTGTTAAGTGCTTTGTACATAATATTGTACTTATTATTGTGTAGATTAATGTACAGATTTACAAAAACAAAAAAAAAGAAATAATCAATATTTATGATAAAATGTGTTTTAATTTATTCATTTGTCTTATGGATTCCATTAGACAAATTCCCTTATGAATCCTCTTTTATATAACCCTTCCCTTATTCCTTACATTTGTCATTTTATAACTTGCCTCGGCCTGGTGATAGATAGGTGGAGGTGGGGGTCAGACAAGCATTAGCTCCACATAAGAGCAGTCTAGAGGCACAACCCACAGCCAAAAAAGAAAGCTGTTCTGAACGAGTGGCACACAGAAGGCAAATTAAATTAATTTGGCTTCTTCAAAATAAATTGAGAGGTGAGAAAGAAGTATGAAAGAGACATGGAGGGGGTGAACGCCCACACATTGCCTCAGTGTGCATTGCCTCATAGGTTTACATA